>WBMW01004568.1:0-103343 GCA_013396635.1 Penelope pileata | reverse complement strand
TGGCGGGGCAGCTCCTAGCCGTGCTCACCGCGGGGTCGGGTAGAGGGCGGGCTGCCTCTGCCCTCGGACAGGGTCAGGCTGGGAGTTAGGAACAGGTTCCTCGCCAGAGGGCGGTGGGTGTGGAACAGTGTCCCCAGGGCAGTGGGCACGGCCCCGGCTGCCGGAGGGCAGGAAGCGTTTGGACGACGCTCTCAGACATAGAGTTTGGATTTTGGGTGGTGCTGTGCGGAGCCCGGAGTTGAGCTCAGTGGTCCGTGTGGGTCCCCTCAGCTCAGCTCGGAACGTGCTGTGTTTCTGTGACTCCTGCTCCGCTCTCCCCAGAGAGAAGACTCCAGGGAGACCTCGTTGCTGCCTTCCAGTACCTAAAGGGAGCTTACAAGCAGGAGGGAGACCGGCTTTCTACACAGTCTGATAGTGATAGGACAAGGGGAAATGGCTTTAAACTAAGAAAGGGGAGATTTAGGTTAGATGTTAAGAAGAAATTCTTTATGTAGAAGTGGTGAGGCATTGGCATAGGCTGCCCAGAGAAGCTGTGGATGCCCCATCCCTGGAGGTGCTCAAGGCCAGGTTGGGTGGGCCCTAGGCAGCCTGATCTGGTGGGGGGCAGCCCTACCCATGGCAGGGGGCTGGAATTGGATGGGTTTTAAGACCCCTTCCAACCCAAACCATTCTATGATTCTGTGGTAAAATACTGGAAACCTGAGAATGGAGCCCACTTCCTTGTGACTGTGTTCCCTCGCAAACAGGGCGCTGCAGTGAAGTGGATGCTCTGTGCATAGAATCAGTGAAACTTCGCTGCACCTCCGTGCAATGACTCGTGTTTTATTGAAGTGTGATGCTGTTTGAAGCATGCTGTGCTGAGGCTGGATGGGTGAAACAGGCCCACGCCTCATACCCCCACCACAGGAACAATCGCATATGGTGGGGCCGGGCTCCCTACGCACACCTGCTGTGCAAAATGCGGCTGCGGCATTCCAGTGCCTATGGAGCCTGGGCTCAGTGGGATTGTTTAGGACTCCAGCTCACTTGAAGGGTTGGTTCCACCTCGTCTTACCATACCCGTGCCACTTCACTTGCTGTGTGAGAAGTAAGCTCAGTGCTTTTAAATTTGATTTCCGTTGCCGTGATATCATTGGCATCAGTGTGAGTGCCACCTGCAAACTCTGTGGAGTTGCTCTTCAGTTTGATCCGGTGGGTGGCAACCCTGCTCGCGGCAGGGGGTTGGAACTGGTGATCTTCAATGTCCCCTCCAACCCAAGTTATTCTGTGATTGATCTGTCCCATTGTAAGGAGAAGAGCTGGTCTCAGCTTTAGGATTAGAGGCTTACTTTTATTTGAAGGAAAAGCTGCTTGCTTCAGTGATGAGCAGGCTGCATCTCTAACATGCAGGAAATAGAACTTATAAAAATTGGTGGTAACCTGAAATTTTCACATAATGGGACCATAGGACCAGCCTATGTATTGGATCTGTTGAATGATGCTGTTGCCGGTTTCTTCAAGGAATCTTGATAAGAGATTTGCGGTAAAACTATATGAATAGTATCAGAGAATAGATAATTTTTTATTAAGCAGAAGAGACAATTGCAGATGGAGTGCTTTCCCCCCCCTGCCCTTACTGAAATACAAAGTATAGTTAATTGGGTAAGATGCATTTCCTTGAGAAAATGAAATGTTCTGCTTTTTGTACCCTGAGCTCTTCTGATCCCCTTGTTTGTACATATTTGTAACTATCTGTAAACTCTTTTCTGATGTGGAAAGTTCTGAGGATCACAGTCAGCCTGGTTATTGTTTGGGGGTTTAAAAACCAAACCAAACCCACATAGATCAGGATTTCAGTTTCACCGCTGAACAGACTTCTAAATTTTTGTTAGATTTATTTTGTCTTGTAACTTAGAAGCTAAAGAATAGTTGAATTTTTAGTGATCATACTTTTTTTTTCCCCCAAAAAAATAAATTTTCATTCCAATAAATTTTCTAGGAGTGAGTTTCTCAAACTGAAGTTCCTTGTATTTCTTTCTTTAGGCTTCTTGTGGATTTTTTTCTATTTCAGTAAAATACTGATAATTCAGTGGTAAATTCTGTAAATTTTTAGGCTAAAACCCAACAGGAAACCCTTTGTCTGAAACAGCATCTGAAATGTACAGTTTCCTCTGTAACATTTTTAGTTTTATTAACTGGAATCTGTTAGCAAGGTCTCATTCTATTAGATGTTTTGATTCATGCGCACAGATGATGTGAATCCATTGATTCTGATGGAAGTACTTGTGAATGAAGTCAGGCAATATGTCAGAGCTGTTTGCAGATGGATTTTTGTTTTCATGCTCTGGGTACAATAGCCATATCTGCACACCACAGGAATGTCTGAAATGCTTTTACAAGGAAACCAGCTTTACATATGTGTCTTTCAAACACTGTGAAATAATAAAGGATGAGCTTTCCTATTAACTCTGACCTGTGAATACCAGCATTGAAAAATTATGTTTTTTACTACGCAAATTACCGCTTCGCTTTCAAACTCACTAAAATACAGGCCTTTTTACTGGTGTTTTTTCTTTTTCTATTTTTTGTAATATGATGTTTTCAAATGCAGTGATGATATTAGGAGATGTAGTTGAGGCAGGGGAAAAGACCACTGACAGCAGCCTTCAGTGTTTCTGCACACACACCATTGCACAATGTCAGTAATACAGATCATGCCTTGTTGGAATGCTTTAGAATTGTCACTCAGTTGAATTTCTGAGGAAAACACTGAGAACTGTATGTAAGTCATGATCCTCTGTTCATTGCATATGCTTACACTGGGCGTTCAAGTGACCCTTCAGGTTGCTCCCAACAACAATCTGGACTTCTCTGCCTCCTCCAGACTGCCTTGATTTTGCTGGATCTGTGTGAACCCACAAGTCTACCTGGGAATCGTTTACAGAGGGATTGCAGCCTAGTTTGCTCCTTCAGTATGCATAAATTAATTAGCACTTTATGATCCAGCACTAGCAGTAACAGGAGTCTTGCTGTAAGAGCATGTGTTGTTCTGTAGAGATCAGCGACAAACGCATATGAAGAAGAGGCCATCAGCAGTGCATGCATTCACTGATTTCTAATCAGTCAGCTTTCTAAATGTTACTTACATTTGAGTCTGAAGAGCACACAAAAACCTTGAGGTGGCTCCTAAGTTATTAATCCACAGAAGATGCAAGTAAAGGGTAAGAGTAGGGTGAGTGGTTCCTGGTGCCGTGGCCTCCCTGCTTATTCACCCAGCATACTTTCACATTTTAGGGACGAGTAGACAGTAGCATTTACAGCTGTAAGATACAGCTGGGGGGTTTGGGAAGAGTGGTACAATGTAACTCCAGGGAGACAGGTTATGAAATTCTACCTTAAGCAACTTGCCAACAAAGACAATATTTAGAAGTACACTTTCTGTTAGTTCTCAGGCTCAAAATGTGAGCACCTTCTCAAGCTGTAGCTGAATGGATTTTTTGGTTACAACAGACACCAAGCCTAGCTTTTAGAAAGTAAGGCTGAACAATGTTATTGTTTTATGGTCAAAAACAGTTTTAAATTAGCTTGGTAATTGTGGTAGTAATTAAAATTTTAAAAGTTGACCCTCAGTGGAACTGCTACAGACAGTGCATGGTAGTACAAAATGAAACAGGAAAGGCACAATGGTATTATCATTCATATTTCGTTCGTATCATTCATATTCATATCTAACTATCTCTATATATAGATGTATCTACGTATAGAGATAGGTAGATGTGTTTTCTAAATATTTTTCACATGTGAAAGCTTTTTTTATCATCTTATATTGTATGCTATAGCATTTGATTATATATTGAAATAGCATATGTTGATTGTTTAAAGCTGTCTAAAATTTCTTCTGTTGAAAGAGATGATGCAGGTATAGTCTGATGTGGTAAATCAGATTGCTTAAGTCTCCATTGTACAGGTCTGTTGCATCTGCATTCTGTAAACTGCCCTCCATATGCCATTAAAATCTTTCCTTTAACATTTAAGTTAAAAAATCAAGGAAAATGTTGGCTTTCTAGCACTAGTATCAGAAGCTTTTCCCTTATGGATTTTTAATGATAGAAGAAATTGTTACCTGCAAGACTGCACAAAATTCCAAGTAAATATCTTTGGTACTTCTAAGGACAGGTTCACTGTGAATCTTCCACTGCCTCATTAGCTGTTTTCTCTTTAGAAGAAACTGGCATTGATTATTTTGACCTAGTAGAAAGAAAAATCTGACAAGTAAACAGCAGCAGATCAATTGTCCTCATTTCAATAGTCTTCTGGGCAACAGTAACCACTTCCACCTCTGTCTACAGAATAGGGAAAAACGTAAGTCATAAATTGATTAAATATTTTTGGGCTTTCCGTATTTTTAAGACAAAATATTAGCAAGAAAAAATGCAGCATATGCAGGCCATTTGTACTTTTATAAAGTTCTGTTCTGAAAGAGATTGGTTCTGCTTTGAGTCTGACACTCAAATAGCAACGTGGAGAGCCACAGTTATACTGCTGTAATGTAATCCTGGGGTATCATCAAAATTAGAACTAGATTTATTATTTTAATCGAAATTGACAACTGATACATAATGTTAGACAGATTGTTACATGTAGCAGTGAAGTGTACCTTGCCAGATTCTTAGCTCCAGTATGTCTCTATGCTACTAGGGCTCTCCCAGATATAATTAAGGACAAAGTGTAGTCATTTATGTTCATAAAATATTAATATATTTCTGTGAGATGTCTGTTTAATAAAGAAAAAAATTACAATATGACTTTTTGCAGAATATGTCATATCAGTGTTTCATGCTCATGTTTCTATTTGTTCTCTTCCATATGCTGAGTTTTTTTTAAAAAAACGTTTCTAGGTTGAGCACCCTTACAAGAAATGCAGCAGTAGGTATCCAGGATACAGAGAATGAGAAGGAAACTGAGAAAGTTGTTGGTTTATGTCAGCAGCCATCTGTTAAAACAAAAACCTTCCACTTGGTAGAATTTCCTACCAACACAAATTAGTTACGTTGTCGAACTTATTTAGTATTATATATTAAAAAAATCATGCTTGACAAATGTAATTGCATGTTATCATTGAAATACAGCTTAGCTGAAGAGGTAATACAGTAAAACAGTAATCGATATATAATTGACATGAACACAGCCAAAATACTGTGCTTATACAAAAGAGATTGAGTATCAAAGCAAACGAATCTTTGAGCTACATCTGAAACTCTAGGTATTTCACAAATATTTTCACAAAAATTTATTCAGTTGTGGAATTTGACATTTGATATTTAGTTCTCTGAAGAATAATTTTTAATGTGTGCTCAGTTAAAGCAGAGCAAAAAAGATACTTTGCAGATAGCTTACTCATACTTCCATAAGAATATTCAGAGTCAAAATAGCTTTAAAAAGAATAGTAGGTGGATGAGAAACCTGATTTTTGGTCCCTTGTGAAGAAATTTAGTAGGGATTTGAATGAAATGGTCTTAGAAAGCAAGTTGTCTTGTGTTTGCCTGATGTGGAACACCTGTCACCTTCCTTTAGCTTTCAGAGCCCAGGCGCTGGAGTACGTGCCTCGTCAGAATGAAAATGCCTTTTAAGAATACAAGAAATAAAATCGTCTGTGACAGTAATCTGATGATAATGCTTTTCCTTGGCTCAGATGCAGCATTGCATGTACGCGGATATCCATGACTTCTCATATCAAATACCACGTTGCTCTCCTTTATATTGCTTTAAAAACAAAAACCAAAAAACACACAAAAATGATTATGATTGCAATATAAACAATGAAATGTAGTTATAGATAGAGTGATGTGCAATATTCTGTTTATTACTGCCTCATCTTCCATACATATTACAGTGCAAATGAAAGGCAAAACAAGTGGAAAAGCCTTCACATTTATGATTTCTGTCACAACACACTGCAGAATGTAAATAGAAAAATAGTCTCACTTGCTGTGTTTTTATATGTCACACCAGCCTTTCCTATTTTTAATGACTGTCAAATAGCTTGAATATTTTTTATCTTTAAACCTGTATTGAGCTGTTTCTTAAGCAAAGGACTTGCTCCCCTGGGAGTTAAGCAGTGGATTATGTGGCAGTGAAGACAGTCTGCTCCTTTCCTGTGACTTACTTCAGAAAGGGTACCTAAAGTGTAGCTCATTTTATACTGCCAATATTTTAGGTAGCCAGTGTACTTTGTTTAGGATACTGGGTATAGCAAAAAGTGTTCATGAAAGCATATACAAAGGTTTTGTTTGTAGTATTTTTATAATTTTCTTCCATTCAAGTACATTCAAAATCTTTTTAAGATACTCAGTTGTACAATAGGGCTTCATAACAGTGGTCTTCAGGTGGGCCTTAGGATCAAGACAATTTAGTAGATTGTTGAATATGTCCTGACAAGGAGGGAGAGGTCTGCAGTTGCCTTAAATGCAGGATAACAAGATGTTTACTACTACTGCTAGCTCGTCTTGTGTGCAGCTGGAGGCAGGAATGCAAGCGCTCTGCTTTCTTTCCCTCTACTCTTCTCTCCCTCCCTAGCTGATCACCTTAAAAAATTGTTGAAGAAGTCTTGCCTATGAGATTTCTTTTGAAATTTCTTCCATGGACAGAACTGCTCAAAAAAAGCTTATGATGATAGCTACTGTGTTTTAGTTGTCAAAATAAACTACTGCAACTTGGAAAGTGAAGGCTTTGGTAAGGGAAAAAAATATAAGAAAAACAAGCAACAAGAAGTTTGAGTTTCCAAAAGCAGACTTGACAACATAATGTTGCCAGTAGCATACTGAATGTAAACTGGTAGGTCTTCTACAACTTCCTAAATTTAATTTCTGCTTATTACTTTAAAAGGTACATACCAGGGACAATGGACAGGAGGGATGCGACACGGGTATGGTGTTCGTCAGAGTGTACCCTATGGCATGGCAACTGTGATCCGTTCACCGCTGCGAACATCTCTAGCTTCACTTCGAAGTGAGCAGAGCAATGGCACCGTTCTGCATGACATCACTTCAGACAGTCCGGCTGGAACAAGAGGAGGTTTTGTGCTCAATTTTCACAGTGATGCAGAAGCCATGGGCATTAAGAAAAAAGGAGGCTTATTCAGAAGAGGATCCCTTCTTGGTAGTATAAAACTTAGAAAATCGGAATCTAGATCATCGATATCTAGCAAACGGAGCTCCGTCAGGAGTGATGCTGCTATGAGCAGAATTAGTTCTAGTGATGCCAACTCTACAATTAGCTTTGGAGATGGTGACTGTGATTATTGCCCTGTGGAAGACCATGTTGATGCCACCACAACAGAAGCCTATATGGGTGAATGGAAGAATGACAAGCGCAGTGGTTTTGGTATTAGTGAGCGTTCAAATGGTATGAAATATGAAGGAGAATGGCTAAATAACAGGAGGCACGGATATGGATGCACCATGTTTCCAGATGGCACCAAAGAAGAGGGAAAGTATAAAAATAATGTTTTGGTTCGTGGAATAAGAAAGCAACTTATACCAATACGAAACACAAAAACTAGAGAAAAGGTGGATAGAGCAATAGAGGGTGCACAGCGAGCAGCTGCCATGGCAAGAACCAAAGTGGAAATTGCAACTTCAAGGTATGTTACTGCAAAGCATATTTGCTCATCATTGACTTTTCAGAAAAAGAATCTGTTGTAATATTTGAGCTCTTACTGTTGACAAAATACTCAAAAATGCAAAGGTTTAAATGTTATCTTTCAGTTTCATATGGGTAACTATTGACTTTAGTTGAATTGCACATATGAAACTTAGAGCTTGACTTATTTGAGTAAAGATATTCATGTATGTTCCATAATATACCATGACAGTAAATTTCCACAACTCATGCATTTCTGCCTTAATTCAAGAGCTGCTGCAGTATGTCCTTAAATCTGCATGGAAAATTAAACTGCTGAGGAAATGTAGAAAACTGTTTGGGAAATGTGAGGTGATGAAGGAATATCTTCCAATGAGCACACTCCAGTTATTGTGTTGATGACTTTTTGGGTATCATCAGAGACTAAAACTGTGCATCTTAAGACGCATGAGCATCTTAAGATGCATGTGTTTATCTGAGAGGTTGTGGCGTGAACAGTATAAGAATAATGGTTGTGCTTGGAGACTGTTGATTCAGTTGCCACAGCAGTATCTGCTAAAAGAAAGGTTTGTTTGAGGGTTCTTTAGCTTTGGAGTGTAGCTCTCCTGCAGTCTGAATTCATCTGGGTCTCATGATCAGCAGTTCAAATAGCGGTGGTCTTCTCACCACCCACCGTCAAGTGTTTGAGATGGAAGGGAGAAGTGGAAGAGTATCAGTAGTAGGGAAAAATGTCACTTCCGCTTTGAATTCCTAACCAGCAGCCAAGCAAAGTTGTCTGAAATGGAATTGTTACAAATGAAATCGGTGCGTACAATGTTAATAGATTTTGCTATAAAGTTTGAGAGCTCTTTAAAAAGCTAGTTAATTTTTAATACATTCAAACAAGTTTCTGTGGTAGTTTCTCTCTTGTTGGTTTTAGTCCGTTTCCTCAGGCAGACTTTTCTTGAAATGTGCTGTGGACCAAAAAAAGAACCCAGAAATGTGCGTGAAAGAAAATCTTCCCACTATTTTAGAAAGAGGCTGTCACATTACACTTACAGCTGAACAACTGATTCCTGATTTAGTATGGTCAGTAGTGTATGTTCAGTGACTATCTTTTTTCTGACAGTTGTCAAGAGTACAGAAAAGACTGAAAACTACATATGTGGGAAAGTTGGAATATATAGATGGCTTGTCACACAAAGTAGTTGAGACACAAGCATGAAGAATTTAGTGTACTATTAAAGAAGCTTCATGAGCACTGGTCACCTAAGTAACTAGAGGGTAGCATATGCTCTACTGCTTCTATAAATACATGTAAGGCATTATATGACAGCATGCCGCATTAGTGAAGCAGAGCAGTAACATCTAACTTCAAGAAATTCCTGGATCCCATTCATGTTTTGTCAGTATGTAAGCCCTAGTTCTGAAAAATAAGTGATGGAATGTGTGGATAGGGTAATCACCATCTCTCAAGTTTTCCAAATTCCCTTTAGGATCAACCAGTGGGAGCAAGTCACAGAATCACAGAATTGCAGGAGTTGGAAGGGATCTCTAGAGATCATCGAGTCCACCCCCCCTGCCAAAGCAGGTTCCCTAGTGCGTGTCGCACAGGTAGGCGTCCAGACGGGTCTGGAATACCTCCAGGGAAGGAGACTCCACAGCCTCCCTGGGCAGCCTGTTCCAGTGCTCTGTCACCCGCACCATGAAGAAGTTCTTACACATACTTGTGTGTAACTTCCTGCATTCCAGTTTGTGGCCATTTCCCCTTGTCCTCTTATCACACACCACTGAAACGAGTCTGGCCTTGTCCCTTTGCCTCCCGCACTTCAGATATTTATAAACATTGATAAGATCCCCTCTCAGTCTTCTCTTCTCAAGGCTGAACAGACCCAGGTCACTCCATGCCATTATGTGAATTAAGGAACTGGTATACTGCCATAGTCAATAGGACTGACTGTCTAAGAGCCAGATCATGTAGAAGAGATTCTAGAAGAGCATTGAGGAAGAAACTTCAAACAGTTGCCAAATTCCAGACTACCTTGATTGGTATTGTTTCAGGATGAGAGAACTTGCTTCTGTCACATGGAAACTTGAGGTACAGTACTGATTTGTGGCTGGTAATTTACCAAACTGATCAACATTGCTGTCTAGGTGACAAAAGTGAAGTACCTTTGATTTCCAGTGAGATTAGTTGATTACTGATGCCAAATACTGCCCCTGGGAACTTACCGCACACATAACTTCTGTAAAATCTCACTATGCTGGAAGTGTAGTGATGGAAATTGAGCAATTATACTTAGCTATACTTAGGTGATTACAGATTAGGAAGAGTCTGATAGACTTCAGCTGCACCCACCCCTTAGACAGTAGTTTTCCTGCAGTGTCTTAGATGAATGTGTAGTAGTGGTCTTGTTTGTTTCCTAATGATTGATGCTATGAAGAAAAAAACCTAGGAGTGCCTCTTTTTCATTTCTCTAATGTGTAATAAAGATACCAAGGAGGTTCTGCCCATATGGCCCATAAAACCTTCCATGTTTCCTACGTGACAGATGTCACAAGCAATGCATGCTCATCGTAGATTTCCATTCCATTAGTGGAAGATCCCTATAGATAGCCCTTCCTCACACACAGAAAGTCCAGGTTTCTGTTCCAAACAGCTAGAAACCCTGACTCTCAGCAGTCAGACACCTTCCTTTTCAATACAATTTCAAGCTGTGTGCTGTTCCTCTTGTACTGTTCGTTTCCTAAATGTTTTTTGAGCCAAATGAAACCAGACTCCACACTCCTCTTCATAGATCCCTGCTAATCATGGCAGGTTTGGCTGGGAGTTTGACCTGTTGCAGATGTCCACACAGTCATCAACAAGACCAACCACTGTTTTGCTTTATATTCTTCGTGTCCTTATATGTCTAAAAGTCCTTAATAATCTGTGTAGTCACCCTTTATTGATCATGACAGTTTGGTGTACAAAGGAAGATCTAAAAGTTGGGTTAAATGTAGCTTCTCTGAGCCTGAATTTACATTGAATCTCTTGACTGGGCCTTTGGAGTTTTGAGGCATTTGTACTGAGGTGTTCTAGTTATAACAGTAGCATTTCTCAAAAGATAAGGGGAAGCTTAATAAAATTATGTGATGTATGGAAAGCTGTTGTATCAGGAAAAGGTTACTAGACTGCTACGCAGATCTCTGTCAAAAACATATTATACATTAGCAATGAAAAAAGTGCTTTTAATGTGCAGTGAAGCCTAGGAGTTTTGTTGTACGTTATAGTTTTACTAACTATACTTAAGACAAAATATTAACGCATAAATTTAAAAATTCTAGATTTTGAGGAATTACAGAGGTATTTTTTCTTTTCTTTTTTTTTTTTTAAGTGATTAGAGGCAGTAATTAGGTCAAATTCATCTTTAGCATCTATTTGTGCTAAAAGCAGTCAAGTTTACTCCAGATATCTTTTTGAGGGCTTGGTCTCTAAAAGGAAAAGCTGCCTTTCAGAAACTTTTAATGAATTCTATGTGTATTTCAAGCATATGTGAAATGCTTAAGAAAAAACTAGAGTATGTACATTACCTTTTGGAAAATATTAAAAATCCCCAGAAGTCCACTGAAGCAAAAGTCAAACAGAAATTTTATACCAAATACTTCTCACTGTAGGGATTTTAAACTTCCTTTTTTTCCCCTATGATGTATCTTATTTAAAAGAGATAAGCCTCGGCAGTTCAATATGAACAATTGGATTTTCTTTAAGCTTTATTTTTGCTTACTAGAATTATATTAGAGCACTTCTTTCCTAGTTTGAAAATCCCTTAAGTTCTCCTTAGAAGAGCAATTTAATATGTTAACTTTGCCTTCATCACTACCTATGATGGTATAGACTGTAGTGATTTTGGAGTTCAGTTTGGGAGTTTGAATATAAACCTTCTTTCTAATACTGCGTATCTCTGGGTGTTTTTAAATGTGTGAGTCCTGTAAGTGAATATGTAGCTCTAGAAGCAGAAGGAATTATGTTTGTTTACATGCAACCCTTCATATACCAGGTTCTTTCTAGGAAAGTCAGTATTACAGGTTCAGAACTGAGAGCTCAGAGCCAGTTTTTTCTCCCTTCAGATTTTTCCTAGCTAATGCTCAACTAGAAATTCTCCTTTTAGCATTGGCTCTCTGAGGAAGAAGGAACTCTACAAGGACATAGAGGAACAAGATAAAATGACAGTAAAAGAAATATGGGTTGAATGATAGTGTGTGTAGGAAAAGGCAGAAAGAAATCAAAAGAAATAAAATGTTTCCTTGTTGATCTTTTCCTTATATTCCTTTGATCTTTCAGCTCATAAAACAAGTGGGCTAAAAGATTGTGGTTTTTTTAAATTCTGGATTCCCTGGAATCTAAACACTTTTAAAACTTTCACAATTTTGGAATAATTTAATAACTTGTACTGTCACAATATGCTGCTAGGACTTTTGCCCACCTGAAAAGTTATGTTGTCATGGGTTTTCATTGCAAATGCTCCTGAGGTTTCAGTCAGGGATAATAGTGCCTTTGCGTTAGGCACTGTACAAACAAATTACCCTGTCTAGAGACCTTGCAGCCTGGGAAAATGGCAGTGCCCAACAAATGGAAGCTGGCAGGACTGTGAAAGGAGATGAGATCAAGATAACAGTAAAATTAATATCTTGCAGCTAGTAATACAGAGCAATTCCTCTTTGTTAATTGACTGTCTGTGCTTAGATACCGTTGCCTTGCAAATAGTCAGGGATAACTTTTAAGGGGAACACTGAAGGGGGATTAGGCAGTATCTTTTTTACAGTCATTTCCTTTTCAGAGCAGTTTTTTCAGACAACTGTTCTATTTTTTAACATGTTTGTGTCCAAATTCATAGATGCTGCAGCTTAGTTGCAGCCTTTACATTTCTGCATAAACTACCAAAGCCCTGGGTCTGATCTTGTGCTGTGCGCAGCCAGCTTTGGGTGGCAGGGCTGCTGCTGAGCGGCCTCAGGCTGGTGGAAGGGCCAAACGAGTATGGTAGAGGGGTGCTTTTGGATTCAGTTATGTGTGGGGTCACAGTGGCTGCCTCCTGGAGCTGGTAGCTGGCTTGTGACATTTTTGGTATTGAGGATAATTTAGAGAGCCTGGCCTGGCACCACACCAGCCAGGTCTGGGCCTGGCTTAAAGACTGTGCGGTGCCTGCTCTGAATCATGCTGCTCACTTGCCTGTCCCAGCATAAATCCTGGCAGTAGGGCAGTTGTATGAGAAATCAGCACTTGCATTTCTTATAACCTTAATTCTGAGTAAACTTTGGTATGCTGTGCTGCATGTGGTGGATTTGTTTGAAGGAACAGTTCAGTAGCCAATTCCTTCATAGTGTTCATTGCCTTGTGTGACCGCTGCTCTCAGCATGACCTAAACAGACTGTGATTAGATGCATGGGGTCCTACAGTTTGTGTCCACACTAGATTGCAGCTGCCAGTAGTCCCAACTGGTGCTGAACAGTGTGCACCACACACAGCTTTCTGTGGTGAGTTTGGCTACCTTCTTGGCTTTACCCAAGAAACTGAATGGGACACTTGCAAGACTAGTGCCCTGCACATCTTTGAGATGCTTTACTTATTATAGCTGAAATATGATCATTGTGTTTAGGCATAGTATCCAGTGAATACCAAATGTATTTATGTAGACTGCTTGCTTTAGTATAAAGTTGCTTGGGTTCAAAACAAATCTAGTTTTAATCATTTTACTACATAGTCTATTTGAAGATAACAAATAAAATGCTATGGTAAAACTGAAGTCTTCAGCTACTATGGATAGTAATTTTAACAATTCTACATCCTTTGGAGGAAACCGTATGTTCCTTGGGATCCTGTGGAAGTTACACCACTAACTACAATGGCGCACATTTCAGTCAGATTTCAGAAACAACTCACTGGTGAAAGAATATAGTCTTGAACCATTCCTCTGTTATTTGCTGGACTATGAATAATAATCTCTTTGAAACAACAAATTGTACATCATCACACAGATTTGCCTTCTTTTCTTAATATTTAATGCCATAAGATTACATGGCTGAAAATTTACGAAATTACTCTTGTGCTGTAACTCTGCTGGAAATTTTAAAAAGCCTCAAGTATTTAAATTTTTGATCAAAGTGCCTATATCCAAGCACTCCTACTAACAGCCTGAAGTCTGAATAAGGATATTAAAAGAAAAAAATAAAAGGCCTGCGTTGATTCCAATGTGAAAGCAAACAAGCATTTCTTAATACCTTCAGGAACACTTTTATAACTGCAATTGGAGTGTAGTCAGTTCTGGAGTAATGCCAGTCAGTAAGACTGTGTTTGTATTAGACATAGACTTTGTTACCCCACAGTTGCTTTTCTTATTTGCTTAAAATCTAGAGGTTGATAGTTTAAGATGGAAAGTATTCTCTGCTGTCAAAACATAAACAAACCAACACTGTACACCACTGCTTTTTTAAAAATAAGCATGAAAGGAAGACTTCTGTATATTTGTGTTTTTTTTTTAATATATAAATATTTTTGAAATGTTTCTTTGCTTAGCTGGATAAGAATTTCTTTCCCAGTTTCCAGAATACTTAATTTAGGAGCTGAAGGAATCATTACAGTGGTAATCCAGCAGATGTATATGAAAGCACTAATGATTTTTTGATGATACTGAGACATACTAGTAAAAGGCCAATTATTTGTTTATTTGTTTATTGTAGATGAAGAATCTTAGCTGTTACACTGACTCTTGTCTTAGTTTTTACACAGTATCAGTTTTCATCTGTATTAACACAGTTGTTCAAAAGCTAATACTCAAACAGCATCTTTCTCTACTGACTTTCAGGGGAATTTCTATGATGGAAATAGGTCTCCATTTAAAATATAAGATCTGTATGGTTTGTAGCAGTCAATCACAGGTGAAGCACAGTGTAAAGCCATGAGAGTCATGTTATTGAGCGCTATGAAAATATGCTCAGAAACAAAGATAGTTTTCATCCTTGCTACCACAACTATATACATATGGCTGGTAGTACTACTGTGAACTTCAGAAATTTACTTCATGCTTTGATCAAAGATTAAGGCCAATTAATACAGACATTTCTCAGCTTCTCTCTTTAAAGAATTAAGGAAATTTGCAGTTTTTAACAGTAACATTCTACACAGTAGAATGTTTTTCAGTAAATGACTGCAAGATAAATCATTTCAATGATTTAGTTAGTACCCCTATGTTGATTAAATAGTATATCTTCCAAATAATAATTGATTAACTTCATGAAAACTGATGTAGTTCATTGAGTGATGGTGTTTGTTTGAATACTAATTTATCAGTGATACATATTATAACTTCTGATCATTTTTCTGACAATTAATACATTTTTTTTCTG
The DNA here is from genome assembly GCA_013396635.1 of Penelope pileata. Classification (NCBI taxonomy): domain Eukaryota; kingdom Metazoa; phylum Chordata; class Aves; order Galliformes; family Cracidae; genus Penelope; species Penelope pileata. The sequence goes on along the minus strand of WBMW01004568.1, from coordinate 88,361 downwards.
TATTATACATCTAATAAACATTGGTATATATTTTCATATACCAACTTGCCTTCTATTGACTACTTCACTATTATTTTAAATAAAACTGCTCTGCTGGTACATTGTTACATTTTTTTGTTCTTCATTGTTCTGCCATTCTCTTCTTTCATTGTCAAAGTCCAAGATGGCAGAGTTGGTCTCTTAGGGACTAGTATTCAAGAGTAGATTTCTCCTGTACAAGCTTGTCTCCCCTCAAAACCATTTTAATTTCTAACATCTGCAATAAACAATTGATTATTATGTGGCTAATACAAAATCAGTTACATGGGAGCTCTCTGTTCTTATCATCTAGGATTTTAAAAAGAATGGATTATATTTCTCTTTTATCACACTGTATCTGGTGGGCTGACATTTAGGCTTCTTTAGTTACCAGACTACTACAATGTAGCACCTTCACTTTACACTCACATGGGTTTACTGGCCTGTGTAAGATGAAGGAGAGGATGTTTTGCTGCTGCTTTTACCTGCTTTCTGATTTTGGGGTGATTAATTTGAAACGTCTTCTCTTTCTCTGAATTTTTAGATCACTTCAGAAGAAAAATCTATTGGATTATTTCAGTCTAAAAGCTATGCAGAAGGACTTAAAATGCAAATGTGGAAAGAGGCGAGACTCAAAGATGTCCACTGATGAGGTGGTCTTTTGGCAGATGTGGACATGCATCATAGCTGCTTATTTTAAGCTAAGGTTTTGTGACTGTCACTGTTGAAAACTTGTTTTCCATAGGGACAAGAAGTAAAACTCATTAATCATAGTTATGACAAAAGCTGAAATAACTTCATAGGAACTGGCTTTGTGTATGTATTCAATACAAGTTCACTTTTTAAGCTCCCTCACTAACTGGAATTTATGATGTCAATTATATAAGCATCTTAGGAATATCTTGAAGAAGACAAAAATACATACTGCCTATCAATAAGATTAAAAATATCTTTCAGGAATACTAAGGGAGCCAAAATTTAAGAGAACGAATAAGGAGATGCCAGTTGTCAGAATGCTTTGTGAAAATGCGATGGTGAACCACTTTGAGCATTACGATGTCTTTTTCTTATGTCTACTGTCTGGAGCTCTGCCTTTACCTTAACATATCTTGACCAAGAGCTTAATTTCACTTTTACCAAAAATCCAATGATTATGTACATTCTGTTCATATATATATTGCCAGTTGTTCACAATATTTTCTGATTCAGAGAATGGCGTGTTTTTGGAAAATATGGATTAGCAATGAAGGTGGGAACAGCATTTATTAATTCTACAAATACCAACATAACAGATATGCTGGTGAGCTTGTTGATAGTTTCTGTTGAAGAAGCTTTCCCTTTCTTCTCTTGGAGGCTAGATGCTTTCTGCAAAACTGATTCCTGTTGGGAACATCTAATGTTTTCAGGCACATAGAGTTTCTTAATGGTGGTGTTTACAAGTAGGAGTATTGACTGTTTTGTATTTGCAGTTGAAGCTGAATTATCAGAAAAATTCACAGTGGGTGTCTGACAATTCTAAGCAATATATAGGATGTGCCAAATCAGTGAAGTGTTTTTTTCTCTAATGCAGAGTTTATACCTTTTTCAGAAAAAGGTTTTGTTAAAAGACTGAAATGGGACAAATGAAAATGAGCATATATGTTGTATGCTCAGAATTTGGATCCTTCCTCCTTTGTTAGCATTTAGAAAAGCAGATAGCATTTGGCTTTTAGCCCCGCTACGTCTCTGGACAGTGATTGCAGAGAGCGATTAGACAAAATAACAGTTTTAGGAAGTTCATGATGGAGTTTGTCCTAAATTTGATTTGATATTTTCTTTACACTTCGGTTGATCAGGATGTGTTCTAAGAGGCTTTTTGACAGTTCACTGTAAGTTCCGGCTTTTAGATATAATAGATATTTGATGTCAATTTGTCTGCTCTTTGCATTTATGATGATTGAAATATTGTTAAAGTGATCTTGAGGTCTTTGTAATTCAGTTGTGACAGATACAGTCCATGCATAACAAGATGAACTTTCACTATGGACCTGCAGTGTGTGGACAGTACAAAGGAGTTGATGTCTCTTTAAAGAAGTTCAGAACACGTAGACAGATAGGCTTTCAGAAATCTCTGACACTTTTTTGACACCTGGATTTTCTCTATTTCCAGCAAAGATAAAGATTGTCTGGAATCCTTTCAGTATAGAACACTATTACATTTTGGACAAGTCTGAGAAAAGTCAGCTTCAACTGTTCTCAGGAGCCTTACTTGCTTCTTCGAAACCCCTCACAATTCAAAGAATTCTGTTCTGCTTTCTGTATACCTGAGCATGAAAAAGATGCTTTTCTCTGAAAAAGAGATTGAATTAGTCTTGAAAATACCTGTCCTGGTACATGAAACTGCATATCCAAGTTAATGTGTAACTTAGGACCATGTTTTTCAAGAAGTAGTTTTGGTTTCGCACAGAAATTCGCTTTAACAGAAATAAGGTGATAATTTTCTATTGGATTATCTGCTTTTAAACACTCACTGTTAAACTTTAAACCATTTGAGATCATCTGTCTAGAACTGAAATGGTTAATTGTCTCTTCCTAAACAAAACTAACTTGCATGTTCAAGATATTCTGATTTTCTTTCCGTCTGTATTTTGACACTAAATTGTCTCATTTTGCAGTGAAAGTTTCGAGGGAGATAGAAATTGAATTTCCTTAGGTGCAAGTCAGCTGAGGAAACAAGTCTTCTCTAGACAACTTTGATGTTCCTATCTATTAATAAATGAAAGTTTGGAACAGATTAAATACAACCTTTAGCAGTTAAGTCCACTGTCTTTTGTTTCAGATAACAGGTGAGGAGTGGGTTAACTCAGGTCAGAATTTTCAATTTTTACTGTTTAGAATAATAGTTTTGATGTACTTTGCCCCTCCTGTTCACATGCTTTAAGATTAAATATATTTTGTTCCTTTCAGGGCAACTATAAACTGCAATATAAGGGAGAACTAATTCTGGAAATGAAGAGTAAGGTTCTGTTAATATTTCCGCTACTAAACATTCTAAGCCTGCCTTTTCTTAGTTTCTGTAGTGATATAGTTCTGTGGTAGATTTTAATACAAGTAATGATATCAAGAGTTTATTATTTAATATAATAATCAATGAGCAATGTACCAACAGTGTAGTAAAAAGGAACTGAGGGGAAAAAAATGGAGCTCTTGGATTTTAGAGGTACTTCAAAATTATATTTGATTCTTTTTATAGCTCCTTTACTGTCAATTCCCCTAGAAGTACTGTTTCTTCAGAAAAACAGGGAATTTGTTTAGGATTCCCATGTACCGTAAACTCCAGATGCTGATCTGAAATTGTCTATGCAGTTAATTTTCCATCTGATTGTTTATCCTGAGGTATCATTGTTTTGCATTATGAGATTGCTGTTATGGAAACTTCTTGTGAAAGCTTTCCTTCTTTGTTTTAGCTCTTCTATTCAATTATTTTTGTATAAAAGTCACTTTCCAATCACTAAGCAGCCTTACTTAGGAATGAATGCTGTTAACAGAAATTTCAAACTTTTCTCTTTATTTTCTAGAAAAAGTAAATTCCTTGTTTGTATTCCTATATTTTGACCCCGATATTGCTATCAATGTAATGCATTTTCTTCTCTTGGAAAGAAATGCATTGGATGGATTAGCAAAGTACTAAAAATATCAAATTATATAACCACCCGATTTCTGTTGGCTGCTGCTCTCATGCTGTGATGCATTTTAGAAATCTGTGTTTTACATCAAGTGAAAAAAAGACGTTCTTGTTTTACATCAGATTTTCTTTCAGAGATTCTAGTATGTTTTTGATTCCTCTCTTTTTTTATATTTTAAATATTCATTTTTAATGCAAAAGGTTAAATTTAGAATGTACTGAAGGCTTCTGATAACTGTTACCATTTCAAAATTTAAAAGTGCTGCTTCTTTCACATGCTATATTCCTTCTTTTTTGGTCACTTTGGTATGGTACGTTTGGTAGTTTCTTTGGGTTTGTGGTTTATTTTTTCAGGGGAGTATTTTTTAATGAACGGTAATTTAGATCACTGCTGAGGGACATGGAAGTCCAAAATAAGACGAGCCACTTTCTAGAAAGATGTTTACAAATACAAGAGAAGATTTGGTCAACGTGACTAGCTCTAGAGCTAAGTGTCTTCTTTCTTCTACACATCGTGTCGTACAAGTGAAAGGATTTGGTGGAGTTAGTTAATTCCAGAGGTCTCTATTAAGAGAGAATATGAGAAAAATCATTAATCTCCCGCAAGATTAATTAATCTTTGTCACTTCAAGATTTTCCTCTAAATTTCCCTTAAAGATGTGAGGTGATTTGTCTCTCAGTAGACCATTCCGGTACTTGACTGCATAAACAGTAGTAAGTAGAAGCTGTAACTCAAAGAATTTTCTGTACATTGGTGAATAAGAGGCTCAGTTGAAAAGGGTAGATAATTAGCTGATGCTCATCAAAAATCTGTATAATGAGATAAAAAGAAAAGCCAGTAGTCTATAAGTTTTTCTTTGCTCCAAGAAGCTCATGTTGTATTGTGATGGAGCTGCTGCCTAGGGTAGGACTGCAAGAGTTTGTTCTGTGCAACTGTGACAAGACAGATCAGTTTGTATCCTAAGGTCAACAAAGCATCACCTTAGTTTGCAGCTACATCCGCTCCTACTGTTTGTTTTTCTATTGTGTAGCTATAATGAAAAAGAAAAAAACAAATGCATGAAAAAAGGAATTGATGTCATCAGAGCAATCCATTTGCATGTAAGGGAAAAGACTACATTCAACCAGCAGGCTAAAGGGCATGAGAACATCCTGAAAGGTAATTGGGCATCTTCTCTTGAAATATTCCAATATATCCCATTAACTTGCTCAAGGATGCTCAGAAACAATGCCTACAGATGGATGCGAAAAACTGTACTTGTTTTTTCCTTTATTCAGAGCCAAAAAATGGAGTTAGAAGAGTATATGGCATCACCTTAAAGCTAATATTGTTTATGTGCTGCTTCTGGAGTGGTATGACCACAAAGGATCCAGACTTTCCTCAGCAAGCTTTTTTTGTGCTTTTTCATCCATGATACTCCTTATAAGTGAGTGAGAGAAGCCAGTGGTTTTTCAGACCTTTCTCAGAGTTCATCTCTGCAGCCACGTGTCCATTTGAGTAAGAGAGCTGAAGTTGGTACTATTTGTTTCCGATTGAACAGCTTACTGTTGTTCTACTGCTCACTGCTCACACTCTATTCCCTCTATTCCATCTAGATTATTTGTCTCTGTCTTACAGCTTTTTTTTTGTTTTTTTTGGTTTGTATGGTCAAACATGTCCACCGTATACATTTGATACATTTTATATAATAGATATGACCAAGCCGAGTTTACCTGTCATCTAGCAAATGCTTTATTTACGATAAGTGTAATATACCCACTAATAACAACAACAGCAATGGGAAGATGACTTTTTAGTTGTTTTTAGAACTCTGTTTTGTTTAAATCCAGGAATATTGTTTTCAAAAGCACTGTGCTAGTAAGAATGAATGAGGCTTTTACCATTCCATATAGTAATGCAAAATAACTTGCCTTTTTATATCCTCTTAGAACACTTCTTAGTTGTATTTTATTAATCCTCATGGACAATTACCCAAAAAATGATGAAACTACAATAGTAATGTAAAGTGTTTCTTTCTCTGCTTTTTGTTGTACCTTTTCAGTCCGTAGGAATGCACTGTTTTTACATACTCTGATCACTGCTCATCACTGCTGTTTCTCAGCTAATTCTGAGGTGAAGAGCCTGTGGCTAGATGCTCAGCAGGTGTAGGGGAAACAGTTTGTCAAGAGGCTTTAAAAATTCACCTCCTTTTTAAAATGTTGCCTGTAATGTTACTCTTTTTAGGAGCAGATAAGACGTGGCTTTTTAAACTTTTGATGAAAGAATAGATAAATGGCTTATAACCCCTTTATGCTGTAGGTTTAGAAGATGAGAGCTTGAGCAGAACTGGGCAGATTTTTAATTTATTCTTCACATAATTCATTGGTGAAAATATTAAATGTTGGCTCTGCTGACATCAACAGCAAAAATCCTGCTGATTCCAGTGATACCAGGGCATCAGTGATGGAACAATGCTTTTTGTGAGTTCTATACTTTGGGAGGCAGTGAGTTGCGTGTACAAAGACAGTCCAGTTAACACTGCAAAAAACTTTAGGTTCTCAGCATGCAGTCTTAGGCATCCACTCTTCGCAATTCTCAGCAAGATTAAAATTCTGGGCTTATTCTATGAATTGCAAAGGAACTAACAGAACTGAAATTTAGTTCTTTCTCTTTCCAAACAATGAAGCTTCTGTAACAAATCAGTATGTCACATTCTGTCTCCTGTTAGTCCTGCTGAATACTGTGCCATTCTGCACACTGTCCCAAAAAATCCTGAGATTTCAGTATGATGCAGCTCAATACAAGTAAGAGTGACAGGATTTATTCCAGAAGGATGAGCCAGCTTGGTTGCTAAGGCTATCCACATTTCTGAAAATCAGAGAGGCTTTGCTTTGAAAAGCTTAACTGAGGATACAGTTTAGTTTTTATTACTCTACTAGAGAATCTGCTTTCTGGATTTGCATCTTTGTGAGAAAAATGATTTATAGATTTCACAGCTTTACATTGGAAATAGCTGATCATACAGGTTGCTGCTGCTTCTTTTTGGAACGCATCTTTTTTTTCTGTTGCAGAGATCCTCATCCTGCTAGTTGACCAGAAACAAAACCATTTAGCATGGTTTGTTTACCTCAGCTTTGCTTGTCCAGCAGATGTTTCTGGAAGGCCATCTAGATCACGGTGCCAGACTTCCCTGCTGATGTGTGCGTACCGCTGTGCTAGTGGCAGGGCACACTAGGTGGCTCATGGCATGTGCAGTGGGACCAAAGCTCCTGAGGAAAAGCAGGGTGCTGGAGCTGCTCAGCCAGCTGGCTCCCAGCTGTGCTTGTGTCCCAAAGGGTCTTCAGCGGCGGGCATGGAATGTGCTGTGAAATCCTGGTAGCGGCAGCCAGACAGCTGTGTGAGAGAGGAGCAGTGGGAAGGATCATGGTCAGGAGTGGGCTGCTGTTACTTCCAGAATAACTCAGTCAGCAGCCTGCCCACACGCTGCTCTTTCCCCAAAGTATTTGTCCAGCCCAGAGCCTCCCATAGGTCAGGTGAGTTGGCCTCGTGAGCCGTGTGTATGTGTGTTCTCAGGCTGCGGGCTGGACATCAGGTGCACAGCAGAACTTGGTTACGTGTGTTTACTCTCCAAGCACGCCGCAAACTTCAGTGTGACCTTTCAGCAAATTAGTTGTGGTGAGGCACAACGTTAGAGATATGTGGCCTGGCTGAAAGGACCATGCAATGCAGAACAGAGGGACATAGCATTATATGAGTGATTTTCAATAGATTATAGTTCCCAAGGAAGCTACATATGTGACATTCAGTGTGTCCCCTGTATTCAGGAGCTGACCTTTTGGCAATAGCTATGACATAATATACAGCAGAATCTTGCTAATTGATACTAATGACTTAAAAAACCCATCACGGATTACTTTATTTTACAAGTTAGCAAGTAAGTGAAACTTGATGACAAAACTGAAGAGATAGACACTTTCACGGTGTGTTCTCTGCTAACTTATCTTGCTGGTAGCAGTTTAGCTGTAAGTATATTCACAATATACAAGCTAATGGACAGCAGTATTATTAATGAAAGCAACAGTTATGTCGTGAAATGATGCTACAGTACAGCAGCGTATTATTAAATATCTTCAGTGAAACAGGATGAATCTTCTAGTTCTGAGTGTGAGACCAGTGAAGTAGTTCTAGAGGTAATAGATTTTAGCATTGGTATAAATGTTCTCTTTTCGTATGTGTCATACCATAGAATAAATCTAGCTGAAAGTACTTGGGAAAAGAGAGTACAGAAGCACAGAAGTAGTATGCAGGTGTATGAGTAGGTAAAAAGCCTGTGAAGTTTCATCTTCAGGTTGAATTACTTTTACAGTGCTATACTGCAAACTTGTGCTCAATCTTAAAACAGTAATTCCAAAGCAACAGGCTCATTTGAACACCTATTCATGCCTTCCAGTAAGTTCCTTAGTCTTCAAAATACAGAGTAAATGTCTCCATTATTAAAATGCCTGCAATTTTTTTTATGATCAAGTTGCCTTATTCTAAATTGTGTTCCCATTTTAAGTACTGTTAGGAATACAGTTGCACTACTGGCAGTGTGTTCTTAAATGAATGACACTGAGGAATAGAATATTTGTTATAATCTTAGTAAAAGAAGGAGCTGAAGCCTCTCTGGACTGGAAACATCACACACTTTTGTATTGGTGCATTGGTGTGTCAGCAGAGAAGTCTGACTAAATAAGGCAATGCATGAGTAGAGCTTATCAGCGTTTGACAGGAATATAGTCCACTAACAGCTGATACGGAAGCCCATCTTTTCTGGGCTATCGTCAGCTCTTTACACTGCACACAGATGTATGTTTATCGCCTGCTCTGCTGCTGATTGTGCTCAAAACTTAGCCCTCTGCCTTTTCTTTTCATTGTTATTTTATCCCAGAAGTCAAGCTAGTGAGCTGAAACCCTTATAAAAACAAATTTACTTATATTGGTGTTTATATAGATATATTTATTTGTATGTGGAGTAGTCAGCTTTCAGTGTGTAGGCAAGAGGTGTACTGTCCTTTCTGTTTGTTCTCCCACCAAATAAACTATAGTGGATCAATACTGATTGGTAATATAAATTAAAAAATATGAAACTTCATGGACGTGGGATTGCCTTTATAGCACTACTGTGCACTAAAAAATGCTTGTGAAAAGTATCCATAATATTACAAAAGCAAGTCCTGACGAATTTTGCCTTCCTTGCTCTGAGGGACTGAGAGAACTCAAATGAGTGGCTAAGCTCCCAGTGACCTTTCTGGGAATAGTATTACACCTTGTGTATTTGCAGGGTGCTTTTAAAAAAAAAAAAATCCACAGTAAAATACCCTTAGCATTGTTTCAGTATCAGTTTTCCTGTTAAATGGGACATGGTTGTCAGATTTTTTTCCTGTATTGTGCAAAGGTTTAGGGTTTTGAAGATTTTACAAATAAAGTCATTAGGATAATAAATAATCTTTAAGATCTGATAGAACCTGGCCTGCTACTTACTGAAAGTACCAAAGCAGTCAAACTTAGCAGATGTTTTTTGACAGAGGGGATGAATTTGTATTCATTTATGCACATGTGGCCTTTTTTTTTTTCCCCTAAATTCTTATCATTCCTTACTCATACAAATCAATGACTTGGGAATCCCCGATAATTTCGCAAGTTCAGGTCATTAAACTGCAAGGCTGAAGGTGCTGAATTATTGACAGAAGTTCTGTTACCCAAAGCGATAAATGCATTTTATGCTGAGTGGGTGTTTAAGACAGTAGCAAAAAATGCCTTTCTCTTCTCCATAGCATGCTGTTCACTTCTTGTTGCTGCTGACCACCTTTCACTACCACCTTCTCAAGTCAGGGAGGAGGGAAGGAACAGATGGATGGAACGATGATGTACCTTCTTTCTTTTTTTAACTCATTGCACTGAATTTATGTTTTCATATTAAACCTTTTATATCTTTCTTGACCTCAGATATGTAACCCGCAGTGGTTTTTTTACACTGACGAAAGTAGTCTTGATTAAGAATTATTCTGATATTACTGTAAATCTGAAGCAGACATTGTGACCTTCTCAAAATAAAATCAGATACAGTGCACTTATGTCTATTTACTGTACACTGTACATGCTTTCTGCCACCCAATACCCTATTCCGTCAAGTCAGTATCTTGCTTATTTATTCTTCTATTTCCCATCATTAGAGTCTTTCTGTTCTCCCAACAGGATTATCAGTATTCACCCCTGCCTTGTCCTCCTCCATGCAGGAAGCTAGATGAGGAATGAGGAGCATTCAGTATCCTCCTGACAGCATTCAGAAAGTCCAAAGACTGTTGTATGGGAACTCCACATTTTATAGAGGTTACTCATTGTACTGTATGAAAAAAGACAAAGAAAGAAGACTCAAACTCCTAAACCAGTTCAGGGAAGAGTCCTCTGATAACTTTGTGTCATAGTCCCAAGAAAGCAGAACAGATAAATCTAAAATAATAATTTTTTTAAGAAGTAGTTTTCTTCCTATGACTGGAAGGAGGACTTAGGTTTCTTTCCTAAACTCCATCATGGCCAAGAATGCTTCCCTGGATACGTTCCAGCTGAGTGTTTCCTAGGGGTAATAATTTCTTATGTGCCATGAAGGATCACAAAAGAATAAAATATACCAATGCCTGATCAGAGATTATGCTTATAATCCTATTTGCCCAGCAGGCGTTATTTGCTTTTTCCAAAGTAGGTTGTTTTCAGAATGCTTTTTCACCCTACCCAAATGCAGTGTTTATAAAACCAAACCCTGCAGTTTTAGTTGAAATCTGTCTTCAGCAATCCATTTGGTAGCCTGGCTTAATTGTCCTGATGTGAATTCACAATTCAATAGCATTGTTGTATACAGCGTGCACAAGAAAGATGTCTTTCTGTCCTCTGGATCCATCTATGATGATGGTACGAGAAGAATAGGCAGAGGATTGGGGTGCTTTTGCCAGAAGAGCACACATGAATAATTGACAGCAGATGTGCAGTGTAATGAACTGTTTGCCATGTGTTTGCAAGCTCCTGTATGTGTTTTTTATACATAGCTCCCCTCCAAAATAAGAGCACCTTCATACAGCAAATAATGACACTTTCATGCTGCCTTTTTGACATTTCTCTACTGTGCCCAAAATATTGTCACTGTTCTAGAATGTCAGCACCCCTCCAGTATTGAGCTGGATGCAGTATCATACTCCTACACGTTCTCCATGCAAAGAAGTATGATGTGTCCATGGAGATACAGAACCTTGAATTTCCTATGCAGGAAAACATGGTAAAGTCCTTAAAATTCGTTAGTGATTTAGAGATGCTTTTATTTATAGGAATATTACTAATGAATTTTGTCTTTTTTAATTTTTAAAAATATATTTTGCAAATATTTGAATTACTTCAACCATAGTAATTATGCAGAGTTAGAAGTTTACATTTTCTTATTATTTCAAATCTATTTTTACTGTAGCCTTTATCAATATTTCATCATGTTGTTTTTACACTGCATGAAATACCTCGATTGTAATGAAGACTGTCTCACTTTTTTTAAAAAAAAAAAGAGAAAGAAAAGCAGTTGATGTAGTTCAGGATTCTGCAAAACAGGCCTTGTAGCACCTAAGTATCTTCTCATATGTAGTGGAAATAATTTGGAAGGCTTTGTAGTATCATGGAAAATAAACCTTACACAATTGTACTTGAACTTTAAAGAAGATTCTATTCAATAGCTGTCTTTTTAATTGCTAAATGAGACAACATGATTAGCTTTTGTAAAAGTTTACTTGATAGCATTACACTGAAGTTTAAGAGAAGTAGAATCTCAGCTTAGGTGCTGTGCTTAGTTAGAAACTTGTGTGCTATGTTGATTTTTAGTGCATTTTGTGACGGGTGTGTTTGGCACACATCACGACAGATGAAGAGCTTAAAAGCATGCACACTAGTTTGTTACAGACATGTAGTCACTTATGCTTTGTGTTGAACAGGAACTAAAAAATAAATACTTCTTTGAAGGAAATTTTGTCATCCAAGATGATCTACCTGACCTACTGCCTGCCTGTCCCCACCCAGACTGTCAGATTTTCTTTCTGAGATTAAATATAAATGTTTTGACTAAAAAGACAAATATATCTGAAAATATCTAGGAATGATTAAATCTTTAAGAAAAAAACAACCTTCAGATCTTCTGCTAGGAAGAAGATCAGAATTCTAAAGTAATTGGCAGAGTATGATGCCAAAAATAATACGAAGAAAGAACGGCAGTTGTTAATCATGGGAAGACGTCTTTGTGCTGAGATGAAGCACCTAGCTTTGCTATGATTAGGCTATATTTTCAGCATCTCATTGAAGTTTTTTTTTTCTGTACAAAAATTTCTGAGATTATTTTAACATTACTGTCCACTGAGTATGGTTTATCTTTTGTATCCTTTGTTAATGAAGTCCCACATGTCTGGTGGTTCATCTCTTCAGAATTTTCTCCATCTGGGTCCATTGGTAATGGACTGTACTGTTAATCCTGCAGCTTCCGAAGCAGAGTGTCTGTGATCTGCAGATGTGATTTCATTTTCTTAAAATAAACCAATTTGAAAGCTTCCATTCTGAAATCTATTTAAAAATAGTTTTTTATTTCCAAAACTGTAATTCACATTCTTTAGCTTTTTGAATAGAACAAATAAAAGAAATTTGACAGAAAAAAAATCTCGTTCAGTACCACCTGCTCAAGTACATTATTTTCTCCTATGGAACAGGAACCTTTGTTATGCAATACAGAAACACGATTTCAAACTTCTAAGCTTTTGGAAGATGTATTTTTCAGCTTGTGAACATAAATTCTGCTTTTGAGTACCAAAGTGCTACTTCATGTAACCAGGCCTGAAACCTGTAAGTGGGATATCCTATTGCATGTATTGCAAACTGTGTGGTTTAGTGAATGAGAGAGACACGTCCTGAGATTTCACATTGAATATTAAAAAAATGTGCATAGGCTGTGTGATAAAGAGGCCAAGGTCTATTTTCTTTGTGTAAATCTGTACTCTTCTGAAGTAGATGAAATTATTCCAGATTTGTTGTGACCTGTCCTTGTACAAACTGCTGTACTTTAAAATATTTCCTCATTCTAGTAACTCTGAACTTACCAGAAGCAATTCGGTTGCTTTTGTGATAAAAACCACAAACTTGTACAAATAATTGGCCTCCTTACAGTAGTTCATGTTGAGGTGAACTTTTGGTGTTTTCTGCGTGGGCTGTGATGGAGGGTTGTTCAGAAACCTGGGCTGCCCTTTTAAATGTATCTGGAAGCAGCATGAAGAACCTATTCATCCTGAGAGAGAGAGAGCAGTAGTCCTCTCTCCTCTGCTGTGAAGACTGTGTGAGGTTTGTGAAGGTCATCTATAGTGCACTAATACAGGGGGATACATTTTCTTTCCTATGCTCAAGTTACCATATACTAAGCAAATATTTATTAACAGACCTTTCGGATGCAGTGTGGTGCCAGCAGCTGCACTCAGCGCAGGCTGGGTAAGAGAGAGCTTAGTTCCCCTTGCATATAGCACCTCAGTTGTTTCAGTGTGCAAACACGATGCATTCCCTCCTTGCTTCCATCTCCAGTAAATAAGCCAAAATTAGTGACTGGGATGTTTCTGCTGAGTAGGAGCATTAGAATCACAATCTAGTCCTCTTCTCTGATTCTCCCATGTCTTTGAGCAATTTTTGTTTTAGCAGTTAAAGCAAACAGCTGCAGCACTGTCTAGTAATTACGCTTGTGGCTGCTGGGCTTTGCTAAGTGTACAGCAAATTGCTGTGGGTTTTTTTTCTTGCTTTGTCCTGGCATTTTACACAAGTCCAACCACTTCTGATCATTTCTTCTCTTTACTTAATACAGTGCTTTTCTGTAAAAAAACACTTCTGAGGGGCACATTTCCTTTACAAAGCCTGATTTCCTCCCTTGTTGCAATCCATCCCAGTGTTGCGAGGTGGTGGGTGGCTATTTTGCACAGTCTCTCAATTGTAGGGATTTGGAACAATCAAGGGAACCAGGGAGATGCTTACTTACACTGTCCTAAACTTGCTCAGTTTGAAAGATTTGTTGCATTGTCATTCTACATTTCTATCACCACTTCCGGAAGCTTATTTGTAGACCCCAAGTAAGATTTGCACTGTGCTGTGCACCTGTTCCTCTAAATCTTTCTCCTCTTTTCCATCTTGTCCTATCATGAAAATGCAGGGTGAGAAGGGGTGAGGGAAAGAAGATCTGCTACAGGAATTTCTCTTTCAGGGTTGTATTTCACTTTCAAGTTTTACCTTTGTCACTGTAAGATCATGTGCCAAAGTCTTGGCAATGCAAAAGCTTGAAGATGTTAAGAATATACTCCAGAGTGGGGGTGACAATTCAACCAGTCTGCAGCTGGCTCCCGAGTGTCCTTGAACAAGAGAGCTTGGGGACAGGCTGAATGAATTGTCTTGGTGACAGCAGCCCACTGCTGACTCCCAAGGGTTCTCAAACACAGCTGAGAGTGGGTAGGGATTTACTGGATGGAAATAACACAGGGGCCTCTGCTCTTGAACTCTTAGCAGTAGTTCCCTACCCTACCAGGACAGTTCATTTAGACGCCATTACTCTATGGCAGAGAGAGTTAGCAGCAGTAGGAGAGCAGGAAGAGCATTTTTACCTGCCTTCCCATCTTGCCAAGCACTGAGCATCAGCAGCCAGGCAGGAAAAAGCCATGTCTGTGTATTTAGATGAGGCCCAGCAGTGTTTCTCAAGTCAGGTGCAGTGCCTCTCGTGTGGCAGTGCTGATTGGGCTGAAAAGAAAAAACAGACTTCAAGCATAGCAGATGTGGCTGTGTTTATTCTAGATCTCAACTGTTGTGCTGCAGCCATATCTACATCTATAGTGTTCTGGATATCTAGGCACTGTGTCAGAGAGTTACTTACTTGCATGCAGTTTTCATGTGACAGCATGAGCACTGTTGATCCTTTTATCCCTGGGGTGCTTTCATGCAGCCACAGTACTAACACCTCTAAGTGCTTTATCTTGTCTCTTTTTTGTAGCGTTTTTTTTGTTTGTTTGTTTGTTTGCTTGCTTGCTTTGCAGGCTTTTCTTTGGAGTTTTGCTTAGCATTTGAAGGTGATTACACCACTTGTATATGAAAATCTTCTCTATGTTTCTGTCATAATACTGCTGTCTCTTTTTTTCCTTCTTTTTCTTAAGGTACTTTGATCACAGGGACTAGTCTGACACCTCCTTCTTTTAGGGAGGTTTCATCAAGAACCGTTTTGCCATTTTTGTGGTACTTGAGTGCATCATTCCTGACTGTTCTGAGCTGTCCGCAGAATAATTAAGCAGCTCTGAACAGATTTGCATTCACTTGTAACTGCATTTTGAGTTGTAGTCCTTGAATATCATAGATAATGTTAAGAAGTCTTTTTTTGGTTGTTTTGTTTTTGTGGTGTTTTTTTTTTTTGTTTTTTTTTTGCTATTTTGTTACCTAAAAATGATTAAGGTATAAATTCCAGCCATAAGCTCTAGTGTTGTACACCCTTCCTCTGAAATGTCTTGTGCTGACAGCGTACTTAAAGCCATTCATCCTGTTGCAGCACTGTTTTTTAACCACAGTATTCTTTCACTTCTAGTTTAGCCTCATGTCTTCAGTCTAGTATGTGATGCAGTGAATGTTTGCTGACTAAAGCTTAAGTGATTTCAGACAGTGATGCTCCTGCAGTGCTGAGTATTTCTGTGGCAGGGTTAGGGCTCTTTTTTTTGTTTTTCTTTTGTTTGTTCTAAGTCACATTCCTCTTTTCCTTCCTGTCTGTTTGGACCCATTAGTTTTGTAATCCCAGCAGCAGAGTGGCTGGGATTCAACCAGAAGGCTGGGAGCTGATTTCCACAAAAGACCTCTTCAGTTTGGCACCGTGTCGTGCTCCTGGTATGCAGGTTCAGTCAGGGAGCAGGCACCCACAACTCGAGTTTCACGCTTCAGTGTCCTAATCATCAACGTAGACACAAAAGATCTGTGGTGCTGCAGATTCTGCCTTTTGCAGTGTTTTCTGAAAAATGACCCTAAGCCACTCATCCATATTAAAATACATGCATAGTTCACCGTAAAAGTAATGCCTCCTATTTATTTCCATGAAAACTACAACAGATACAAAGAGCACAATAACACCATTTGATAGGCACATTCTCAGCTACAAAACACTATTTTTCAACACAGTCACCACCATTAGCTGTGCATTTTTACCAGTGGTGAACAGGAGCCTGCATGCTGTACTCGTAAAAATCTACACCAGTGGAGGTGACCACTGTTTCACAGCTGCTGAAATGCACCACCCACCACCTCACTGCACTCACATCCACTGTTTGGTCTCCATCAACATTCAGCAAGTATCAATGAATGTCAATGTGTGCCATTTTTTCTGCATGGAGGAATTCCATTACAAACCTTTGCTTCGTACGCACTTCCATGTCAGTTGCCATTTTGTCAGACTGTAACAGAATATTGATGGGAAGGTTCAGCCTCTACTGCCATCCCACCAACATCTGCCTCTGATGTCTTTGGCCAGCATAATGAAATAGGAGGCATTGCTTTTGGAGCAGCCCTCATAGATGCAGCGCTTAAATTTGAGAAAAAAATGTGGATCCTGAAACTCATTGTCACAGGCTCACATAAGTATGGATGAGAGAAGGTATTCTGAATATCTCTCAGCATTTCCTGCAGGCAGGTTTAAGATTCCTGGTGTTCTAATGTGCTGTCTGGCACCTAATCTATGCATGCATCAGGTTCTCTCACGTTCACTAGGAGAGGTTCTGAACAACTTGGTTTTCTAAGCATTAGAAATTCTGTTCCTCCTGTCTAAATGCACCGCTGCTGAGCTTCGTAATGTCTTCCTCTGATCACCATTCAGTGTAAAATGGCAGCAGTTTAAACCTCGCTGTTTTCGGAAGGTGCTGTGCGGACAAAGTGTGCATGCTGCAGGAATGCAGAAGTACCCAGGAAAATAATGAGTGGATGAGCTCAGTGCCTGCCTCTAAGGCTGAACACCCAAAGCAGCTTATGAACGCTCCAGTGTCATTCAGTTCGCTTAATTGGCAGCTAAACAGTTCCTCTGTTTGTTTGTTTATCTGAATGTATCTGAACAGCGAGGGCAGAATTGAAGATGATCGAAGCAAACTTTAAGATGGTGCAAGTTAAAGATGTTGAGGTGGTTTTGTGCACGCAGGTGGGAGCAGACAGAAAAAATAGTTGAAGTTTATTTTAATTATATACATCCTTTCATTGACAAAAGACAGGTAACTGCAAAAAATGGAGAAAATACACTTAAATCATGTTTTTAAATTAGCCAAAACAGTAATACATTTTGATTATATGTATGTAATCCTTATTTTAACCAAAAGATTTATTTTAAAATAAATTGATAATATCATTTGAGGTTTTTTAATACATTGTTTATGTTGCTGAAAATAAGCAGTTTACACTTTTGATTCATTACCACTTTGCTGGGATATTTTATTCTTCAGCAAGTCATTCTGTTCTGTGACATCTACCATGGATGATTTTTAATTAAATTCATAATCATTTTCTTTTTCTGTTACCAAATTTCTTGTCATTCCTAATAGGAGTAACAGATGATGCCGTATGTAATCCTGTAGCACTAATTAGTGCAATTTTTCACTACTTGTCTTACTGAAAGAGCAAAAAACGTAGCTGAACTTGAGAATTTTGAACAAACAGTGTTTACACGTGCAAGTAGCAAAAGATGATGCACCCTCCCCCCTTCATTGTTAAGTGGTAAATTGTTGCTATGGTGATCGCTCTTTCCATCTCATCAGCTATAACCTGGTTTTCCACATCAACTGAATAGCTGCAAGCAAAGCATGATCTTTATTAATTTTTTTATATCACTTAATATTGTTTTGCTACGTAGCTATTGTCTTGGGATTTACCGTAAACATCAAGATGTCGTGAATACAAAGCTAGGGAGATCTAATTTTGTAGTACATAAATCTGTGCATTCATTAATATAATGCTGTTACTGCCAAGAACTTTGAATGGATTTCTTAAAGCAAGCTTATTTTTGATGTGTACAGTTGACCTTTTTTTCTCATTATTTGAAAGACTCATAGTAAATAAGTGAAAAACTTGATGAGCCTCTGTTAAGGTCTCAGTTAAGTGATTTGTTGTTTGTTAGCCAAGGTGATGGAAACAGGATAGTTATAGTAAAATTTCACAGGGCAGCTTTCTTTTCTTGTACTGTCAGCCTGTATGCATAGTGAGAATGCAGACAGATGCCTGAGCTGTGGTGAGAGTAAGCCAGGTGACCTGCGGTGGAGTCACCAAAGGGCAAAACATATGAATATGTGATCCTATTCATATACACAGCAGATTTGTGTCAGGAAATTCAAGGGCCATCAAAATAACTCCCCGAAGCCAGAGACCCTCTCTCAGCCCCACCAAAAGGTTTTTCAGGAAATGGGCCAGATGTTGTGGCAAGCCTCAGAGTTTTTTTTTTTTTTTTTATGATTTTTTAAAATAACTTATTTGAACATAAATTGATTGTTTTAAAAGACTGCATTTGTCAATACTTGCTTACGGTGTTGTGCATTACAATTAGTCTCTTTCCTTTCCACATAAGATTCCAAACATTTCAAAACATAACCTTATTGTGTCCTGCGTTGCTGGAGAGCACACGTGCAACTCTTTTTTTCTGATTTTACTCATGCTCCAGTGCTTTTTTTTTTTAAGGATCTTTTTCCTATAAATTTTGTCTGTGTTACATGTGCCTGTTTTAAATTGTGTGTCATGATCAATAAAGGAGCAGGAGCATATCTGTCTCAAATTAGCTGTTTTCTATTTATTACCTGTTTTAAGGTCCAGAAGAGCACCTGAACAAGGGAGATGTATTCTCAAAGGCTGTATATAATTTTGTGTGAAAGCATCCTAGTTATCATATATGAAAACGTAAGTAAGAATCTTGTTTTCTTAGTTAGTAGTCTTTTGGGTTCTCTATATGGAACAGTATTTTCAAGTCTCAAAATACTGTGCTGCCATAAGCTCACTTCCCATTACGTGCTCCTGACCTTCATTTGCAATGTTTTTCTAAATAATGTCAAAGGTCATCTCTCAGTAGAACAGTCTCTCTACTGAGAGAGTTGTACAAACATAAGCACATTAGCAAACTAGGAATTGGACTGCTACTTGAAATAAGAAGGAAATCATTGCACAATCTAAGTCTAGAGTAAGGAGTCTTGAATTAATAAATTACTTACATCTTTTGGATCTACTACTTGCACAGCTACCAAAGGATTAATCCCCTTGGCCAATGCACAGCTCATTAAGTAGGCTTGCAGATAGTAATCCATGAAAATGAGGGATGCCATATTTCCTTCCAGCTGTGGAGGATGAGAAGTTGTTGCAAAAGCACACTATAAAGTCACCAAAGCCAAAACAGCCCTTACAGTGTTCTTGTAGTATCTACTTACTTTGCCTAGCTTTATCAGGTGTGATATCAGTTTGTGAATCTGCTCATCTTAGTTTCTTGAGCCATTTCTTAACTTAATTTCCCATCATGAAATCTGCATGATAGTGCGAACTGTGCCCCTGTGAAAGAATATCCCAAAGCATCTAAGGTATGAAGTCCTTGTCGGTGTTTTGCAATCATGTGAATAGATCACAAAAGGTCTTTGTTGTTTTGTGAACTGATCATTTTTCAGTGGGGGAAGTGTACAAACAATTCCAGCATTTAGAGCAAAAACTGATTGTGAAAGAGGAGCTGCTGTTGTGTGTTTTGTTAACCAGAAACAGTTCCTCACAGAGCTGGGGAGAGAGTGACCCGAGGCTCAGTAGCCCCCTGAGTCAAAATATGATTGAGTAGTCTTTCTAACAAGCTCTTTAGATGCTCCTACTCAGCCTTGTCAATGCCGTACTTGTATCAAGGAGGTAGATATCAGACAACTTAATACAATTTCATGTGTGTTTTAAGCCTGCGTACCAGGGTTTGGCTGGAAACATAGCAGGGACTGATCTGAGTGCAAAAATGATTGGCTGAGAGTGGAAGAAGATGGTTCCTTTCAGCTGTACTGTCCCTTTTCTCTGTCTGGATTTTTTGTCCTAAGAGGTCCTTTAAAGGGATACAGTTGTTCCTTTGTTGTGTGAGAGTAATCGGGAATTTGATGACCTGGAAAAAAATGCATTCAGGCAAAATACCAACCAGAGGAGAGTCCTCTGAATGATCACACTGTGCACATGGGATCCAGTGTTTCTTTCTGTCTTATTTCCCTTTCTACTAATAGTTGTTTTTCCTTCAGTGCTTCTGTTACTGTTTCTGACAACATGTCCACATTTATACAGCACAAAAATGTTTCAGTGAAAGACAAACAAAATCAAAACAAAACCACATTTGCCACATAAAAGGCTGTGAGGTAACTGTTCCCCTTTCCACGTGAGTGTGCAAAAGTGTGCACAGGTGTCTCTGTTTAGCACTGCTAAGCTCTACTTGTTCTCTGTAGCCAACTTATTTTACCATTCATCAATTCCAATAGCTATTTCTAAGTTCTCCTGCTTGTGAAAGTAAATAGGCTTTGTGGCTGCAATTTATACCAGTAATAAATTTAGTCTATTCCTTACTGGTATTGAAACAGATTAGAAAACACAGCTACAACAATAAGCAACTTCCAAATTTTGACATTATTTGTGCAAAAAAGTATGAATTTTAAAAATATCTAGTTTTGAACATTTTAATTATGAATGTGCTGGCAAGGAGACTTGGTGTTCTCTCTTTGCCCCTCAGATAGGGAAAGGCAGACGTAGAGAACTGTTGGTCCCTGCCAGAGAATAGGTGTTGCAGTAGATTGAAATGTATAGCATCAAAAATAGATTAAGCTAGAAATAATGCTTTGAAAACAAGATCCTCTTTTCCTCAGGATTCCTCTGAACATAGTGAAGAACTGAAGTTCTGTCTTCTACCCTAAGTGTGAAGGATGCAGTGTTTTGTTGGAGTGAATGTAGTTCCACCTCTGAATTCATGGACAGTCTTTACTGCCTTTTTTTTTTTGCCTTCATAATTCACAAAGGGAAAGACAAAAATGACGCATGTCAAAGATAGCATGGGTCGTGAGAAATTTTCTAAGCTGTATAGTTTATTTTTAGATTTATTGACAAATTTCATCTGAAGATGAATTCATTTGAAGATTTGATCCCATTTGAAAGTTTTTCTTCTTCACCTTGATTCAGTTTCACAACGAATGCTCTCAAATGTTTTCAATTCTTCTCTTATTCCACTGTGTAGCTAGACCCTTTCACTGCATAATTGATGCTAAGAATATTTTATTACCTTACTAACCTGTTTGACTTCTTGCCTTTTAGCATTTCTGATTTTTAGCATTTCTCTGAAATTAGCCTGCCACTGTTAAGAGGCAACACCATTGTTTGGGGAACTTGCTTAAACAACATGTGCTTTGTTCCTTTAAAGCACTCTAAAGAAATGTCGTCTGAGGGACTAGGGAGAGGAAAACTGTCAGACCTTTCATAAATATTTTCATGCGAAATCAGTGGCACTATGTGCATGTCCTACAGCCTTTCATCTTAGCAAATACAGAAAGCAAATTATGAGGGAAAATTTGTTCCATCCAAAAAATCATTGCAATGAAGGAGAGAGAAATAAGATTCTTTAAGTTTTAAAAAATCTGTTGTAGTAACTCAATTAATAGACAGCACTGATGTAGAGATTGTCTTTCTTAGCTAAATTACATTTTAGCTAAGATTTTCTATGCGTACAGTATTTTGGATTAACTATTGTCAATTCTCTTGTGCAGTTTCAGGATAACGGTGCCTTTTTGTAGTGTAATTTGAAGGTGGATTGAATTTTGCTAAATTGGGAAAGGTACTCAATGCAGAAGGAAGTAGAATTCATGGATTTACTCCAAACTGGTATATTTTATGTGTAAAACAAATCTAATTCTGCAATCATTTTCATTCATAGAGAAAAAAAATACAGCTGAAGAGAATAGACTGATACCATTAGTACTGTTGTTACCACAAAGAACTGTAGAAACATTTATAGATAATGAATCTAGAAACGTTTATAGACTTACTCAAAAAGACATGAATTGGAAGTAGGCATAAGCTGCTAAGATTTCCATTGAACAATTTTACTTGTGACATTGCCAGTACTAACAGAAAAGAAGCAGCGATGTTTTCATTTGATTATTAGATATTATGCTCTATTAGTGAGACTAAATAATAGATCTTTTTTCTTTAGTTTACTTCAAGGACAGATACCAAACATTTCTTACAAAAAAGAAAAGATATTTAAGTTTCTAAACTTCTAATTTCATGTTCTTAGAGTGTTTAAAGCTTGTGTTAGATGTAATACGTATGCTTTGATACAGAGATACTGTAGGAGGAAAAGTAATTAGCTGGAGGTGGACTCCTCTTTGCTTAATTATCTCATCTCCAACAGGGCTAAACTGAGCTCTGACACGCTGGCAAAAATCTCATTCACACAGAAGCAACATTCAGCTGCAGCTCTGCAATAGATCATGCTCCAGTCTCACCAGATGGCATATCTTCTTCAGGTGTATGTGGCTCTGGGTGTTGTATATGCTTCTATCAAGTTAGACTACAGGGTTGTTTTGTTTGATTTTAATAGCAGCATCCTTCATATACCTACACTTAGCTTATCCATTTCACCCTTGCAAGTAGCGTCGTAAAGACAGCAAAGCAGGGATTTCCTTATTATCGTAAGAGAGAACATGGTGGGTATTGAAAACACTTACTTTTGGCTCAAACATTACAAAAATCTTCCAGAATATCCAAAATTCTGTGTCTGTTATGCTCTCCTGTTCTCTGGTTCAGATGCCTTTGCACAGAGATTTTTAAGATACAGTTAAGAATCTGCATATTTTAAATTTAGTCCATCTTGCAACCAACAAAATCTTCCCTTCACAGGAACAAAAAAACTATCAAGGATTCTTTTGCTGGGGAACTGTATGTTCAGCTGTTTCATATACTACCGTTATCTGCAGGAATGCACAGGTTGTGAGGTTCATGACTGAAACTCTCATCTTCTGAAGCAGCTCATGGCCTCATCAACCCTTGAAATAAACTCTAGCATTTCTATTGTGAGCAATCAGTGTCCACTATGTACACCACCATGTAGACAAATTCCCAACTGCCATAGCAAGCTGTCACAAGAATTATCGACGTACTGATGCTCTTGCAACCTACTGATATCAAAATTTCGGAGGTGGCAGCACGCCAGCACCAGTGAGGCTCCCAGCGTGGACACCAGTGGCCATAGTTACTCCAGTATTGGTCTCAATATTGATCTCATTTGTAAATGGTGAGATAGAGCCACTTAAATTCATCCGTCACTGGTTTGGAGGATACCAGTTAGGGTATCTCCATTTAAGGACTGGAAGGCCATAATGAGATCTCCCCAGAGCCTTCTCTTCTTCAGGCTGAACAAGCTCAGCTCCTTCAACTTCTCTTCATAAGAGAAGTGCTCCAGCCTTCTGATCATCTTCGTGGACCTCCTCTGGACCTGCTCCAACAGCTCTGCATCCTTCCTGTACTGGGAGCCCCAGGCCTGGATGCAGTACTCCAGATGAGGCCTCACAAGGGCAGAGTAGAGGGGAACAATCCCCTCCCTCACCATGCTGGCCACCCCTCTATTAATGCAGCCCAGGATACAGCTGGCCTTCCGGGGTGCAAGCACACACTGCTGGCTGACATCAAGCTTCCACCAGAATGACCCCAAGTCCTTCTCCGCAGGGCCGCTTTCATTGTGCTCTTCTCCCAGTCTGTACACATACCTGGGATTGCTCTGACTAAAGTGCAACACCTTGCACTTGGACTTGTTGAATCTCATTAGGTTCATGTCTGCCCACTTCTCAAGCTTATTCAGGTCCCTTCCTTCTGTTGTATCACCTGCACTCAGCTTGGTGTTGTCTACAAACTTGCTGAGGGTGCACTTTATCCCACTGTCTAGGTCACTGATAATGATGTTAAAGAATCTTCTTGTTGTCGTGGTCTGATGCTTTGCCAGTGAGGCAAGAGTATATGGAAGAGTTGGGGCCCATGGCACATCATTAGTGTGTCTGAAAACTCAAAAGACAGGCACATGAAGATGGATCACATCTGGGAAGTCGTATCTTGTCTGTTTCTGATTCAGGCAGGATTATCCACATTAATGAGTGACTGCTAAATTCAATGAAAACACTGTGGTGGGCAGCAGCTAAAGTATGACGTGATTAATTTACAAAGAGGTAAGAAAAAGAGCTTGAATATTTTTCCAGGGACTCTGGTCTAGCCTCCGATGTTGTAATAGTTGTGCAGAGGGATTCTGTTAAGTTAAGGCATACCTAAGGTCACAGGCCCCAGATGACTTGACCTTTCTGTGAGGAAACTGTATACCTCAGCTTTGCTGCAGCTGCTTGACTAACTGCCAGGTTTTGACAGTCAGGGATAATCTTTTCATTTAGGGCAGAGTGACACCTCACTCTCATGATGACACAAGAGCTTAATTTTAATGAAACAAAAGGGTCCCTTGTTAAGCAGGTAGCTTCACAAGAAGGAATGGACGTGTTGGATATCCTGATCAGCTGTTCCCTGGAGCTATAGGTGTTGGGGATTCTGAAAGAGGTGGAACCTGTTTAGAGCTTATGGTTCTTCAACATGTAGATACAGTGCTGTATGCTCATCAAAAGAACTGGGACCTCTGATCCTAGGCAATGGGAGATGGATGCATCTGCTCCTTAACACAAACTGCAACTGCCAAAAGTGTGTGCAGTGTCCCAGCATCCCAGGTACAGTCTTCTCTTAGAATCTAGGTGCTTCTAATTAATGCTGTGGGAGTCACCCTTCCTTTTCTTTGACGATGTTCTTCATCCTGAGACAACCCAATAGATTTAACAAGAATGGAGAGGTCTTTGTTAAACCTGCTCTACAAAATACAGCCCTTCAGACTTTTATCTTTTCCTGTTCTCTCAAGTTTGTAATTGTTAGGAGCTAGGCCATCTGTCTGTAAAAATAACTTTTTCTGCCTAGTGCATGCAGTTTCGATCTTCCATGTTAGAGACAGCTCTTATTTCCTATCCATCTGCAGAGATTACTCTGTAGAGCCTTTTTCAAACAGAATTGACCTTGCTTATTCTAAAAGCTGTAGATGAGGCTTCTGCTTTCTTGGCACTAATAAACTCCATGTATTTTCTCAAGGTAGATAAGAAAGGCCATTTCTTTCCTGTCCTAAATAAACTCACCATTGTCCATAAATTTTCTCACTTGCAGGCTGGTAATACTTGATTTTATCATTTCATGTTTAAAGTATAAGGCTGATTCGTAGTTCTTAATGCACGATATACCTGGAATTACCAATAAAGGGTGCTGCATCTTGAACTTTCCCATGATGCTGCCACTCTTTATGAAATGTATGTTTAAGATAAGGAACTCCACCTGGACAGCTAGGTGATGACAGCCTGTTGTGATCTGTATTATTTCTGTCCAGATAGTATGGAACTGAACAGCTTTGCAGTTTCAGTTCCTGTTCAGGCCCAGAGAACATGAGAAAAAGGTATCATTCTTCTCCTTTAACAAACTGCCAGAGAGATTGAATTATATATGTAAATTGTAGTGAAAGTAGATGATAATGCTAGACTGAAGAACTTAAACCCTTTTTTTTTATTTCTCCCTGTTCTGTAGAATTCCAGGTTGATTGCCTGATAGAAATTTAGTTTCCATGTTGACCCTTCAGTCAAGAGGTTATTTTGTATCTTGTATTTTCAGGAGCAATTTGACTACTCAAAGCAGTACTTTGCTACCAGACATGCTATCCTTTGAAGAAAAACTGTAAATGGCAAGACTTTATAGCAGGATTTGCATGCTGAAGAGTAAGAGCAAGAAGCGGCCTAAGCACAAGCACAACATTTCAACTTATGTTGAAGCAGTTCCACAGAATTTCGTGCAAACTAACCCATTATGGTACATTAGCAGTCTTCTTTTCAGTGCTCTGTTTCATAGCAAAGGTTTTCTTTCTCTTAGCAGACCTTTCACTACACATCTGTCTCACAGAGAGTGAAAATGTTATTTATTTAATAGGTTTCAAGAGTAAGTCTCTGCTTGTTAACAACTGACTTCTTTCTAATTTGAAATCATATTCTGTATACATCCACTTGCTGCTGAAGCATGTTCATGACAGAGCAGCAAGATGACTGTATAGGGCAGACCTTCACATTTTTAAAATATTGTCAGCTAACCATAAGTTCAAATGTCATATTCAATAGACATACACTTCACTGATAGATACAGCTGAAAATCTGACTTGTTTGAGTGAGAGTTTTATTACTGCTATTATTTTGCTTACTATATAAAACTGGATAATTTTTGAATTACCTTACACTGATAATCTTGAATTATCAAATTCTGCAAGGAAACGTTTACTTTCCCAGCTTCTTGCAGTGAAGCAGCTCCCAGCTTCAAGAGCGTCCTCCACTCCTCTTTTAAGCACCAGCAGAGTAGGCTTCAGCAGAAGAATGAAAGCAACACTGAGGCCTACTCTTTTGCTGACCTTCATGTTTGCTTACAGGATTCATAAAATAAGGTACATATTGGTGAAGGTGGGTTCATATGGACTCTAGGAAAGATCATCTTATCTTGGTACACAGATTGACAAGATGACTCATCCAGCCAACAAGCTTGTTCCAGGACATTGACTTTCCCAGAATTTATAAGCCCTTTCCCTGTCAGCATGCATGCCCTTGACATGATGAGGCTCCTTTAGTGTCCTCAAGAAATATAGCAGACAACATTATTCTCCTCTCACCCACTGGAGTTCAGTAACTGGCTGCCAGCTACATGAATTGCTGTAGTAGCACCAGCTACTCCCTTAGTGTCATTTATTGGAGACACGGAGAGTACCAAATTTAATTGGTGCATATGTTGTAATGGCCAACACTTGTGGAAAAGGCTTTTGTACATATGCAGCACCATCATTCTGTGCAGCACAGCCAGTCCTCTTCTGTGAGTTCTGGCAAGCTCACAAAGCTATAGCAGTCCTGCTATGCTGTGCAAAAGGAAGAGGATGCAACATGTTGCCCTCTCTGATACTAATCAAAGTTCAGAGATCTGCATTTTAGGAAAGGTAATGTATTTAGGATGCCTGGGGAGTAATTTTTGAGGCTGAAGAATTGCCTAATAGAGCATAAAATATCACAAAAATACAATTTGGTGTTCATTTCTAGAGTCATGTTAGTTTTAGAAATTATATTCTGTAAATAACAACAGAGAATAGCCATGTGTGACTGAGCACTGGCGCAGGTTGCCCAGAGGGACTGTGGAGTCTCCTCCTTGCAGACCTTCAGAGCTGCCTGGTCTTGGGCCTGGGCACCCTGCTCTGGATGGCCCTGCTTAAGCAAGATGGGCCAGATGGACCCAGAGGTCCCTTCTCACCTCTGCCACTCTGTGGTTCTGTGTGATCTGTAGTAGAAATGTCTTTTTGCTGGAGGTGGCGAGCAAGGTATTGGCTACTAAGATTCTTGTCTTATTGCTGCTCCAGCATCACAGTCATGGGAATCAGGAAAACCCATCAACCTCTAGATATATCTGTCAAGTCTAATAAATCTCTTTATGTGAAAAGAAAACAAGGCATTAGGGTTGATAATATTGAGATTTGCCTCCTCCTTTATGGCACGTAGTTGTATTTACACTAAAATTCTACTATTACTGACTTAGAAAAGAGAATACTTGCTTCCTAGAAGAGGCAGGTGGTGAATGTCAGGGCTACAAGGACTGTACCAAAGAAATTAAAAGGAGCAAGTAGACCATGACTGTTCAGAGGGGCTCAGAACAATAA
The DNA here is from genome assembly GCA_013396635.1 of Penelope pileata. Taxonomy (NCBI): domain Eukaryota; kingdom Metazoa; phylum Chordata; class Aves; order Galliformes; family Cracidae; genus Penelope; species Penelope pileata. Next base: position 60,833 of record WBMW01004568.1, on the reverse strand, counting down.
AGTTCTTGAGTCTGAAGTGAGCTGTTACTTCTACATGTGATTGCTACATTAGAATACAAAAATGAATCTTTAACCTCACAGTGCAGATCTGCATGACTTCAGCTGAACAAAGCTGTCAAGGGCCATTCTGAAGCAGGAATAAATAGCCTGCTGTGAACTTTTAGCAGTCTGTGGACTCCACAAAGTGCTTTCAAGCATCTAGATGAGCTCATCAGCCCTCATGGAACCAGCAGAGAGCCGTGTTCCTTTTTTTTTTCCCCCAAATTTTCTGGTAGTTAACAGGACATGGTGATCATTCATTCAAATTGGATAGCATTGTAGGTAGCTGCAGAGGGAAAATATATACTGGAACAGGCTGCCCACAGGGGCTGTGGAGTCTCCTCTGGAGATATTGAAGACCCACCTGGATGCTTTCCTGTGCAGCCTACTCTAGGGAACTGCTTTGGCAGGGGGATTGGACTCGATGATCTCCAGAGGTCCCTTCCAACCCCTACGATTCTGTGATATACATATATGCTTATTCATACATGTGTTATCTATATGAGAGAAATTTATTTTAAAGTTGTTAACTCCTATTGATTGTAAGCCCAGATTTTGTTTCCTTCATGCTAGAGACAACAAAAACCATGCAGCAGTTGTCACTTGCTCTGTATCTGAAATTATTTGATTACCTGAAGGGATGTTGTAGTGAGGTGGGGGTCTGTCTCTTCTCCCAGGTAACTAGTGATAGGATGAGATCATTGCCTCCAGTTGTGACAGGGAAGGTTCAGGTTGAATATTAGGAAAAATTTCTTCTCTGAAAGAGGAGTCAGGCCCTGGAACAGGCTGCCCAGGGAAGTGGTGGAGTCACCATCCCTGGAGGTGTTCAAGAAATGTGAAGACACGGCACTTAAGGATGTGGTTTAGTGGGCATGGTGGTGATGGGTTGATGGTTGGACTAGGTGATCTTAGAGGTGTTTTCCAACCTTAATGATTCCGTGATTATTTTCCAATGTCAGTCTACTCTGCTCTTCTGTTAAGTAGAATTACATTTGCAGACAGAAGGGTCATTAAAGTTTTTCTATTACTTATTTACACTGTTCAGTCTCTTGGTGTTTGTTGATGTTTGTAGTATAAGCAGCTTGATTCATATCTTCTCGCCTGGAATAAGGGCAAGTCACATATGACCATTGCTATTCTGGAGCACTTGTTTTTCTTGGAAAGCTTAGGCCTTTTGCTAATTAAGCTGTTCATATGTAACATATCAGCATTTTCTGTTATTCAGGTATTTACATACATTTTTAATACAGTTATTTAAAATATATTAGAGAATTTCTAACAACTGAAAATGGAAGAGCTAACCCCAAAATGGTTTGCTGGATGTTTTTCTGTCAATACTGCTTTTCTGGCCATGTATCTGGTTGAGAGACAGAAATTAACCATGCAAAGAAAAATAAACCAATTCTGTTTGGTCTGTCAGACTGCTAAACACGTACACTTTAATGCCTTTAGAAGGATGAAATTATTACAGTTTTGTTTCCCCACTAGATTTTAATGCCCAGAGAAGCTTAAAGAGCTGTTCAAAAACAGTAGCATTGCCACAAATTATTTGAATTCACATAGGTATATTTATTATTTAAACATCTTAAGTACCACTTTCTTTTTCTTAGTTTTCCCTTTTTTTTTTTTTTTTTGGTTTTAAATATGCACATAAATAAATCATACTATGTCTCAAAAATAATTACTCTCTTTGCCATTATGTTCTGGATTTTTTTCAAGTATCCCCAAAACTGTTTTATTCAAAACTATATTCCATGATCAAGGAATTATTTCTGTTCTCATTAATTAGGAAGATTTCAATTCTTTACTGAGACAATGACTGAAACAAATATCTGCTAAGCTTTTGGAAAAGAGAAAGGCAATTAGGCACCAAGCCACTAAATCTCTAAGTTTGACTTTTTTCTTAGTGCATTTTCATCTATCATGCACAGTAATGAAGTCTTTGGATTTAGGTAACACATAGGTCCAAACAAAAGTAATGCCTCCTATTTATTTTTATGGAAACTACAACAGATACAAAGAGCACAATAACATTATTTGATAGAGCAAGTTCTCAGCTACAAACACTATTTTTCAACACAGTCACCACCATTAGTTATGCTTTTTCGACAGTGATGAGAAAGAGCCTGCATGCTGCGCTTGTAAAAATCTGCACCAGTGGAGGTGACCCACTGTCACCACTGCTGAAACACACCACCCACCACCTCACTGTGCTCACATCTGCTGTTTGGTCTCCATCAATGTTCAGCAAGCATCAATGAATGTCAATGGGTGCCATTTTTTCCATGTGGAGGAATTCAATTCCATACCTTTGCTCCATCCGCACTTCCATGTCAGATGCCATTTGGTCAGACTGCCCCTCTGCTGCCGTCTGTCACATGGCAACAAAATGGAACGGAATATTGGTGGGAAGGTCCAGCCTCTACTGCCATCCCACCAACACCTGCCTTGGATGTCGTCAGCCAACAGCATAAGATGGAAGACATTGCTTTCAGAGCAGCCCTTGTACAACTATAATAATAAACAAACAGGCAGATTTATTAGAAAGAGCACAAAGCGTACTGTTAGACGTATTTATGATTCTTGAGTTTATGTAATACTTTCAGAAGCTAGCAAAACCCACAAAATTATTAAACATTTAATCATTTATTTTTCCTGTAATTTCTTGTAATCAAATTTTCATTCAGCAAGTGTATTTATTGCAAATTATCTATATTAGCTTGAAGAGAAGAAAGATTGGATACTGTTTTATATTATGTATTTTGCTCTGAAGATACTTAAGTTTTCCATGCTAAAATACCTGTTACACAGTAGACTTTTTTTTTCCCTAGAGTTTTTAAAAAATCTTATCCTGAAGTGCACATCAACTCTGTATAGAGAAGGGAGTGAGGAATACAAATATTGTCAATGTTTGACATGGCTTTCATGAATATGTTTTCTGGTGAACAGAGCTTCTCAAAGTTTTCTAACTAGAATTATTCATATTATAAATAATTTAAAATATATTTTTCATACTTTTTTCCTTTTCTTTTTCTTATTTTTGCAAGCATTTGAATGTGGTTAAATTCAGAAGAATGCTGAAAAATATTAAGGTTTAAATTGTAAACATTCTGTTTTGATAGAAAGATACCTCCTAGTCTCTTCCTTTTCCTGTGAGCTGTTCTTATTTTTCATGCAGCTGTATTTCTGGGATCCTGATTTGTTGTTGCTTTCTGAGCAGGATCTTGAAGAGCTGCCAGATATTGGTATTGATGGTAGCGTTCTTGTCATACCTACCATTTTATTTCATTCGTCCCATTTGTAGAGAGCAGTACAGTTTAAAAATAAAATGAAATTTGGCAAGTGGAAAATGCAATGCCTTAAATGCATCCTAGAAATTCTCTAAGCAAATGGTCACAGCGGTCCCTGTGTTCCCATTTGTTTTAGCAGGTTTACCTTTTCCATGCCGAATCATTATTGCATGGGGTTTTTTTTTCCTTGAATCTCATTTTCTATGAGGAAGGAAAGGGACAGATTTTTATCTCCTATTTTTTTTCATAACTATATCATCATATGCAGCTGAAGCTCAAGAATGTACTGGTTTTTCTATGCTTCCAGCTAGATTCAGAAGTTGCTGTCTTCAGTCAACCAGCATAATTGGCCATGATGAGCAGAAACAGCAAATTGTTTGCTTGCACATTTTCCTTTACCCTTTCCAAAAATTTTCTGTCTGCAGGAATTACCATTACGAGGCTAGGAAACTGGAATAAAATATTGCTCTATAAGGAGACTTGGTAATAAAAGCAGATAGGATATATAGTATATCCAATGAGGAAGGATAGACAAATGCACATCAAGATGTATACCCTAGTGCCTGGAAGTTAGTGACGTGAAAAGATACTGTCAGTGAATCTCCACTGGGAAAATACCCTAGGAACATAGTATACAAAAGTGGGTTTTCTCCATTGAGTTTTAAGTTGCCCCACAGGAAAACTTGCTTACTATGTGAAATTATATTGTTCATCTTGCTTAAATTGAAGACTGTGTCATCCTAAGATTTCTGTGCTAAGATGAAATACAATCAATACAAAAGAAAAACTTCTCTCATTCAAGCTCCTGACAGAATAATGGTTGAAAGTGAATATGTCACATGAAGATGTGTATTATCCATGGGCAGATTGTCTGGTGTGTGCATAAATAATTCCAAGCTAGTGGGACACCTAAGGTTAGGGGGAGTACCATGTAATTGCAGCTTGTCTAGTGATGCTTTAACAGCAATCTAAAACCACCTTTTAAATCCTGACGTCTGCATGTGAGGTTTTTTCCAAACAGGAGAGCAAGACTGCAGGGCTAGAAGACCCATTAGGGAAATCAAGCTAACAACTCAATGGTAAAAGTGGATTTTCAGAAATACCATCCTTTTCAGGATGCTATTCTTCATTCTTCTGAAATCCTTCCGAACTGCTGACCCCACATGTGACTAGTATAAATTATGGAAGCAGGTACCTCAGCACCTCTGAACTGTTTAGTAGTTTTGTTTTTATTAAAGGGGACCATAGGTGTCTAAAAGAGTATTCATGCAGGTTCTAAATAAGCATAGGAAGGCTGATTCCACAGTAAAAACATAGACTGATGTTCACCATAAGACTATTCCCACATCCATAGACACAGCAGAGAATGCTCATGTTGACCACTGCTGGAGTCTGACATCCATGCACTTCAGAGGATTAAACTGCAACTATTTCAAGTTTCTTATTTTTAGTGGAGTGAGAGGGGTGTCTCAAGCGAGGCACTTACAACAGATGTCTGAACTACGTAATATAAACAGCCTCTAAATCATCTAATCTCACTTCCTGTAAACAAAAGACCACGGTATTTTTCTCGTAAAATGGATTAAAGAAGACTTTTAGTATACTGCCTAATAACATTCTCAAGGCTTTGAAATCTTTTTCTACGTCAAATATACTCAGAACATTTCAAAGTTGAGTATGCCCGAATTCACCTTCTAACAGTTGGACCAGTTATGCCTTTATCTGAAACATTAGTCTTCTCTCCTTTATCTTCTACATTTTCTACTGTTGCATATTCATATGTACACCATGGTAAGTGTCTTCTCAATGTTTCTCCAATAATAAGTAGATGTGAGACTCGGGAAGCTTAGGTCAAAAAGCTTTTCTTTTCAGAACCTTGATTATTCTGTGGTTCTGACATTTCTTTTCCCTTCATGAGACATACATGAGTTGGGCATTGTTCTATTAGTGGTTTTACGGATTCTGGATTGTGTTGTGCGGCAATGACAAATTCTTGTTTACATTTCATTTTTGTCTCCTATACATAGAGATACCTAATTACACCTTCCCTTTGCTGCAGTGTGGAGCCATTCAGGCTGATCTCATATTCCTGTTATACCTTGCACAGCAGTCTCCCATACCAGCTAGGTTTTTTGTTCCACAATGTTCCGTTTCAAGTGCTATTTTTTTTTTGAGTTATTATCATTGAACTTTAGGTTACAATGCAGTAAAGTATCCACCTATGTTTTATTTGAATCAGAAACTAGTATAATCTGCCACAGTATGTTTTAGATTTTATTGAGATGTTGTAAAAGTAAAATATTAAACTACTCTGGAGCAAAACCCAGTTCCTAAAGTAAAATTAATGTATCAACCGTTTATTTTTATGTCTTCTGGATGTTTTTTTGAGATATGTCAGTGAATTAACTTTTAAGCAGTTTTGATGTGCCTTATTTTAATTGGATATAATTTATGTTGTTGTTTAATTATGTTACCTTAGGGTACAAAATCAGAAACCTTGAAAAAAATCCAAGTATGTTACATCAAGCAATCTTGATAAGGTATTGGGCCTGTAATCATTATATATGTATGAAGTGTTTGGCAAAATCTACTCTTTGTGAAGGCACGGTTTCTGGTATTATATGCTGTTAGCCTATAAATTTTTATGGATGTAAATGCAGTTTATTTATGCTGTTATTTGTGCTCAGGACTGACATCTGGCAAAGTAGTCACTACCCCCAGGTTATTTTCTCAAGTACTGAAACCAGGTTGACTGTCTGACAATTCTGTGGAATTTCCTCAATTTTTCATGAGTTTTTATGCAAAGGGTAGTATTTTTTCAGTTCTTCTAATATGGATTAGGACTGAAAAAAACTCAGAATTGAATTGAGACTGGAAAGGAGGAGTTCATAGAAACAAAATCCATTAGGAAACATGATATGGACCATGGTTCCAACGCTCTGCATATAATTGCTCTGCTTATGCCTCACTACATGAGAGTTTGCTAGTAGTGCCGAGGTAGTCCAATTCCTGAGTGAAGTCAGTTCATGGAGAGAGAGCAGCTTTTTGAAACTAAAATCTAACAAGACATAAAGGACATTGAACGAATAAAGCACTTTGGAGAGTTTAAGTTCTGGCTCTCTTGATTGAAGACATATGCTTCATTTGGTCAATTCGATCTGCACTTTAGAAGTTCCTCACTGACAAGAGGCTCTCGTGTTGCAGTGCCTGTAAGTAATTCTTCTGTTCTCTCTTCTGTAAGTAATTCTCTGTTTCTTTCTGAAACTCCCATTTCTTGTTGATACTCAGTGACATAGCCTCATTTCTGAGGTGTATTATGGTAGTGAGTTGCTGACAGTAATGAAGATGAAGCCTGGAGTTCCTAAGTAACTCTGTGCAGTTGTGCACATACATGTTTTTAATCCTACTGTAAGATGATAGTTTTTCACTGAGTGTTGTCACTAAAGAAGATAAGCAGAATAACCAGCACACTTGATAAATGACAGTCTCTCATTTGCTGTATCAAAAAATGCATAGATACTAGATACTTATCTGGCATTCATTGCTGATACGTAATATCATAAAAACTTGGAAATAGGAACAAAGAGAAAATAAATCTCCCAAGAATCATTCCTTTAAGTTTTTCTCTTCCTTACCAGCTCCTCTTTTCCTCGAAATGCTATTGATATCTACTGGAATTTTGCAGAGTTGAGCCTCCAAAAGGTAGAGGGAAATGTTGGAAAGTTTCATACATGGGAAAAAAAAAAACTTCAAACTGGTATGAGGCCTGGCATTACAGTGTTTGCAAGAGAAAGGTTGCCTTCTTCTCTGGCCTGACTCTGCGAATTCCAGCCTTCAGCTTAGTCAGCTTCACGATGTAGTGGTTAGAGTTGATGGTTTGTCCACGTTTGAGGAAATCTAGAAGGATCACCCCTTTCCTATCCAAAAAGCCAGTGCACATCACTTTACCTGCTGAGAGCTGTGCATTGAACTTTTTCATCAATGGAGAATTCTCATGTCACCACTCCATGGACTGCCGTTATGACTCTGGCTTGTAGTTGGTGACACCATGTCTCATCAGTGGTAATGATGCGATCCAGGAAACTGTCACCTTCAGCCTTGTGTTGGTATTACTGATTTTTTTGACAATATGGAAATCTTGTAACAAGGAACATTATTAAGATTATTTAAGATAATTTGTAATTAGGAACATAATTGTGGTTCGCATATTTGGCAAACAGAAAGGTGAGAAAAGTACATGCATCATTTTAAGAAATAGTCAGCAAGCTTTATGTTGGAATCCCTGTGCTTAATACAAGCTGAAAAATGAAAGAAAGTAAACATATGTTGCTTACATTTTCAGTTGACACCAAGTGGACATGCATTACAAGCATGTTGAAGGATCCCATGAAAATACAAAATAATCTCAAGGGTAATGGGCAGTTCTAAATGGAGTTTAAATTTAGATTAACATTACATAATGCCTTCAAGACAAACGGTATTTTATGGAAGCATTGTTCCTACAGAATGCTAGATAATGTTGCTCTTCAGCCCCCAGTATGCCCCCTTCAAGTCACTTTTCAGACATAAGTAGATGGAAACCTGCTTGTAATGTAGCTCATAGGGGGCATTGTAAGATCCCCCTGAGTCTGTGCTGGTAATGTCTTGAGTGTAGCTGGAATCCATCTATATATTCACCTGCCCCCCCAACCACAGAAGAAAAAAAGTATCAGTAGCAGTATCTGTTGTCCCACAGTCTAGAAAGCTTAGGTTTCTTTCAGACTCAGACTCTGATGGAAGTCCAGATGAAATTCCTACTAATCACAGTTATTCAGTTAATTGTTGGTCCTAAGGTCCTTATTCAGTCAGGACATAGGCTGGTAGATTTACGAGCTTCAGACCATCACCTACTACCAGCCCTGTCTGAGCTATAGCTATGGGTTCATTTTGTAATCTAAGGACAACCTGATTCCTGCCACAGATATAACTTAATTATAACCCTTTTGTGATTGCATTTAAGACCACTCTGGACTCATCAGTTAGGTGGCACGCTGTCACTCTAAATGTGAATTGTGTTGTGGCTTTTTTTTAATATGTTAGTTTTATACTGGTTTGAAGGCTTGTAAGCACTTTTGAGATGTCTCATAGAATATTAATGGTAGGACAATGCTTTCAAGTAGATGCAAACATAAATACTCATGGCATTTCAAAAGTTGCTGATGTGTATTATGCGATGCAGTTGCTGAGAACTAGTTTTCACAAAGTACTGTATGTTGAATTAAAAGGAAAATCATTAAAGGGCCTTTTCTGTTCATTAGAACCCAAAAGCAGCACTGCAAAACAGGTCAGTATTTTCTCATAGTTTTGCACTTTGTGGATTACTGCATACTTTCCTGCGTATTGTCTATTTTGCTGCTGAAACTTCAGATTAACTCTTCCTGAAGAATGTATGGAGCATGCAAAGCCTACAAAAGTCTTTTCTTTGGTTGGGAGAGAGGAGAAATGTTTTTGAGTTTTCTCTTTCAAAAGTTCTCTTAAAGTTTTCTTGTTAACAGCAGCAGGTATAGAGTTCTCTAGAAAAAAAAAACAGTTCTCAAGTAGATGGCGATTATTCAAGCATGGTTGATTTTGACTTGTTATATAGTAGACTTAAATACCCATGATTAATTACTGAAAATAAACAAAACTGCAAGACTTTACAGTGGCAAAATTACTCCAGGGCACAAGTTAAAGAAGTTGGCTTTCTCACACTGTGTAAAGTGTAAATGGAGCAAATGAGTTACATTTCAGAGGCTGTCTGGCTTTGATGTATCTCTCCGTTACAAAAGTTGTCATTCAAAACCAACATCTCTCTCCATAGTCTCTGATAATACCACTGCTACTGGGGGCATCAGTGCAAGGCAGAACAAAGCAAGTACAAATAAAACATGGTGCCAAGGAGGAGTTACTGCAAACAGCTAGTTTGGAAAGCAGAGAAATCAGGAGTGGAAGTGACAATGAAAAGAGATTAAAAAGAACATAAAAGTTATTTGAGTCTACATAAGAGCACATGCAGGAGGTAAAAAGTGTCTGAATGTACAATTGCAAATTGAAACAAAAAAGTACACGCTGCCAGTTAGCCAGTAGAGCATCCGAATGCCAAGGTGATATATAGCAAATAGCACAGATTGTGAAGAGCACGTGTTCACAGCTGGAGTGCACAGCTCTGTTAGATACAAAAGCTAGACTCTGCCCATTTCTCGTGTTCTTTCTACATTTGCCAAATGTTGTGATGATGCTCATTGAAGAGGCTGTTATGGAGATGTCTCAGTGCAGCTGTGTGTGCACGTTTCTGTTTGGTCAGCTTGGGAATATGAACGCTGTTGCTCTGCCTTGCTGTTTGCTGTCCTGTCCCTGCCCTCCTGTTGCTCGTGCTGCCTCATTTTTGTGCTGTGGATTTTTGGTGCTTTGGCAGCACCCATGTCTCAGCAGCCACTGCATCCTGATCTGCTGAGGCTCCTGACCTCAGGTACAAAAGCAGCAGAACAGCAGGAAGTGAAAGGTTAAAAGCAAAAAAAAAGAAAAGTCTAAGTTAAGGCAGCCAAGCGAAGCAGTGTTCGTTTGCCTGCTGTTCCACTGGCTTCTTCCTGCTGTGACTTGCTTCAGCTCAGCTTCACCAGGTTAAGCATCACTAGCTTGTTACATGCGTCTCCATTCAATGCCTCTGCTACTTTAATACATGTTTAGACAGGGTGTGTCATTTGCTTCTTGGGTGTAATACTACAGAAAATTCACAAGCGTCAATAAGCATCTGGCAGTACGATTTCCCAATGCTGGTCATTTAGTGTATTAGTTTTTAAAATGTCTACTGCAGCTGTGACAATAGCATTAGACTATATTTACATGGGAATAGTCTGGTTGTTCTGTCTTCACAATAGGATGATCAGAGTCTAGTTTATCCATGTGCAGACTACATTATTGTCTCATAAAACAATGTACCAGTGCTATGATTGCTTCATTAGGTTTATGCTACATTGGCATAATTATGCAGGAGCTAAGAATAGCTCCTCTAATTGAAAATAATGATTATAGAGAAAGAACAGTTTTGATTACTGTTACTAAGCAAGCAGATACCATACAACCATTCATGAACTGCACGGAACACATATGGGATTATACGGTGTGTTTGTTTTGATTAACAGTTTCTCTCCTAATCCACTACAAGTTGAAGGTGTTACCACACATTTGCTTGTTATACTCTTGTTTTTTAGAGACCTAAAGGGACCAATGAGAAGGCAACATGAGCTGATATTTATCCATTAAATTATGACACACTAAGCTTCAAAACAACCTTCAGCATTTATCCCCACACACATTTTAGGGAGGATGTAACTTAAATAAATCTTTCTCAGGCACTACAGATGAAACTGTCTGTGTGGGTTTTTTTTTATGTCTGTGTTTATACTAGGATCCTATGAGATTAAGCATCTTTTTAGAAATGCAAAGTCTGCCACACTGTTAATCTCCTGGTCATTCAGGTCAGTGCTAACTTTTAATTCTTCCTTTGTCTAAAAAACACAGAACTTTTCTTTATTCCTTGAAAATAAAACTGAATTTTTAGATAGAAATCAATGAAAATTTGGAGATTTCATTTATTTTATTGCTGTTGATTAGTATTGCCAGGCACATGGGTAAAAGTCACTGATTTTATTGTCCTTCTAATTTATTCCTACTTAAGTGTCAGTTTTCACCTAGAATACTATGAGAAGGCTCCTGAGATGATGAAATTGAATGTAACTGTTTCAGAAATGTTATGAATCTCTCAAAGGGCTCTGAAAAACTCTGCTGTTTTTGCCATGTTTAGCTTCCCTCAGTTCTAGTGAACCATTTTATAGCTCTAGGCTATCTGCTAGCATTGGAGAGACACAGAGAACACTGCCATCAGGAATTTTTAAACAGATGACCGTTTAAAAAATGAACTGGTGAGGGAAGACGGGACAAAAAGCAATGTGATCATGCAGTAACACAGCAATCAATTTGCAGTCTGAAGTGAGAGGCACTTGCACAAGCTATTCTTGAGTCTTTTTAAGAAATAACAGAAGGAAAAAAGGGGAAGCAGAGAACAGATTACTTCATGAAAGTACTCTGAAGTGTTTTCTTGACTTCAGAAAGTTTCCTTTTCCGGATTGTTTTGGATTTAAAATTCAGTGAATTACAAGAATTTAAGTATATTGAGTCCCCAATTATACAAATGTCTATTGAAGCACCAGACACACATTTTCTATCCCATTCCTTTCCAATGTGGTCTGACTGTCAAAGACATTTCTCAAATTTTTGGGCCAATATACCTCAATTTTGCCCTTCACCCAGTATTGAACATTAACTTTGAAATGTTGTAAAAGAGTTTTTTTAAAGGCATTCCACAGCCTTTCAGAAGACCGTGTGTCATGGTCTCACAGCCCCCTGTTTAGGAGTCAGTGTAGTGTCCCAATGTGACCTTCTACGTGTTAGCATTTGACCATGTAATCATCATCTTGGTTTCAATCAGATCCTTTTTTTTTTCTATATATAAATTTTAATATTAAGCTGGATTGTCAATTGTGTACCTACAAAAGAATATGATAGAAGGATGAGCAGGACTGAAGAACTGAGAAGAGTGGTGTGTTGGTTCTGGAATACTTTGATTTTCAGTTACACACAGCAAGTGAGCTAGGGGAAGCAATACTTTCGCATTGTTGATGCAACTCATAAAGGACTCCTCTGCATATAAACTGTTTTCTACTCTGTACAGAACTGCACATGCAAGAGCTAAAGCTGATGCTGCGGATCAGGCTGCTCAGTCTGCTCGTCAGGAATGTGATATTGCAAGAGCAGTTGCCAGAGAACTTTCACCAAATTTCTACCAACCAGGTAATTATAGATTGATTTTGCTTTGTGGCTAGTCTTTTTTTCTTGCAGTAGAATGGTTCTGTATTAAATTAAAATAATGGCTATAAACTGGAAGAGGGTAGCTTTAGATTAGGTATAAGGAAGAAATTCTTCACTGTGAGAGTGGTGAGACACTGGAACATGTTGCCCAGAGAAGTTGGGGATGCCCCCTCCCTGCAAGTATTCAAGGCCAGGCTGGATGGAGCTTTGGGCAACCTCGTCTAGTGGGAAGTGTCCTTGCCCATGGCAGGGGGGTTGGAACAAGATGATCTCCAAAGTCTCTTCCAACCCAAACCATTCTATGATTCTCTGAAAATGTTTATTCTAGTTTGAGCGTTGTCATTTATACAGAAACAGTAGTTGTGTATAGGTTGTGAAAACTGTATGCTGCTCCAGGAGATTTTGTTTTCATTTTTTAATTATTTGTTGACTATTGCTTTGTATAAAATATTTACCTGTTACAAAGTTGGTATCAAGCATACAGCTTTGGCTGGTTAATAGCTTCTTCCAGATGATGCCAATGTAAGACATCAGAGACCATAAATAAACAGAAATTTGTGTTCTTCCTGTAGTGTTGTTAGGGGAAAGATCCTTAGCATTTTTACTGCCTGAAGGAAATCTTGATAGTCTTGGTTAGCTTAGGCCAGAGCTCTAGAGAATATTTTGCCATTACACACATAATTTGGAAAATTGCTATAAAAAGAAGCAATGTGGGTTTTACTTTGTTTTTTTCTGATGTCTTTCCATGAAGTTAGTATTTTTGTGTGCTGCTCTTCAGCATGAGATTGAATAGGTAAAATGGAATTCCATTTATCCAATTTAATGTGTTTTCTGAAGTCTGTCCTTTCTTTCACCTGTCAAATGAATTGAGTCATACCATGTTATTACTTTTCGAGGACTTGGCTATGTTTGCATGCTAATGGAGACTATAGCTCTGAGATTCTTGTTCGCTTACCTTCATCTTCTGCGCATCTTTCTTTCAGATGCAAACCCCTTTATCCTTAATTGCACTCATGTTGTGGATGCAGGCTGGTATCATGACCCCATAATCAAAGAACTCTGTTTTTTAGGCATTTTCTAACAGTCCATACATTTCCTTCATTTTCAGTGTAAATAACCACTCTGTATGACTTATTCTTAAGTCAGTATCAGTTAGTTTAAAGAGTACTTTTTTTTCTTTATTTCTAAATATTCTATAGTAAAGAACAATCTGTATGTATTGAGGTTGGGAGGACTGGGACTTTCTTTCTTTTTTCATTTGTTTAGTACGTAAGTCAAAGTCTGGTCACCTCATGCAGGTTAGAATGTCCATTCCCCTTGTAAGCCTTGCAGCCTTTGTTTGTATCCTGGTTTAAATGTGTCTGTCTTGAACATGGGTAACCAGAACTGTAGACAGTGCTCAGCAGAAATATTTCCAGTCATAAGACTTTACAGGCTTTAACATGATGTCAGCACATACCTTTCACTGTTGGAAATTGCCTCAGTACATCCTCTTCTGTGGACTCATTATATTAGTAGCCCGTATTTACTGCTGTGATACTGAAATCATTTTGTTTTTTTCTTTATTTCATTCTCTCAACTGATGAACACCTAGTCTATAGCAGCGGTTCATCTTATTAGTTGAAAGTGTTAGAAATCCTAAGTTTAGTCACGCAAAGAACCAATAGCAGGGACCTTTGCAAAGTAAAGCTTGGTTGAGGATAGAAATGAGAGAGTTAAAGTACCTGGAATGAAAGTATTTCAAAGCTGCTGTACCCTTGAAATAAAGAAATGACTAGAGTACTCGAGAGAAAATTAAGTGTGTGATGATGTGACACCAAGAAACGCATCAGAAAAATAATTTGTTAGGTGTCTTTTTAACTTCCAGCACTGGGCAGGAAGTAATATTGCTGACTAATCAGCTGAGATTTGGGGAGAGAATGTGAGGGATTCTTATTTTTCACTCATTTAAAACTTTTATTCCATTTACAGTAGGCAAGAGTTTGTATCCCTTCACCAATTCCAGCTGTATGTGTTTACAGTGATGTAACAAAACATATCTCAAAGTCTTCTAACTCCATTATTTTTGTGGAAATGTCTGTCAATAGCTATTTAGCTGTCAAAAGATGCATATCTCTTTCGGAGTTTAAATTTTAAAGTTCATTATTTTAAGGGTGGCCAAATGAATGATGTTTGTATACATTTGAGAACATTGCCTCTCCCTTTGCTTCAATAGATGCTACCTAAATTTCAATTTTACAATGTAAGCTGCAACAAAACACCAGGTCTGTACATCACTGAGATGCTTTCAGGTATATTTGTGTCTGACTTTTCATCCTCAGTGTTCACCATGTCTTCCAACCTAAGCCCTTCAGTGATTCTTCCTGACTGTTACCAGCTAACTCTGAGACCCACATGTACAAATGCTTGCTTATTTAGATGCTTCCCACGTATCATATCAAGAGTGATAGGACAGTGTTAGCAATAGCTTTTGTCACTTAAAATAATGAAATGGTTAAATATATTTTTAAAATATTTATGTTCCTTCACAGAATCAGCAATAAATATCTGCTCTTCAGATATTGTTTTCCTATTTGGAATGTAAACAAGATAACCGTTCTTGCCTACTAATAGCAATTTCTCAGTTTTCTTCTCTTCTTTGAGCTTTTTACTTTTACAGTTCCTTTTTAAGTTTCTGTTCGTTCTTCTTTCCAGCAGTGTGCCCTGGTGGCTAAGAAGGCCAATGGGATCCTAGGGTGCATTAAAAAGAGTATTGCCAGCAGGTCGAGGGAGGTGATCCTTCCCCTCTACTCTGCCCTGGTCAGGCCTCAGCTGGAGTACTGCATCCAGTTCTGGGCTCCCCTGTATAAGAAAGACAGGGACCTCCTAGAAAGAGTCCAGCGGAGGGCCACAAAGATGATCAAGGGCCTGGAGCATCTCCCCTATGAGGAGAGGCTCAGTAAGCTGGGTCTGTTCAGCCTGGAGAAGAGAAGGCTGAGAGGGGACCTGATCCATGTTTATAAGTATCTTAGTTGTGGGAGGCAAATGGAGGTGGGGAACCTCTTTTTGGTGGTCAGTGGGGACAGGACAAGGGGCAACGGCCTTAAGCTGGAGCACAGGAAGTTCCGCACCAACATGCGGAAGAACTTCTTCACGGTGCGGGTGACGGAGCACTGGAACAGGCTGCCCAGGGAGGTTGTGGAGTCTCCTTCCCTGGAGATATTCAAGACCCGCCTGGATGCCTACCTGTGCAACCTGCTATAGGGAACCTGCTCTGGCAGGGGGGTTGGACTCGATGATCTCTTGAGGTCCCTTCCAACCCCTGCAATTCTGTGATTCTGTGATTCTGTGATTCTAAAAGCTAATGATACACATTGTACCTCAGTCTGTGAAACTATAGCTAAGAGAAAGCTTTCCATTGTGCTAAATTATCTTGAAAATAACTTGTGGTAGAAAAGTGTGTTTTTTCTCTCTGAACTTGAACTGCTTAGAATGGTAAGTAAACATGCTGTCAACAAAGAGTAAACGTATGTAGCAAGTCAACAAGAAAGAGAGAGAAGAAATGTGAAATACACATACTTTTCTTTAAACAAGTTAAGCATTTTTGTCTGTCTTAAGAAGTGATTTCTGCATCACCTGAGGCCTAAGTGCATTTAAATATTTGAAAATCTTTGATACAAAGCTCTCAAATTTCAGACTCATAACATGAGACCCTCTGGGCCATATATCCTAGTATTAAACACAATTTATAAGTACAGTAAATATTCATAAGTCATTGTACCCTGACAGTTCTCTCTTCTCAGTTCTCTCTCATTTAAATTTTATGTTCATTAAGACATTCATCAGAAACTGCCAAGAGGTTCTAGCTTTGTAATGTAGCTTAAAAGGAGATTGAAATGAGAACAAAGTGGTAGGAAGCAAAGTTGCATTCAGCAGGTATGAATAATAATGTCAGTCTGAATCATGAAGATTGAGGTACTGTAGAAATCTTCAGATTGAGTTTTCCCAGTAATTAATCACCATAATATTTGCATATAAGGAAAGCAAGTACGATTGCAAAGGCCAGTGCCATCATGTGAAGTGTTCATAAGGCTACAGGGAGCTGTTTTCTTTGAGCTTGTTCACCTGGGACTTGGAAAAATTTTTACTTCTGCTGTAGCAGAGATTTGGCTAGTGATTGATGGCTATGAGGATGGCATATCTTTGCAGAGCCCTACCCAAAAGGCTTAGGTTTTGTAGATTTAGCAAATGTTGCAGTCTTTGTAGAGGCCAGGCTTTACAGGCCTTTTTATTACCAAATAAAACAAATTTTAAGAAATGCCAGCTCTGACCTGTTTGTTTCCTCCAGGCATCACTAAACCTGTAGATGTGTCAGAAAAGAGCATATCAGGACAGGAAACAAATGAAACCTGAGCCAGTTTCTCATTCAAGATAGTCATCCAGGGGCAGTTTGAGATTTTCTTTGCTTAGAGAAAAACAATAAAGGCTCTTCTGTGTCTGCTGTTAAGGCCTACAGAAGAGTAAATGACTAATGGTAGTACTGTATCAAAGATGTAATAGAAAAGAAAGACTTTTGGCACCCAGTAAAAAGAGGGAAGATTGTTCTTGTCTTACACAAGTTTAATGGAGGTTGTGACTGACCCATTTATGCTAAACTCTAGAAGGCATCTCTAGCATTTACTCTTGTCAGCTTGCTGTCAGGAGGTAAGCTAAAGTATGACCTTACACAGGCTGGACAGCTAAGCTGTAATTGTTTGTGTGCATACATATCCTGCAGCAAATGTATACTGTTCTTTCATTCAGTCTGAATGAATAACATTTGATTAAATGAAAGAGGGGTAAAACTACTTTGTTGCAGGGTAAGAGTCTGGGCACTTTACCATGGAGCAATTAAGCTCTGGAAATGCAAATCTGAATTGTTTTATGGCAGATTATTTGTCAAGCCAACCAGCTGCTTCAAGAACACACATGGCTCACCAGAAAACTTCTTCCAGCCTTTGACCTCCTGAGCAAGGTGTGAGAGTAATCAGGCAGCGATTTAACAGTTAATACTTGCTAGAAAGATGGACAGAATTTTATAAGAAGTGTATGAGCAGAGAGTGAAGAATTTCTTACAAAAATATTAAGAATTTATAGCTTTTAACACCATTTTTTCTTACAATGTTAGGGTACTGTTACAGGAATAGTGTTACTTTACATTCTAAAATAAAATTTCAGAAATAAAAACATTTTAAGCAATAGGCAATTTCTGAAGGTTTTGAATGTCTTAAGGAGAAACTACATTTTAAATTTTCTTTTGACCAGAGGTTGATGTCTATAACCTTGGAAGAAAATACATCCTCCCCATCTTCCTCCTCTCTGCCATCTCCACCTCCTCCAGTTCACAAAATTCAAACTCCATATGGACAGGAAAGAGATTTCTTCCTGATGCTAATTAACAGGAATGTACTGGCTAAATGCATGTAGACCAGGCCAGATATTTTTATTTGAAAAGCCAATTACAGTGAGCATTTTTCTCTGATTACAGTTACCAGCTATGCCATCAGTTTGTGTCTTAAAGCATAAGGAAGCTCACTAGTTATTCTTAGTCATACAGATGCCTGCTTGTTTTCTGAAGTGATTTGGCATACAGCTTCATCATCCTCATGCTACCGTTGTCTAGATCCTTCCTGTGGCACCTTTTCTCTACAATTTATTGCTTCTGTCCTCATTTTACACAAGTCTGGAGAAGCCTACAGAAGTATACTAAGACACTTGTGTTGTATCTGATAATCAAAGAAACAAGGTGGGCTAAAAGAAAAGGTGAGCTTCAGGCTTTATTCTTGTTCTCCTCTTTCTTTTTGTAACTATTGGCTAACCACTTGACTTCCAAATTTATCACCTGTTCTGCCAAGCCTGAGGTACAGATGCTCCCACCCATCCACATCTTTTGTCCTGCTCAGTGTGAGGACTCATTGGCAGCCTGCACCCATCCTGCCCCACTGTTGTACACATGCGCTGGCTCAGCTCACTCCCCAGCCCTCCTGAATGTGTCTGGAATAAAAAGCAGACTTGGGAGAATGCAAAGGAAAGAGTGGTTGCAAAGGAACCGCTTTCATTCTTCTGGAATGCTTTCTTAGTCTTTCCAACATACTTTTGAGTGACATAATCAAGTGACTTGCTTAGGAAAAAAAAGCATGTAATTAACTTTTTAAACTAATAACAGTGAACTAGTTTCATGTAGAGAAGTAAAGCTGTCGCAATCACTGTAATTTTCTCAGGCTGCCATTAAGTACTGTACTAGTTAATTTACATCTAGGTGTAACTTGTGGATTTCCTAGTAAAGGCTATAGAAGCTCACTACAAAGCTGTCTGGGTAGACAGGCGTCTAGCCTGGGCTATCTTCAGATTTGTCACTGCTACGTTGTCTTGAAGTACCTTCTTAAAGGCCTTAAAGGTCCAAGCTGCCACTATGGGAGGTATGAGAGAAGGAGGTTGGTGCTTTCTTAGTGTTTTAATTGCCTCCTTTTTCCTGTTCAAAATTACTCATTTGCCCCCCAAAAGAAGCATTCCTTCCAGGACACAGAATCACCATTGTCCTGCTCTAGTAAATTTCTGTATTGGTCTGTCCAAGTGTCCATTAGCCAAGGACAAGATGAATTAGGATCTATCACATGGGAGTATTATCACAGCATGTCAACATTTCCATTATAAAAGCTATTTATAACTGTCATAAATATTTGTTCCATGTTGAAATTCGGCTAACAAAATCTATAGTGTGAAAACTTTTCTTATGGTGCTAAATTTCACTAGAATATGGTAATTTATTTTTAAAGAATTTTATTATAGACTTAATTTATGTAGAAAAAAGATCTTGTTTTTATTTTTTAAACGAGTGATATGGATGAGTTACACTGTTCTTGTTAGTGTGTCTAGTTCTACTTGGCTGCAAACAATTACTTGCTGCTGGTCTGTGGGCTTCTTCGCTGTTGTTTATATAGGAAATGGGGAATCAGAGATGTATTTTAGAGGAAAGGATAGAACACTAAAGAAAAATGATCTTTGCAGCTGCATTCCATATTTTTCAGGGCCTGAGAAATAGATGGCTAGTATGCAGAGCATTTATTCAAAGGAAGTCTGCAAGATATAAGAAGTAGAGAGAGTTTAAGAGACAGAGAGATCTGAAAAAGAGTTATGGTGTTCAGATTATAGACCTGAGTAATGTAATGTAGTACTTTTCTGAATGGTGTAGAAGATCATGGTGTGAATTTGGAGAGGATGAAGATTTCTGCATTTTAGTCTTGTAACATCTATTCGCTTGGATCTTAATGTGAACAGATGGCAAATCTGGAACTGAAACATAGCCAGCATGGAATTGGTAGTTGATTTTTTTTTTTTTTTTGGATGGTGAGATTACACAGGATGAAGAGTGTAAGAAGAGAAGAAAGAGGGACCAAGAACAGAGTAATCTGTGATTCTCTTCCTTGAACGTATGGTTAAAAGGGCAAGAAAAATGGGAAAAATATGAGGAGGCATCATGGAAGTTAACAGAGGAAAAATGTTCCAGAAGTATGGCCAACTGGATCAAAGGAGGCTGAGAATAGAGTACTTATACTGAGATATGACTAAGAAATCTGCAGAGGTGCTTCAAAAAGTGCCAGACGAGGATCAAAAGGTGCTTTTTGGGCAGTTGCCAAACTCTGAAGAGTATGAGAGAGAGTTGGAGAAGTAGAGGGATACGACAAGCTAAGAGTTTAGTGTTGCAAATTTAGACCTTAGAGGTAAAGGGAGAACTGATATTATGTCAGAAAGGTAAGTGGCATGGTGATTGTGATTTCTCTGAATATACAAAAGATCAATAATCTATTGGGAAAGAAACCTGAATAGGTTGGAAGACTAAGCAGATCACATGCCCTAATTTTACCAGAATTAAAGTGGTTGTTGGGTTTGTATGGTTCTGGCATTTTCAGTGCAGCAGTCAGTTCTGTTAGCCCACTTCAGACTCATAAGCTTCTTCATTGATTTAATCACTTGATGTAAGAAATCAGTTTTGCTAGAAATGTGATGCAGCTTAATGAATGCTACCATGTTTTTGGAGGCGTTCAAGGCCAGGTTGGATGGAGCTCTGGCAGCCTGATCTGGTGGGTGGCAACCCTGCCCATGGTAGGGGGTGGTTGGAACTGTATGGTCTTGAAGGTCCCTTCCAATGCAAACCATTCTATGATTCTATGTTTTCATGAAATACTGTTTCTGAAGATTGAAAAATATTGAATTAACCCTCTGCCCTTCAAGAAAATTCACAAAACCCCGTATTTTAAAAGCAGTGAATTTTTGATCCCTTTATTTTGCTCCTGCTTTTGCATCTTTTAAGTTCATAATTTCAGAAGATTTTTTTCTACAATTACAAGTGGATAAATGAAATCTGGTGTTATCATATGATGTGATAAATCACAGTAGCAAGTATTTCTCCCTTTGAAATATTGAGTTTGAAATTAGTGTATGAATTTGTGACAAAAATCAGCAGAGTTCAAAACTCCAATGCAAACATATAAATCATTTAAAAATCATTCCAAATATAAGTCATTCAAATGTAATTTCAGTTGCTTCGTGACATACATATATTTCATATCTTCTCAGTACTGAATCTAAATGGCACATAATCCACAGGCATAGGAAGTGCTAATGTCTTGAATCCAAGCACTGGGTGTATATCATAGGCTCTGCTTTTTTAGATGTTCAGAGAAAAACAGTGCAGACATTATTTCTTTGTTAGATAAGGTTTTTAAAAGACCTAAAAGTTAAAACAGCTTTGGCAAAAATTTCATTTGGTTATTAAACGTGCTAAAGTACAGCACTGTTGTGTTGAAAAGCATCTGACAGCTATGACTGATATTTTCCTCATCCTTCAAAAATCTCAGTCATGTCACTTTGTGATTGCTTAAAGTTGCTTAGTGAAAATAGTTGCAGTTTTAATCTGATGCTGATTGGTATTCATCAGTAGAGCAACCACTGTAATTTCAATATTTTCTAGTATCTATGAGGACTGTTCTGAAAGCAATGACTCCTCATGTTGGCCCACAACATCAGAGGTGGATGTTGGTGGTATGGCAGTAGAGGCTGAACCCTTCCATTGATATTCTGTTCCATTTTGTTTCTGTGCGAGATATGAGCAGAAGGGCAGTCTGATACCGTGGCATTTGACATGGCAGTGTATATGAAGCAAGGGTGTGGAATTGAATTCCTCCATGAGGAAAAAATGTCACACATTGACATTATTGATGCTTGAGGAACATTTACGGAGACCAAACAGTGGATGTGAGCACAGTGAGGCGGTGGGTGGTGCATTTCAGCAGCTGTGAAACAGTGGTCACCTCCACTGGTGCAGATTTTTATGAGTACAGCATGCAGGCTCTTGTTCATCACTGGTGAAAGTGCATAGCTGATGGTGATTGTTATGTTGAAAAATAGTTTTTCGTAGCTGAGAATTTGCTTTATCAAATACTGTTATTATGCTCTTTGTATCTGTTCTTGTTTCTATGGAAATAAATAGGAAGCATTGGTTTCGGAGCGACCTACATTTGTTAACCTTGCATATGTACACAGATGGACCAAGAGCTTGAGGGCTGGCTTGTGTAAGAATTTCTGTTTAGATTTGTTCTCAGTACTAAATTCTGTAAAGACAATAAAATGCAAGGGAGAGAGACCTGCTCCTTCATCCATGTTTGTATGTGACCTTGGAAGCGATGTATACAGCTTCAACAGTCAATCACCACAGTCTCACTGGGAGCCAGAATGTTTATGTTAAAAGTTTCAGCGTGGAATAGAAAGGCAAGTCAGTGACTGCTATGCAAAAGGAGAGAGTCTACTAAGAGAACAATAAATATCAGAGCCATAAGTATTTTGATTTTAATGTGAAGTTTGATAGCCAAATCAGCTCCAGTTTTGATTCTGAACTTTGTCAAATATATGGTATTTTCTGGCTTAGCTAGAAGAAAGACATCACATGACTAATTCATAATGTTTTCAAAAGGAGAATCAACTGTGTTTAGATAGTTTTCCTGTCTGATTCGTATAGGAATACTGGTGCCTGTTGATGAGAAAAAATGTAATAAATGGAAGTGAAAAATAGGAAGGAGAGAGAAGCCTAATAAAATGACACAGAAATTGATAGTCATCTCATCTGAGTCTTCATTGACTAGCCAAATGTCTTAGTTTCTAACTGAAACTTTCTCTCTTATTGTCTGCTACAAAGCTGTATTTTGATTCTAGAAGAAAAACAAGATTGATAACACCCGGAAGCATCGAACAGAGCCAAGAACATTTTAATTCTCAGTTCTGCCAGTGAAGGGGCTAGGGGGGGCACAGGGAGCTGGGAGAAGACAAGAAAGGGGCAGCTGACCCAAACTGACCAAAGGGATATTCCATACCATATGACATCATGTAATATAAGGAAGGGAAGTGAGCGGGGAGGGCCCGTTTGCTTGGGGATTGGCTGAGCCTCGGTCGCAGTCGGTGAGCGATTGCTTTGTACAATCACTTGTTTTGTATATAATTATCATTACTGTTATCTTATTCTATTTTCCTTTTCTGTTAGTAAATAGTTTTTATCTCAACCCACGAGTTCTACCTTTTTTTCTTGATTCTCTCCCCCATCCCAGCTGGGAGGAGGGGGGGGGGGAGCGAAAGGCTGTGTGGTGTTTCCAGGCCTGCTGGTTTAAACCACAACACCAAACAGCATGGGTGATATGTTGTGTATTTTTGTAGTATGGTGAACAACATTATTTAAATGAAGAGGTATCAGAATACAACAAAATTCTCACTGACATTCCACATCTAGCAGAAAGTGGGTGCTATCATTCACACCAATAATTACTCACCGAGTCCAAGCTGGTTAGCAGACTTATCAGACTTGGTATTTAAGTT
The DNA here is from genome assembly GCA_013396635.1 of Penelope pileata. NCBI lineage: Eukaryota > Metazoa > Chordata > Aves > Galliformes > Cracidae > Penelope > Penelope pileata. The sequence continues at coordinate 37,737 of WBMW01004568.1, read as the reverse complement.
GAAGGCAGTGACTTGTTCCTCAGAACTGCAGTGAGGCCTTAGGGGCTGGCCAACCCAGCCAGTTGGAGGTGAGATGTGAACACACTCCTGTTGAGGTCAGCTGCCAAACTCTAGTGCAGCAGGATGATAGCTACGCGCTTGAAATGTGATACAGCAGGAGAAGCAGCTAATACTATTCCAGTCTGCATATACAGAAGAAACACGTCATGGAGAAGAAGAGTAATACTCCCTTTTCTCCGTCATGCCACTGACACTCTGAAATACTGAGTATAACTTTGGGCATCACCATACAAGAAAGGTGTGGAGATGCTTGGAAAAATGTAAAGAAATGTGATTCTACTGGTTAAAGGGGGCTATTACTAACAGACTGTTTTTATATGTACAATTAATCTCTTCAGAGAATGTGCTTTTGTGATGAGAACAGAATTACAGCCTTTCCCTTCTGTACATCTTTCATGATTGACATAAAGAAGCTTGAAAACACCGCTGCAGCAGTTAACATTTGCTAAATTTTCCAGTGATTTTTTTTCCAGTTTTCAGAAAATTGGTTCCTGTGGACAGAGGCTCACATACTCGTAGTAACAACAGTAAAGCATACACTGACCCTACGCTTCAGTCTGCCTGATGCCCCAGTGCGTCCCAGATAAAGTAGACTTCTTTTCTGTGGAAAAGCTGAAAACTTACTTTCTCTGTTATTTGATGTTAAGCAGCCTGCAGGCTCAGAACAATTACAGCACATTTAGCTGAGAACATTCGTGTTAAGTATATTGTCCAGTTTGGAAAAAGAAGCCTGTCCTAAATACAAGAGCCATATGCCAACACCATATAGTCTTGTTTGTTGAAGCTCTGTCAGCATTCATCAACAATGAGTTGGAGTAAGTAAAGAAAGCCATACAGTAACTAAGATTTCCCAGTCCCAGTGAGGTGTTAGAGAGCTGCGCAGAGCTGACTCATCTATCAGGTGGGATAAATCTGTTTCATGTTTCTAGTGATAACGAATCTAGAAGTGTAAAAGCCTTCACGCTCTGATCTACTGTGCAAATACAATTACAAATTTCATGTCTTTCATTATAGGATCACTTAAATTCAGATTTGCAGGAACTGCAAGCTGTCTGGATTTCTTACAGATTGGAATGGCATTAAGGTTTCTGTTTTGTCATCCTTCTTCTAGAGTCACAAGTTTGTGATATTGTTTATGACTGGGACCATTTGGTGGAAGTCCATTTTCTTTTTTTATCATTGTAGTTGCTAACAGCTCAAGTCCAGCTGTCTGAGTAGATGCTTTAATATTTTCAAGAGATTTCTTACAGCACTGTGAGGTAGCATAGTACCATGCACTTTTCAACAAATACCTTTTTAATTTTAATATCAGATTCTCTATGTGAAATACAGACAGACTAGCAACAAAACCATCGTTTCTCAGGCCACACTCTTGTGCTGTGCAAACATCAGAGCAGAGTAAACACAGAAGTTTAAGAACTACCCTTGGGTTTGGCCAGGTGTTTGCAGGTGTGTATGTGTGGCCAGTAAATAAGTAACTCAGCACTCTTGATCTTTGTGACAGGAAGTGTTTGATGTGAGAGAGAGAAAGAAGTTGAGCAGGCAACCTTGATACAGAAGAATTTGAGTGTTTGAGGTTGTTCTACGTGAGACACTTAGTAAGCAGTTTCTACCAATTTGTACCAATTTCTACCTATTGTAGTTGCCTGGCTTTACTTAGTATGGAGAGAAAGTTGCATTTAAGGCTGCATTGAAAACCTGTTTGCATTTAACGATGCTACCTTTTAAAATTATTTCTAAGTGAATTATTTTTGTATTCTAACTTTTACATTCCTGAATGATGATGTGGCTTTGTCAGGTTGTGGCAATAGCATATTATTGTGCACTAAGTCTGTGTTACATTTTGAGGTCACGTTGGTAGTACATGACTTGAAGGACAGCAGGCTGCCAGATCAAATCACAACAGTTCCATAAAATAAATGCATGTAGGCATTATTCTCTATGACGTTCATGTACCTAGTGAGTGTTGGCACATGTTAGTTTCCCTTGTTGCCTCCAGTGCAGTCAGAGAAGAAAGGCTACCAGGAGTAGTGCTTAAGGAAACAGTAATGTTAACAGTAGATTGAGAAACCATAGAGGTTCATGGAAAAATTCAGCAGAATTTTCAAACGCAGAATAGAAGGAAATGAGGACTTGGGAAAGAGAGTCAATCAGGAAAGCTTAAAAAGCATCCTAAATAGTAAACATTATATTTCAGGGTGTTTGGATTGTGCAAAGCATGCAATCTTCTCCCTTATCTTAATCTTGTAGTTAGCTTTCCTAGGCAGCCATGATACCTCCATGTTGGTGGTAGTAAGTACAGAAAAAAAAAAGAAAATATTGTAAGGAATTTAAAAATTATTCCAGGCAAGGTTTTTGATTTGCCGCTCACTGCTTACTAGTGTTTAAAATGCTGATCATACCTCACGAGAATGTAGTTGCTGTCAGAGGCTAAAAGCTAAAACTAGCACCCAAACTTCAGTTTTCTGTAAATCTCAACAGATGGTGTGAACCATCCCTTCCATTTTGATTCTTCTTTCTCTTCTGTGATATGCTTTATTTTTTAATTTTAGCAAGTGCGTGATCATTTTGTGTAAAACACTCTCGCATACAGTGAAGGAGAGTCATTATTCCAGCTGACAAAACCAACTTTAGATACAATCAGAGCAGGTCAATGGGGTTTGCATATGTCATTCCGAATTAAGGAATTATTAAACAACATACGTATGTATCACTGGGAATAGGACATTTCTTTCTAGGAGAATCCCACCTCCAACTCGACAATCAAGTCAGATGCCCTCTTGCTGTCTGGGTATCAGACATCTCACATATTTTGCTGCATGTTGACCCAACCATGAATCAGCTGTTCCCTCCCATGTCCTGCTGCTGGGACGCTGTGTTCATCACAAGGGCGCTGCAAACGTCACCAGGACTAACATCTTAAACTACTGTATCTAAATCAGGCAGAACCTGTCTCTCAGAGCCCTATACCTCTTTGAACACCTTGGATTATAGTCATCAATTTCTCTAAGGCTATAATCTCACCCCCTCACACTCCAGGCCCATTCTGTCCCGTTGCAGCCTGCCTAGATGGCTGAGAGGGCTGCCTAGCATTGCTGAAGCCATAACCATAGCGACGCTCTGCTGAGTTCATCAACACATTTTACGCATGACATTGCACAACCGTCCATTCATTTGGGCTGACTTCAAGCCAGGAGCCTAGCAGTTAAAAGCTTTCTTTTCCTGTTAACAAGCATAACCTTCAGAAAAATAAGAATAAAACAGAGGAAATACTAGTGACATTAATTATAGTTCTTTCCCCCCTCTACACATTCCCGCAATAGAGCAATAATAAAAAACCCTGTCTTTCTAAAACTTACTGAATATAGTTATTTGCACTTCCTTAATGACTCATTGAACCTCTTCTGTTAAAAGACTGATAACTGATTATTTTTATTTCCTTCACCTAGTTACCATCCTGAATGCTGAGGAATAATTATAAAATAAATGTCCTATTGTGAAAAGTCCTAACATGCTAGCATTTTGGGCACTTGCAGGAAAAAGATTCTGCATTAATTGATCTTCAGGTGTGTTACTAGACTTCCAAATTTTTATGAATATTTGTCAGAATAACAAATCTTCTGATAACAGATATTATTGCCAACAGTGATACTTTAGAAAACTATAGATCACATCAGAAGATAACAAAGTGATTTTCACTGTCTTATCAAACAGTATATAGCAATTGATATTAACAACAGATTTTTTTCCTTTGTTAGTACAGTCTATTTAAAAAGAAAAGACTTGAGATTTGCTTCAACAGCACTGTGGCCTGGTTTTGTACTCTGATATAATGACTAGTAATCATCATTAACTATTTCCTTTTCCCAAACACAAACAAAAGTGATGTTTGAATTCTATTTCAGTAAACAGGTTTCAGTTCGTCCAGGAAGATGAAATTTATGAAGACGTGACAAACTTAAGGCCAAATTCCTATGTCAGCCTTGGGATAGTCACAAAACTTACATTCCACCCCTAATTTTGACCAAGGCTTCCTGTGCAACTTTCAGGCTGTCCCTTTACTTTGCAAAGCTTTGAGCGTAACAGTACTTTATTGGCAACGGAACACTGAATGCAAATTACTCAGATGTGCTTTGTGCCATGATTTCCCTTTGTTTTAGCTCCCTTCATCTGTGAAATGGGTATAACCCTTTTGTTATCTTTGTGTTGCAGTTTTAGATTGTGAACTTTTCAGAGCAGAATATTTTTTTTTTATAGAAGTATTCAGCGGTTTAGTAAAAACAGGCCTCTACTGTTGACAGATCTGAGGCGTTTCTTAAGGTAACTACCACTAATGATACATACCGAAGTTTGTATATAGACTGCAACATCTGGCTGCAGTGACCGATGGAATAACATTGATCTTGTCACCGTTACTCCACAATCAGGTGAATCTTGTAGTGAAGACTGAGAGCCTGGTAACAATGCATATGTGTGAACAGAATTAGGGAGCGAAGCATCTGCTTTCAGGTTGGAATTTACGTAGAAGCACAGTATGCATTTTCTTCTATTCATGAATCCATTGACATTTGTTATCTGAGAATTAAATGTCAAAATATAGCTACAACTATTTGTTAACTCTTTACACAGCAATAAAGTTAGTCAGGTTGTGTCACATAATATGCACTCCAGTTTGATACAGAAATAGGTGCATGCTTACCTAATACACAAAATTTCAGCCTCAACTATTCTTTAAATAGTATTTTCTGGAGCCTGTATTGTGGTATTGCTATCTTTTTGGGGCTTCAAAAGACAGCCAAACTTTCAAGTATGAAATGCTGTGAAATACTGAATGGCAAGTAAAGAGTAGAGGAAGTATTATGAAGAAATTATAAGACATTTGTAAAATGATTAATGAAGTAGTGTTTTTTTCTTACAGAGAAAGAGATGTGTTTGTATCTTTTTTCCTTTTTTTTCCCCTTACTGTAAAATTGAACGGAGTAAGAGTCTAAATTCTGTTTCCATACATTAAGATGGTAGTTATGTGATGTTCTCCATTTTCCTCTGAGGAGCAAATAGAAAACACTTCTCTGAAGTACAAAACCAGTCTGTGTGATAAAGAGCACATCAACCTCTAGGTTTTAAATATAGTTATGCAAGTTATGATGATCTAATTAAGCGAAGTCTCATAGGAAATGCCAAGTAATTCCCAAATTAGCTTTTTTGCAGAGAGTGTGTAATTACAGTGCTTTCCATCCAGATCCCTTTTAAGGGATTTAAAGGTTGTGATTTGGTCTTCAGAAATGGGAGCAGGAGGAGGTGGAAGATGCTTCACAAGACGTGCAGCAACCAACCAGTTTACAGGTGGAGTGCCAATCCACCAAGAGGACTGGAGACATCCAGGTCCTTCCATGCCCTTCACTTAACTATAGGGTCTTAGAGGACCTGCTTCAGCCACATGTAGTCCTGGACTGCAGAACTAGGCATCCATTGTCATATTATGGTGAAAGGCTCTTGTTCATATTGCTTAATGTCTTAAGCTTAGCTCAGAAAAACCTACTCTCCGTAGAATTTTTGCTGCTGCCAGAATGAGAGCTTATGTCCTAATGAAGTTTTACACAACATTCCTTCCTGGAAGGAAGACATCTGGCTCAGTGAAGAAGTTCCCTGAGGAAATTCTTTATTGATATCAACAGAATTCCCTGTCTTAAGTAATTTTGGTTCAGGGAAAAACTTTCGAACCTGAGTATCTGCTGCGTAGTCCCTTTTTGCATGTAAATCAAGTAAGGCATGCCTAAGGTCATGCTGGAGTACACAAAAAGCTGCAAGAGATTAGGATGCAATGGATTAACTCTTACAGAATAGAGTGCTATGTTGAATTAAAATGTGCTAGAATGTAGTATATTTTAGTTTACATTGTACTATTTTAATTCAATATTCTAGTATATTTTAGTTCCGTATAATACTAAGAACTACTTTATTACTTTATAGTAATAGAAAACAACAAAGGTGTTCTTGGATTACTTGAAAATGCCTTGTGACAGTCTTGCCACAAAACACCAGAATGATTGATATGTTACCATATAGACCTGTTTTGACAAATAAAAGAAATATTAACTTAGTAATTTTGAGGATATAGAAATCATTATACTGAAGTGAGGCAAAAGCTCATTAAATTGTGGAAATGAGATTTCTGTCAAATTACTGAGTTATACGTACTGACTGGAATTCAGAAATGTTCCTTGAAGGATCACCAGCCCTTCAGTAAGGAATCCTGCTGCTTTCAGCACCTCCAGAACTCATCCTCCCCCTCAGATCCACCCTTTTCCTATGTCCTCGTCTTTTCTCTTTCACACAGAGGCCAAAGTCAGTGAATCTGGCTAGACTGAATAGGCAGGAGTACAGCTTGAAGCTGGAATATACAGATATATATCCACACCTTTTTTCTCACTGTGCAAGGTGCATTCAGCAATCCTTCTTGAGCTTGAGATTTCATTCCAAGCTGATACGACACAAGGTCTCTTCTTAGCCTTCTTGGGAAACACTGTCTGAATTTACGCTTTCCTGCAAGATGACATTTTCAGACACTGCTTGAGCCACAATCCTCAAACAATGCCATGCTGCCAACATGTATACCTCACTAGACCATGAGGGAAAGCATGCGGCTGTCACCTCTCTAAAAATGCTGTGGCAGAACCAGGCCAACCTTCTCTTCTCATTTACAGGGCGTGCCATGCTGTCACATCACTTACTGGAGACCTTCCAAGAGGAAGGACATATTATGCAAGAACTCCACAAGAAATTCTAGATTTAGAAGGACTATGAGTGTGTCTGCAACCAAACCAAAGCCTACCTTATCCACAGCAATAGATGACATTTGTTCAGTTTAGAGAAGGCTGAGGGACAACCCCGTTGCAGCCTACAGCTTCCTCACGAGGGGAACGGAGGGGCGGGGGCTGATCTCTCTGGTGACAGCGACAAGACCTGAGGGAACGGCATGGAGCTGTGTCAGGGGAGGGTCAGGTTGGGTATTCTTCACCAAGATGGTGGTTGGGCATTGGCACAGGCTCCTCAGGGCAGTGGTCACGACACCAAGCTTGTCGGAGTTCAAGGAGCATTTAGACAACACTCTCAGACATAGGGTTTGATTTTTGAGTGGACCAGGAGTTGGACTCAGTGATCCTCGTGGATCCTTCCCAACTTGGGATATTTTATGATTCTGTAAAATGCTATTCAGACAGAGCAGCTCACTACAGTACCCACCTCCACATGCATATATCACACATAACTACACAGTCCTTTGGTTTTCAAAGGCTGTTCCCCTAAGCTGCTGACTAACTCACACTTCAACAGTGCCATCCAACAGCTGGCATCACAGTTAGCTGTAATGTAACCAAAACTGCCCCATAACTAACCCTGAGTGTCTCATTTTTGAGAAGGCAGTAGCAGGACCAGCAAGTCACCATGAGAAAATACACAGGTTCATCTGCAAAGAAGGCTTATCTTTACTTGATTAGAAAATATTTTTTGGTTCTAGTTTCCAGACCCGATGGTTCTTAGACATTCAGAAATATCCCAGAGAAAAGTGTATCTACTGGTTGCTTGAACTAAAAACTGAAAAGTGTAACTCCATGGCTATTTCCTGGGTAGATAATCCAGCTGTACCTTCTTCTCACCCTTAAATCCTGTTCTTTTAGGGAACAGGCAGCTGAGCCATCTTTTAGGATCAAGAACTAGTGACTCCCTTTCCAAACTCCCTTGGCCCTGATTCCTTTAGACTTGTGTTGTTAAGTGCACTTATGCAGAAGAAAAAGGAGGACTCTGTTGCCCATGTCTCTATTGTTAGGTAATACCTTTAACAATGGAGGCATGGTAAGTCCTGGCAAGCAGTCTTAGTCCTCAGAAGAGAGTGGGAACTGTGTTTTTTCTGTCTAGAGTCAATGGTTCAGACAGGTGCATAATCTGATTGTACTGAATACACTGAACAGACGTAAAAAAAGTCCTTAGCCAATCTCCAAAGCTAACATCAGAACAGAGCCACGAATTCAAACATTGGAAAGACATGCCTGGCAGGATTGGAGGCAAAGGATGTAGCAGTAATAGCCCTGTGAGATGTATTTAAATGTTTAGGGGTGGGAAGGTGATTGCTTTGTTACGCTGAGGCACTTGCTCAGTGTCTCATCAGATGCCCTCTCACTTAAGAAGGCTACAGTGCTAGTTAGCATCAAATATCACCCAGTAAATAACACTCAGTAAAAATATATCGTTTTTAGCCTGCTAACAGTTAACTTCCTTGGAGAGTTCCAGATGATTCTGATTTGGTTTAGTTTTTTTGGTTTTCACTCTGCATGGAGACATGGACAGCCAAGACCTGGTTCCCTACTTGTTTCAGAAATTCCAGCACAGTCTGGAGGTCTCAGGAAGAGAGCCCTCTGTCCAATTTTGGAAAGCTTTTGTAGATCATATAAAACAAAGGAATTTGTGAGGCCCAGATGTGTTTCTTATCAAAGTGCCTTCAGTGTAAGCACTCATATATTAGTAAACGTCAGATCTTTACGTATGTTGGGCAGTGGACAGGTGTCCGGGATGTGAATTTTCTGAGTAGGTCAGGAGCAGATCAAGTACAAGAAAAACTGGAGCAGTTTGCTATAAGGAATACATGCAAGATCAGTTTGAGTGCCACTTGAATAACGCTGTAAGGCTGAAGAGACGGTGCTCCAGACTGGGGTGCTGTCACCACAGCAGACATAAGGAGAAATCTAACATGAATATAGATGTGTTTGTAATAAATAGTTATTGCAAATTGACAGCTCCATGGCTTGGTCTTAAAGGCTCTTCTAGCTGTCCTTTCTTCTTTATACCTCTAGTTTTATCTTGTATGAAAAAGAGAAGAAAACCAAAGTTTATGCGTGTTAAAAACCTCAACATTACCTTATACATCTCTACAAAGATGGAAAATGTTGTGAATTATGATTGTAACTGACTAGATATATGGCAACTTTTAATTTGTCTTGTCTCTTCTGTTTCAATAACTTCCTGTTTTCACCCCTGGTCTTCAAAGATAGCAAAATCCTTGCTAAAATTCTCCTGCTCAAAAGCAACTCTTTGCCAAGTAATTCTCATTCTCGGCAATGCTTACTTACTAGATGATTCAGAACTTCCAAAAACTTCATGCTGCTCTTTGTTTCTTCCTCTCATCTTGGCTCTGCGTAGTGATGCATATGCTTCTGGCATCTGTAAAAGCACTGTTATCTGCAGAGCACAGCTAGAGCCTCCTAGAAATTCAAAGGAGAAAAATGTGTGCAGACATTCCCTGGGCACAGAATTTCTCTGACATGAAACACAAATAAGCCTCACTTACAGAAGATAAAGAAATCAAAGGAAAGTAGACATATTAGCAAAGATAGAAGCAGAAGAACAGTTGGACTCTATTTGGCAGAAGCCTTTACTGAACATACAGAGAGATCACTGCAGTTCTTTGTTGACAGAGTTCCCCAGAGTTCTCACAGAACCTCATCCTGGGATCTGGGATGTGGCCTCTGGGAAGAAATTTAGAAAATGCTTCCCACAATACAGACAGGTTTACAGCAGTTTTATTTTTATTGAATTGGACAAGCAAAACCTGGAGCAAAGAATCTCAGCCCACTTATCTTTATGTGAGCAGCTGCATAAAAATGCACCTTGATCACTGAATCCTCACTTGTGGTGAATGTGCTCATGGGTGTTTTACTAGGTTTTGGAGGGAGAATATCCTTCATTCTGGCTGCTGTATTAAGTATCTCTCTAGTGAATATCAGAGAATTTGTCTTCTTAGCTTCTAAGCAGAACTGTATTACCCACTAGAGAGGCTAACCTGGGTCTTCATGTGGTAAGTGATTTGTTTAGGAAAACAGAACTAGCATGTGAGAGTTCAAGGCACATGCGCTATGTGTATAAGACAAGCTGACATGCACATGGTTCTGTATGATTCAAGCCCTATTTTCTGTGGGTTTTAAGGACAGAAGAGAGATTTTATTCTGGTTGTTAAATACTTCCATGTCAAACAGATATTATTATCGTGAGGGTAGAAGTTAACTAGGTGAGGGTAATAAAGGAAAGCATACCTCTCAGGGAAAGAAAATGGAAAGAGATGCAAGCTAAGCCGGTCTTTAGTCCCTCGGACTTCATGGAGATTGTTCATATCCTATGACCCTTTGCGAAGCTGAAGAAAACATAGGTGTTTGAACTGAATCAGTAAGGATTTAAAAAAATTACCAGAAAGTAACTTCAACTAGTGAGTCAGTTAGGGTAAATCACTACAGAAGTCAGTGAACTTTTGGGTAACATCCTCCATCACCAGTATTTTTGCAAGGCCATCCAGTCTGACATGCCAATGCAATCCTTTTACTGCAAAGTCTTCTTTTTGTTTTAATCATAATATTTTTATTACACTATTTTTCAGGCCCTGATTATATCAAGCAAAAATTTCAAGAAGGAATGGAGGTAAAAGAAAAAACTGAAGAAAAAGTTCAGGAAAAACCACCTACCCCAAAAGAGTCACCTCACTTTTATCGAAAAGGTACTACACCACCTCGAACCCCAGAGGCAAGTCCAAGACATAGTCCTCTTCCTTCTGATCCTTCTCCTTCAAAACATCTGAAAAGGCAAAGCTCCACTTCTGGGGCAAGACTCAATCAAGAAAAAAGGCTTTTAGCCCCTGAGAACATAACACCCACAGTTAACAAGCCTTTGTATTCAAAAGCACCAGTGAAGGAAGAAATAGCTGTGAAACACCAGTCAAAGGTTTCATCCCATCACAATCCCATCAGCACAGAGAATGGGGAGCTGCATGGTCACTACCATGGTTATTATGTAAAAATGAATCCAACAGTGCTTCCACAGGAGCTTGGGGAAGAAGATGATGAATATGTCAACCCATCACCATCAGCACTTGCACGGATACCACAGTCACAGAAGCCAAGCCCTGCTAGATCTGGGGGTAAGCCAGATGCCAAAGAAAACAAACCTGACACAAAAATTAAGAAACCAGAATTTGCTACACCAAAGAATCCAGCTAATAATGAGTCGCATTCAGCTGTGAAAAAAGAAATAGAAAACAGCTCGGTGAGTACAAGAAAGCTTTTCACCTTCACTGCCCTTTTGCCCCGTACTGCTGAGCTTTGCAGCCTAAAGACAGGAAAATCTCAGACTTCTGTCGAATCTTTATATGGATGCAGTCTTCTAGCTAGAATCCTCCACCAGACTGGAATGAGTTGCACATATTCCGGTCCTTAAAATTGGAAAGAGACAACTGATAAAGCCAAATAGTGACAGGCTTTTGAAGTATAAGTCTCTATTGTATCCGTAAATACAATGGTATTGTATATGCTTAAAAGCATGTTAGAGTGTGTGTTTACTTATGTGTTTTGTGTATGTGTAGATATATATTTGCAAATATATATATAAATAACTTTTTCCTTTTTTTTTCTTCAAAACAACGTTTGATGTGCCTTAGCGGATAATTGGGCAGTACTAAAAGTTGCACAGCTAGCCTTTTGTCATGATGTTGGCGTTACTGCACATTCTGTAGCTTCTTCCAAAAATCTTGTTACAAATGAAATTTAACAATTTTTCTCCATCACTTTCTGAAGTGCCAGAGGAATGAATTGATGACCGTCACCAGGAGTTGTAGGACTTGCAGCTACTACTCCCACAGTACATTTCAATGTAAATAGTATCAACACAGGGCTTATATTCATGTTCTTAAAGAAAGGTAATTTTGAAAAGCATAAAAGCCACTGGTAATGACAAATAATTTGGCATTCAGTTAAAATGGTACAGTATATTATGGTCCAGCTAGCATGCATTGAATTTTTAGAACTTCAGGCCAAAGAACATAACAGGCAAAACCCTGCTGGAAGTCTGTATGGGCTCCAGAGATGGAGATTTCAGGAGAAGTTCACTGAGAATTATTAGTACAAGGATAACACCTCTAGAGCTTGAAAAGTTCTTGACCAACAAGTCACTGGAGACTGGAGGGTATTTGAGAAGTGTCTACTGTTGGAGGAAGGATGCTACCCTGCTGTCTGACCTAGGCCAGACATTCTCCCATTTTTATTTTCTCCTCTTGAATTGATTGCAGCCTCTGAAAACAGACAATTTTGTGTCAAAATAAGTACTGTTTCAGACCAGACAGTTTTGTATCAAAATATGTACTGTTTCCAACAGTGCTTGAGTTCTGGTGTGATATGAAACTCAAGAATATGTTAGTTGTAGATCCTGAAGTTAACCTCTAGCAAATGTTTCTTTTTTAGTAAGCATCACTTCTCTGAATCATTTTTGGTACTCTGGCAGAAAAAATAACAGCGTGTCATTATTAAGATGGGATAAACAGAATGACCCAATTAGTGAGATCCTGTTAGTCTAGCGCTGAGCTCAGGCAAAACAGTTGAATGACATCAGACTTCAATAACAAATAATTTCAAAATGAAAAGGTAAATGAACTTCCAACCAACATGCAGTGTGAGACAAGCTTGACATCTTCAAGTGACAGAGGAATGCTACCCTCAATCAAGAAGGTCGCTTGATTTGCTTTCATAGAGCTTTATTCTGACAAGGAAGCCGAAGTAATGCAAAGACTAAATGTCACACTAAAATCATTTTCAAAAGACTGTCTGATGGTTATCAAATAGTAATTGGAAAACATCCGTAATTTGATATTGTTCTGGTGAGGTCATTCTTGGATTAATTATGCTGCACTGCTTTATTAATGTTCTTCCTAATGATATGGAAGAGAACATAGATGTGTTGCCTTTAAAATCTGCAGAAGTCACAGAGGCTAGGAACCTGATAAATAATGAAAAAACAGATCACCAGTACAAGCTGATCCAAATCATCAGATAGAAAAGATGCAAGTATAATTAGCTGTCTGCAGTACAGCAAAATGTACGCTGAAAGACAGTTGATAGAGTCTGGCCATGCAGGATGGGAACTGGAAAAGGCTGATGGATCAGGATCAGGAGAGGCAACTGAGCATGAGCTCCCAGTCTGCTGCTGATCAGAAGCGTTGATATAATCCTTAGATTTATCAACAGGAAAGATTAAGCAAGAGTACATGGGAGTCTGTTTTATCTGTTTTTGGCACCGGTGCAACCACTTCTGGAACAAAATGCAGTGTCCATAAATCAGAGATTTAAAATGAAAAAAAACCTTACGGGAAAGTCCCATGAAGAGCTGCAAGAGTGTTTAAACCTATTGCAATGAAAGATTCAAGACAGAAAATCTGTTTGGCATGTTAAATCACATTCTGTAAGTATACTTCCTAAAATAATTTACCCAGCTAACAGTAAAATGTTTAAGAACAAGCAGCTGAAAGTTGAAGCAGGACAGATTTAGATTAAAAGTCTTAATTTAAGTTACTATTAATTAGATTAATTAAATGTACCATCAGTTTTCATCAGTCATCACTGAATAGTTCAATAAAGAGCATTTGCCAAAATTATATCCTTTAGTTTAGCAGGAAGCTTATATTCTGTTTTGTGCCAATCAAGCTAGATGTTCGCAGTGGTTTTGTAATCTGCAAATCTGTATTACAGCTGATATCAGCCCTTTAACCTTTCAAATCTCAGATATGACTCCTATCTAGGGTAACACAAAGCTGTCAGGCTCGTAGATGCAGAGTGAGCATGCACAGAATTTCAGCCTGAATTGGAATATTTTGTTCGGCTCTGGTGAAAGTAAGGGACTAGTAGTAGTCCTTGTTTTTCTTACATTGCATCCTGACCAAATGATGATTTGGAGCTGAGGGGGCCTTCACATTTAGAAACCAGGCAGAGGACCTGAACAGTGGTTTATTGACCTTCTAGAACGATCAGGATGAGGACTGTGAACTTACAACCTGTTATCAGGAAAGGTAGAAGAGTAATCAGCACATCAGCTACTGTTTGTTTACTGATAATACAGGTCATGTGGGAACCGTCCCTCTGCTTCATTTGGAACACACTAATTGCATTACTCTTATTATCAGCATGTCAATAAGGAAGGAAGGTAGAGCTTAGGAAATCATTTTTAATATAAGAGCATTTTAAGAAATTTGTGTATTTTTCAAAGATATTTTCCATTTTTGTCTATAAATTTCACACTATAAAAACACAGTGAGCAATTACTGAAGAACAAAAGAGTAGTTCTTTTTATCCCAAACAGTTCTGAATGTTAAGATACTTCAGAATTCTTGGGCTGCATTAGAGAATTATTTTGTTTTATCCAGTAGTTGCAATTGGTTTATATTCATCCTGACAAATAATTTTGTCGTGATTTGAAAGCACATCTGTGTTACATCCTCCATTAAAGTTTAAAAATATATTTGTTAGGAAGTATAAAAAGAAAACTGTCACTCCCATGGAAAGAGAATTAGAAAACATGACTTGGGTATACAAAAGTTAATGTATAACATTTATCAAGCGTTTTTGTTAGATTATCAGAAAGTGATGTATGAAATTGCACTGTGCTTTTTCCAGGTTACCAGTGAGAGTGCATTAAGCTTATAGATATAGGACATATGATTTTTAGTTCTTCTTCAGAACCATTCCAGAACCAATCAGAGCCATTTCTCCCATCTGAATGAAACACAAACCTTAAATTTATCCATATGCGTTAATTTGGATTAAGAACTTTAAATAATTTTATTTACAGCAAAGTCTGCAGCAGTCATTTTGTTAATAAAATTCATGGCTCATATTTTCTGTGAATCTGTTACATCCTTCAGAATGTTATTGAAAATCATTTGTGTGGTAAATTGACTATAGTGCTGATTCTGTAGGTATGCCTATTTCTGGCATTGTACGTGAAAAATAGCAGTACATACTTATGCCCCCACTGTGCTTAAAATATATAAATGTATTTCTCTATATTTTTATTTACTAATGTTCAAAAATCAAAGTTTAGAATCATTTCACAGCTTGTAAGATAGCACCATAGGACTCTGTCACAGTTTATCAAGGTGAAAATGTGCTTAAAAGCACTATACCAAAGTCACTATTCATCAGCTGCTCCAAAATAATTGCCAATTTGTAGGCATTTACCCTAGGAAATGGGAGGTAAATCATCCTTTTTTCACTGAGTATTAGGAACCTTCAAGTTATGTTATGTGAAGACTATGCTGTGAAGAGTGCACAAAATTTTTAAGCCACAGAAGCTGTTTAGCCTGGTTTTTAAATGTATCTCAAGTCATTACATGTAGCTGAATGTTACTCAGTGTGCTTCTATTTCTGTGTCTTTGTTCACTTAGCATCCAGTTAGTAGGGGATATAACTACTGTTACGTTAAGAAAATAGACCGCTGTTTGCCTGATCCTAAAAAACTCTGAGCAAGAACTTTATGCTAAATATATGAGCATATAGTCCTGATGCAGTGGGATTACAAGACTAGTCTTAACACTTCCCGGCTCTGTGTTTTAGGAAAATAACTTTATTCCCTCCCCAAACTGAAACCTAATCATGTGGTTATATTTTTAACTGTAAGTGGCTGAGGTACTAGAAGCTGGAAGGGCAGTTTTTAGGCAGGACTGAAGTTTTTCTGCTGCAGCTACTTTATTGCACCTGTGCTAATCACTCTTGGAGTCTTCAGACTAATTTTGGCTTTTGCTATTTTAAGCCTTTGCAGGACACCAAAGTCTTATTTATGGGATTTGCCTTAAAGCGTCACATGTTCATTCGATTGGTGTCTATAGAACAGGTAGCAATTTACTGCATAATAACCATATGCTCTACAAATATTGTTTAATAATTTTTCAGTGTATCAGGAAACTGCTTTGGGCTCAAAGTCTTAGTTATCAGACGAGGGAATTAAATGCATAGAGCAGGCTAAAGGAGATGAGATTTCTTTGTGTGAAGCATAGGCTCATTAGATATAGATTACATATTAAATAGATTAGACGTGTCTGTGATCTTCATATAAAATCAGCAACCAAGTTCTTAAAGTGCTGCTTTCTTCTGTCTTTGTAGGTGAGATTTCTTGATTCAGATCATAGTTTCTAATTTTTTTGGCCTAATTTATCTAATGGTACTGTGGAGAGGTTATTAAACCTGTCTAACCTGACAGATGCATCCAGAGAAGTCCCCTCTTCCTCCTCCAACCTGAATTATTTGAAACTGTGCCCTAATGACAGTGTATTGCTGTTTGAGCTGCAGTCCCAACTTGCCATTCAGCCAAAAACTGCCATGCAGCAACCAGGATGCTGTTTCGGGATTTATTTTAGGTAATGGTTAAGTTCCTGGCTCCCATGAACTCCCGGTAGGTCTTCAGTAGGAGTAGACAACTTGATTTCAAAGGATTTGATTTTAAAATATGCAAAGTGTTAGACACCCAAATCCCAGTGAATTTTAATGGCATTAGGCATTGATCTCATTCACAGTTCCTTGCAATTCCTGTGCAGTTTTAGGTGGGAAGCTGAACTCTAAAGATTCTATTGACCTGATTGTGGTCAATCTGAGTCCTTACAGATGCTGAATCCAAATCTGAGGGCAAATTAATAGTGCAATCACACTCCTTCTGGAAAGAGGTGTAACATGAGAGATTAGCAGGTATGTCTTACTCTTATTTGTCATACAAGATTCTGGGATTTTTTTGCAAAAGAATATGTCACACTGAGGGCATTGACACCAACATTCAGTATTGCAAAACTGAGAGATTCTTAAATTAGCTGTTGTTTCAAGTAAAATATGTTTTGTTGTTCAACTTCTTCCAATGTGGCTGTCTTGTATAAACCTCACAATTTTCAAATGTAGTTGGTGGGAGTCATCAGATCTGAATATATTGGTGGGAGCTTGAGTTTCCTTTGCAGTAGGAAAGCAAAGAAGAACCACAGCTAGCATGATTGTGACAGGGACAGAAAGAAGAAATTAAGTTCAAATTGCACAAGAATGCAACTAGGCTGCTTACAGTCCTCTGGTCAGAAATGTGGAGTCATGCTCCCGTGTTATGCTTGTTCTCCATCACTAAACATGTCTTATTCTTTGGTGCATAGTGGCTCCCTTCCAGGAGGAAGTAGGTAACGTGGTTCCCCTTCTGTTCTGTGACCCAACGATTAAAACATGCCGCTGATAAGTGGGAACTTGGTATTCAAAATCACTTTGGCTAAGGTGACTTCAACCCCTAGTCTTCAATTTCCTTGTGAATGTTTTTGACATTCTGCCAGTAGGCAAAAGGCGAATGTTGCTAGTAATACCATTGCCCCATGGCAAAATTTAAGGAGCCACTGATTGAACTTCAGCACCTAGTTCCTTGGCACATGTACGGATGTCTCTGAAGAGGTGCAAAGGGAACTTCATGCCCTGTGTGGATAGAGGTGCCAAGATTTAAGCAGTGCTTGGCAAAATATGTTTTGTGACATAGTCAAGAACTTAGCAATCCACATCTGGCCTGTTATCATACCTACTGTGCAAAGATGTGTTCTGGTAGAAAATGTTGAAGAGACTGTTTCAGGGTGAGAACGTGCAGTATCATAGTGGCACAAATACTGTTCAATAGCTTCCTAGTTACACTGCTGCAGCAAATCTTTAAGAGCAAGTTCTTAAAACTTATCCTTCCAGAAATAACATAAGTAATGTTACCATTGCCATAAGACATAATGAACTTCTGCAAGGCCTTTCTTTTGTGAAAAGTAAAAAAAAAATACAAAATTTTTAATCAAATGAATTTATTCTTATGAAAGCCAGTGATCCTTAGGTAGCTCGGTTTTCTGGAGAGAGTCTTTTGATGGACTTTTTGTGATTTAGGAAAGTACTGCTTGAGTAAAAAGTTTTTCTGTTTCTACTTACACTAAACATGCACCTTAAAATAAAAGCATATACAAATTTATGTGAAAATGTGTTGTCATAAACCAAATACGTTAAGAGAAGAACAGAAGAATTCAGAAACTCCAGCTGTCGAATACTTTATTTCAAGTTGTTTATCAGAAAGCATCCACCTTCACATAGTTCTATAAGATAAAGGTTTATGACTAAGTTTCAAAATAGATCAAAGCAAATTTTTAGTATTGCAGATCAAAAACCAGTTTTTTATCTGTAATGGATACGTTGCTAGGGATTTTAGTAGGGTAGTAATAACATTTTTTTTTCCCTTTGGTTATCAAACAAGGTATTCTTTTCATACAACACATCATCATGCAAAACCCTGCTTCTGTTCTGCAACGGGTTGACATCCAAGAAGGGACCCGCTGTATGGATGAGGAACAGTGGCTTCACTGAGTTCTTCATTTTGCTTTATTTTAAGCTGGTACCATTTTTGTGTTTATAGCTTTGTTTTCATTTGTTTGTACAGTCATATTTGTCAGACATTTATTCTCAGTGTGATTAAGAGCAGTGTAATAATATGCTTACCTTTATTTATCCAGTTCATTTTCACACAGATGATATTTAGGTCACTAGAAAACTAAGAGTCTAACCAAGGCTAAGTTTGATGAGCAGAGTCTGTGCCTTTGATATTTAAGTAATCTTTCAGAGCAAAGGCAAAAATGGTAGAAATGATAAGGTCAGATCCTGTTTGTTGCTGTGCGCTGTGTGTGAGAAAGGTTGCATTAATTTTGTTGTCTCTATTTTATTTTCAGGGCCCTAACTCGGTCATGATTGCCCTGGTAATGCTGTTGAATATTGGTCTAGCCATTCTGTTTGTCCATTTTCTAACTTGATTGGAATTAGGAAAGGTAAGCAAGGTCTTGTTTTCATATACAATCACCACATCCACCCCACCTCAAATTGTAAAGATTGAATTTATTTGCCTACTTTTAATGTTGCTTACTTTAATTTTAGCTGTGCCTGAATGTGATTCAACATAGTTATTTAATTATGTAACTGTTTTGACCCTTCAGTGAAGTCATGACAACTAGTGGTGTTAGCCCACAGTTCTCTGCAGTTGTGTCATCAGCCTTTTAAATGGCACCAGGCATTCTCAGACACAGGGAAGGAGGCTTGGCGTTAGGATGATGGGACGCAAGAGAGATGAAACTTGGAAAATTCAGCCAGGGGCCCAGATCAGTTTGTCTGCTGATGGTTTGTGGCTTTGGGGTCCTCTGAAAGCTGAAGCAAGCAGCCATGTCGGAAAACAAACAAAATAATCTGCTGAAGCAGCCCCGCCAGTGAAGTGCGTTGGCTTCTCCATCTGTTCCAGCAGAGTGTGACTAAACTGGAAATGTACGGAGCTGCACTTTTTGTTGATGGAAGCTAACAGCTGCCTTACTATTTTACCGTCTGATGTTTTTAGTGGGGAGATGGGAAAACGACTGCCAGAGGAATGTGGTCAGAGGATTCTGTTGCTGTGGAAGTGATTCCAGCGTTCACTCCTATCTCATTAGAAGAAATAGTTAGCAGCATCAGTCACCAGTCTTATTCCATTACCTGCTGCTTTTAACATCTCCCACCATGTTCTGGGAGATTGAATTTCATTTGCCTGTGCATGATTCTGTTCATTCGTTGTTTATGAAATTTGATGTATAGCCATAACATAGTGTGTAGTCCAACCTGGAAGGCACTACCAGTTCTGCCTAGCGGCAGAAGCACAAGAGGAAATGTTTTTCTGATCTGAAGATGTAATTCTTAAATTCATTTTCCTAAACCTGAAGAGTCTATTTACTTTAAGATTTAGGAAGCAATATACCATGACTGCAAAAATTGATATCTTCCTAAGAGTGCTCAAATGCTTATGCCAATAGCAAGCAAAATTCTTTCTAATAAAAAAAAAATAAGAATCTGAAATCAATATCAATGCATTCTAAACAGGAGATGAAAAACCAGGGTAATCTGAGAAAGACAAGATATGAGGTTTGCATGTTGGCGTTTTCTAATTTTTTTTTTTTAATTCTGGTGCTGTGATAATTAGTGATTTGAATTATTATGTTTCAGCACTGAGGTATTTTGCCAACAGTTGAAATAAAGTCTTGTCTGAGTGCTCACTAATGCCAGTGACAGTTCAGCTAGCCAATGCTCATAGTAAACTATCATAATTTTTAAACACTAGTTTTGTGTTGAATACATTCAGGTAGAGCATTTAGACATGTTAAGTGATTGTTTCTCGATTTGATGCCTTCAGTGTCTTTGAAGTCCATTTATAATTTTACCTCAGCATTAAAAAAGCCTCAAAATTTTTCATTTGGAAGGTTTGTCTTAAGTAGTTTCACAGCCCTTTATTATAATGATGTGATCATGTTTCTTTTATGTGCCATTATACTGTAATTATTGTACCCTATATTAACCAAAAGCATGCTTATTTACTGAAACTATGTGGTGTGATCATTTGGAAAGTAAATATTTTGATTTAAAGCTATGAAAAGCAAAGGGCTTGTATTACGGTTTATTTTATCTCTGTTAGACAATATTTCATACAGTATAGTTTTTGAACCTGTTTGTAAACTTTATAAGTGTTTGCATGGTGTAATGGGCGACATTCTTAAAAGTACATTAGCTATCTTTTGACGCAGCATACTGAAGTAACATAGGTGCGGACTGAATATTGTGCAGCGAAGCAGCTCCAAGCAGGGCAGTAACACCGTGGTGTTTTTTACAGAAGTATGTTGAGAATCCTGTGTTTTGACCAGTGTGGATAAAGAAGAAAGCAGAAAGAGAGCAAATGAAAATAAAACTTGTATATTTATTTTTTAAAGAGTCAAAATTGTGTTTTAAATTTAGAAAAGTGATTTTTAAATGAGAACAAAGTTTTAAAAGTTACTGTGTAAGCCTTGACATAATGGACAAAATGTTCCATCCAACAGTGAAATCACCCCCCATCTCCTTCCGTGGAGAGGTAATTTTGTAACTGACATATTTAATTCCTAATAAATGTTTATTTAAAATACTTTATGCTCTGGAAATAATGGGTAACAAAGCTTATGAAAATGTTTATAAATTTAAGTAAGCATGTTAGTACCATTTATAAATATGTATGATTTATAAGCTTTTTTAAAACAAAGCTCAAACAAATTGTTGGTATTTTTCTAAAATGTGCACAGCTGTATTTTACATTAAAGGCTATTTATAATTGGTTGTTATACTGTACACTACATTTTGGACAGCACAATGAAGCCTGCCAATGTACTTAATAATGTCATTTTGTCTATTTAAAGTTTCTTGCTGTCTAAGAATGAACTCTTTATCTATGAGTTTATTTATAATTCTTGACCCAAAATGTATAATGTACAGTTTTCACAACTGTATTTGCTCTAATAAAAATAAGTTGGTTATTAATAGAGTTTCAGACTGTTGTTTCCTGTTTACAAATTGCTTTTATCACTCTCCAGAACCATTTTTTCAAGCAAATTCAATAAACAAGAAATGAACCAGAAAAATTAGTGAAGTCCTGACCACTTTGAAGTTATTGTAAGTTAACTGTTTTCAACAAAACCATTATAGGAAATGTTTTTAAGCATTAAAAAAAGTTTCCTTATGTGCCTTTTTTTGGTCTTCTGATGCTCAATTTTGGATCTTTGAAATGTTGTATCTTAAACTATACTCCCTCCACAGAGATGGTTTAATCAATCTTGTTTTAATCAGTGTCTGGTCCATTAAGAGCTGTTCTTGTAAGCAAATAGCTTTTTTAGACTTCCTCCTTCTCAAGGTCTTCATCGGTTCACAATTGATGTGAAGAATTGTGAACCAATATTTTATACGGAGAAAATTCACTATTATGATTGTCTTAAACCCACCACATTTGGTGAACTAACTAGTTAATGAGCTCAGAATTTTATTTTCTGATTCCTGTTCAGATTACTAGCTGACTCTACTGAATTTTTAATGTTTAGTTGAAAAGGAGAGCAAGTGTACTTAGTAGTTCCTGTTCAAAGAAAACATATTTATAGCAGTATTTGAAGTATGAGACCTGATCTGAAATTAATGCCTCCTATTTCATTCTGTTGGCCCACAGCATCAGAGGCGGATCATGGTGGTATGGCAGTAGAGGTTGAACCTTCCCACCAATATCCCCTTCCATGTTGTTGCCGTGCGACAGAGGAGCAGTCTGGCACAATGGCTCTGACATGGAAGTGCGTATGACACAAATGGGTGGAATTGAATTCCTCCATACAGTGGATGTGAGCACGGTGAGGCAGTGGTGGTGCATTTCAGCAGTGGTGACAGAGACAGTGGTCACCTCCGCTGGTGCAGATTTTTATGGGTGAGGCATGCAGGCTCTTGCTCATTGCTGGCGAAAATGCATAGCTAATGGTGGTGACTGTGTTGAGAAACAGTGGGATTTAGTTAAGAGTTTTCTCTGTCAAACAATGTTATTGTGCTCTTTGTATCTGTTGTAGTTTCCATGGAAATAAATAGGAGGCATTACTTTCAGAGTGACCTACGTAATTGTTACTATCGTATTTTTTTCAAATTCTACCAACATGAAGTTTAATTTTAAGAATTTGTATTTGAGAATCTACTGCCTGAAGAAAATTTTGTCTCTTCAAGTAGAGAAATGTATGTTGTTGAAAATCTTAGGCATCACTGAGCTGCCTTTTGTGATCCACACTGATCACTGACATTTGGAGATCCACATGGTATTCTTACACGTTCAAGAAAGTAAGTTTGACATGAAGTACTTCTTCAGTGAATATGAATATGATAGTACATGCAGGCATCTTAGAATCAACAAGCAAAGATTTGCCCAGAAATAGAAGAAAAAATATTTTCGTAATCAGCTGAGAAACGACATCTTTCCCTACCTATCGGTGTTCATAATTCTTAAAAACCAACATGGACACAGAAATACAATTTTTCTATGATGTCTGAGCGCAGATAGTTCTTCTCTGAGATACTATTACTGGTGACTTATGTCAGTTGGAAATGGGTTTACGTGGGAAAGCATCTGCTGTGTCTAAGGGAAAAAAAAGAAAAAAAAAAACATGGGCACACAATTTAATGCACCAAGATTTGTTCTAACATGGAAAATTTTACCCTGCTTCAGTGAAAGGAATATTTTTTCCTAGGTGAAGCAGTGTCTCCAGGCACTGCTTTGCGTGTGCCCACAGATGCCATAGGCAGTGAGCTGTCACCTTTTAATTTGAGGTCTGCTTTCTTGGGCAATTCCATTTATCTCACTAAACAAGGCATGGAGCGTACACAGAAAAACAGCAAATGAGTGATGGTGAAGTGCCAAAGACAAAAAGAAAAAAAAATCTGCTTTTTTGCTTCTTTTGTTGCAAAAGTAAAGCAGCAAGGAATGCAGAGTGTGGAGTCTTTCCCAGTTGTGTTACAATAGGAGATTCATTTTGAAAGCAAAAATTTCATGGCCTAGACAGCCAATTGCCTTTCAGATATGGACATATGTTTAAAAAAAAAAGCTCAGTACAACTGAGTGCGCACTTTGAAAGGAGTAAACACCTCTTTAGAAGAATTTGATGAAAAGTCTTAAGTATTTACATAGCTTTTAGTAACATATGCAGCCATAAATACCTCTATTAAGATATAGTTACGCAGTGTTAAGGGATGCTGACAGCAGCCTGGATGCAGCGATAAAAGCCTGCAGAAATTCACTACATTTTGAGATGCAGTAACGTTCTTAGCTAGTTTCTATTAATAAAACATGGTTGTGAATTACATCTAAATGGTTTTACTTATAGCTCATTTGAACTATTTAGTCAGGGAAATCAGTTCTACATACTGTTCTCCTATAGAAATGTAATTCAGCAAACAAAGCAAATGAAGAATGGAGATTAAATAAGCCTTTCAAATGAAGTTGTCTTCTCGTTCTCTCATTTAATATTCACAGAAACAGGAATAAATAGAAATTGTGCTAAGCCTGAGCATAAAGCTGCATATGCCAACATGCTGTAACTGAACCATCCATGGAATCCATCTCAGTTTTTTTCTAATGAATAAAGAATCTGCAAAGAGTCATTATACCTCCTACTTTTGTAGGAGGTAAATTTAATTCCCATATGCAACATCTTTAAGGAAAACGCTCTGTAATGTTTCAGACTGGGAGGAAAGGGTAAAACCGTGTCTGTCTGAATAGTTTTTATTGCGGCCATCACTGTAACAGTTGGGCATATCTGTCAGCTGTATAAAAAGGATAGCAAAAATGAAACCCGTAACACAACTTGATAAAATCTCTTATAAGTTACTTTGTTTCGTTTGTTAAATTAAAAAAAAAAAAAAAAAAGGCAGCTTTTTCTGTCCAATAATCTAAATTTCGTCATGTCAGTATGTGTTCGTTTCAGGTAATGTTTTCCATAATCACTTGGGGCTGTTTATCCGGGAGATTTCAGGTGCAAACTGGTGGTGTATTGAGTGCCATTTCTCAAAGAGGAAGGCTTTGGATTGATTTCTCAGTGATGAACAGGATTTTCCTAATCAACATTTGAAGTGGTTTTTGTTGTATTTTTTCTGTGCTGCCTCTGTTTTTTTAATTATCTTTTATCCTCCACTGCCCGTGCAGTGCATCTCCTGTGCCCCACAGAAAGCTGTTTGCCCCCACGCTTCAGCCACGTGCTCCAGTTAGCAACTCGTGGTTTTTCTGTTGAAAACACTTGTTCCAGCACTGAGTTTAGCTCTGTATGGCTATGGAAGGTATTTCCTGCAGCTTGTCCCACACCTAATCATGAGTCATTACACCAACTTCATTTGGTCCAGTTTTCTGTATACTGTCGATGCTGGTTTATGTGACTGCAAAGCAACACTCACTGTCCCCAGTATCAGGGCAGTGATTTAAACACAGTACTTACGATTTGAAGAAAAAAGAAAATAACTGAAAACCATGCACAGAGATTTCTAAGGGCTCTTCATAACTCATTGAAACAAGCTGTCATTGCTGAGGAAAAAATCTGCTGTCATCTGGGTTATGAACTGCACTACAAACGTCCACGGTAAGGTTGTGAAAAAGACTGGGCGTACAGCTGAAGGTGGTTTGCAGCTGAGAACACCAAGAAGTCCTTTTGAGGGTTTGTGGTTTATTGTGACTGTGTGATATGGTGACTTCTGGATTTGGTACACAAATGTTTGGATTGTTAGATGGAATAAAATACATCTTGTGTTGGAAAATCATTTTTGCTCACTAGCTCGAGCTTTCGTGTTTCTTCCTCTATGTCATCCTTGCTAATCAGGCAGCTTTGTGAAAATTGAAGCATGCACACCTAGACAAGGGCTAGGTTTAGTCAGGATTAATTCATTAGTGAACAGTAAATGGCAGAGAAGGAATTACAGGCTTTAAGCTATAGGTTTTGAATTCCGCTTTTTTATGCTGGTTTATGCAAATTGGAAGATAATACAGAAGATGATCAAAGAGTACAATTCCAGGTATTATCCTTCACAACAATAATTTGTATGGTAATCCTGAATTCCTTTGAGATGAATCCTTGAATTTGAAAGGAGATGTATCTTTCTTGAATTTGCACATTGCACAGTTCACTGTAAAACAGCTTGGCAAAAACACTGTATTAGAGCACAGAAGACAGATCTTGGCCAAGAGTTCTGAGAACTGCTGCCTACGTTTGAAGTGCTTAGTCTACATTTAATGACCCAAGCTGAAACATTTTCCAGTTCCTGAGAACCTCACAGTTGCCATCCAAAGACATTTGTGGGGAAGGGAGGTGGGAAAGAGGGAAGAAATTGGACATTCCACTGAGAACTGCAGCCTATGAAAATGTTGAATCTGGCGTACACCTATGCTGTAGGTTGAAAGCATTTAGATCTGGATTTTGGATCAGCCATTAGAGCTACAGGCCCTAAGTGTGGGGTCTGTGTAAGAATCCAAACCCAGGTCTGGTTCCAAGGGCAGCCAGGTGAAACGCTTGAGCCAGAAGTGCTTTTAAGGGAGGGGGGAAAGTTCATTAAAAATCAGGCTGCAGTTACTCTGGGTTAATTAAACTGTTACATTCTGTACTCGTTAGCTGTATTTAACATTGCAGTTTTACTATATTCAGAACATGTTCCACAGAATATCTCTGAAAGTGTCATAGTTTAAGATAATGGTGCTTAATTACTTACCCATTTTTAGCCATAAAGTACTTTTATAATCTAATACCACACAGTCTTCAAAAAAGCTGTACAGTGCCTCCCATGTTAATTGCGAAAGTTCTGGATTTCATTTAGGCCACTGATGAGAAAGTCATGAAAGCATGGGATCAGCTACCATGGAAACAGCGAAGACATAAGAGCACCAGCAGCATCTCACAGGGGCTAGGACTAAAAAAGGCATTCTGCAAAGAGAAAGTAAAAAGGCATTTACATTACAGCCAATGGCTTCCATGCATTCCTGCCATACCGAGGCAACACATTCCTGGCATTGCTTGCAGCAAGCCTCCACATGCAGCCACCATACAGAGCAGAGCAGGCATTGTCAGAAGGGTTGAAAAAAAGTGCTTAGGAGAAAGGAAGTACGGGCATGTTGAAGTTGAGAACAAAGTACAGGAAAAAGAAAGAGAGGGGAGAGAAAACGCAGCAGCAGAAGACCTATACATACTAAAGAGAAGGAAAATAACTTTATGGAGAGAAAAAAAACACAAAGAAAAGGGACAATGCTGGATATAAAAGAAACTGAAGTTTATTCAATAGGAATATGAACGTAGAAGACTGAGAATTAGCCATCATTCAGTACATGAACAGCTGCTCTAGAAAGCTGCTTTCTGTGCCCACAGAGACTGAGACAAAAACAGATGGGCTTAAATTACATGAAAATTGAAATCTGTGTTAGGCATGAAGAAAAATTTTATAACTGTAAGGATAATGTATTTGAATTAAATGAGCAGGGAAACTGTAGGATCTTGAAGGTGGTGTATTTTTACTCTGAACAGGATCACAGATTGAAAGACTACCAGATAACCATTACAAATTATTTTCTATGATTTCTGATATTTCTGATAGAATCCAGGCACCAGGCAGAGGTGTGATGGAAGGGCAGCTAGAGGACTGGAGAGTGAGCCCTTCTTTTCATGAACACAGATCCATTAGGCTGAGGGAAGAAGAGGGAGGGTGTGATGCAAAAATAAGGTAGGAGGATGCTAGGACAAGACAGATGGTAGGAAGAAGAAAACCTGAACAATAGAAAGTCAAGAAGAATGCAAGGATTTGACACATGAGAGGAGGAGATAATTGACCAAAAAAA
Source organism: Penelope pileata (assembly GCA_013396635.1). NCBI lineage: Eukaryota > Metazoa > Chordata > Aves > Galliformes > Cracidae > Penelope > Penelope pileata. Next base: position 10,641 of record WBMW01004568.1, on the reverse strand, counting down.
AAACAAATGCTGAACTGAAAAGAGTGTGTAGTGCAGAAAGGAGAGCAAGCAAGAGGTGGGCTGGGAAGTCCTGCAAGAACACCATGCTGAGACACAACCAAGGAGCCCAGAGAAGACTCGGGCAGAAAATCAACACCAAGGAAGCACCAGGTCTTCAGCAACAGCATGAGTGCCCATCCCCTTTGCTTTCTCAGCTGAAGATATCCAATGGAATTCATACAACTTTTAAATTGTGGGAATATTTGAAGTTTTCAGGAGGGTTCCTCTTTATTAAATGTTCAAGAAAATATGTTTCCAAAGCCCACAGAAAATAACAGCTTGCTGTCACAGCAGACTTGATTTCCACTGAAAGTAGTCAATAATGCAGACACAGTTGCAGTATGTTTTATTGACTCTTTGCTTTAAACCACTCTAAGAAAAATATTTTATCCAGTGGGATTTTCCTGCTATTAATAAAGATAAGATGAAACACACAAGAAAGAAATAAACAACCATATAATCATGCAAGCTCCCCATCTGAAAGAACATTAGCACACAGTTATAGGTTTGCTTTTCTGTGAGCATCTCAGACGACAGAAATGCCGTTGGTATTTACACTGATTCGCTGCTGTACCAAACGTTGCATATGGTCTATAGACTGTGTTGTTGTGAGTCACGCAAAAAATTATGTAACATTTGGAAATACATTCAGTCATCTGCTTGCTACAGAAATATTGCTAACAGATTCTTCACTCTTTTATCTCTACAGTCTTTATCATCCTTGTTAAGTGTTATTTGCATGCAGCTTCCTCAGGGGAAGATGACTCACAGCCAGAGAGTAAGCTATGATGCTCTGTTGGCACCAATGGCCATATGTGCTGCTAACGAAGTGCTGTGGTCCCCTTATCCTTGACAAAGCCATCTATTTAACGGACCAACCATAAATTTCACCCTCCTTCCAAAAAACGGTCAATTGTCCAAAGCATTAGCATTCCCCCTGCCCCCCAACCATGCACCTTTCAGCCTGTCTCCTGCCTACCAGTCTGGTTGAAAAGCTTTTTTTCCTGAAGGCAAACAAATCAGGGATGGAGGACAACTTTTAGCCAAGGACTCCTTCCAATAAACCAAACCTCTTCCATCACTGGCTTGCCTGAGTGCTCATCAGCTTATGCCAGGTCCCAAGAGCCTATGTGGACGCCCACACACCTCTGAGGATTTGGTGCTTCACCCAAGTCCCACCTCCGGAGACATGGCTTTATTTTGGTTAGACGATCAGGAATATCCAAACAATGGCTAGAAAACACTGCTTGCAGCTCCCGATTCCAGCTGACTGCACACACACAGGACAGGATGCAGCATTTGTGCTGCCTCCTCAAAAACAAAAGCCTCTAGCCCAGTGAGCTAGCTGAATAATTTTGTGCACCACTGTCCATGCTTCCCATATATGTCTTGAACAGACCAGACAAAGTCATTTATTACTCTTCATACAAGTGGGATGTTTGGTTTTTATTATTATTATTTTTTCCACAAACACAAACTCGTTGTCCAGTGTTGTTTCTTCTCAGACAGACAGAAACAGCTATTTTGCTATTTCCTGCTATTTTCTGTGGACATTGTTCTCAGTCAGGCAGCCTGAAGGCAGCAAAGGTGTTTCAGGGCATTGGCGTGGACATGTGATCTTCATCCTTTACCCAGGAGACTGAGCACTGCTATAGTTCTGTATCTGCCAAAGCAGTAGATCTACCAGATGCATACAGCATACATCTAGCTGTAAGTCTGTCATTAATGCTGCTGGGCACTTTTACAAACATTTGTTTATTCTAGCCATCAGAACGTTTTTAATGGTTGTTTAAATTATAAGTCTGGAGCGACTGACACATATAATAAAAGGGTGGCCTCAGCTGCCAGGATATGAACTATTAAGTGTTCAAACATGTGAGATGCTGTCTTATAAAGGAAAAAAAAAAAGAGAGAAGCACTTTCAATTCACCTTATGGCTACAAACTAATTGTCTGACATTTCAAAGCCCTGAGTTCACCCATCTCATATTCTTCACACTAAAAGAGAGTGAAAACGCTGAAGAAAATGTATTTCCAAGCACAGGAAGAAGGATTATTTGAATTTATTTTTGGTGGAAATGACCTGAGCTTCCAGGTTATAGCTATGAGTCAGAGAACTTCAAAGACGATTTGCAGATAGTCATGTTGTGTCCGCTGAAGCCGAGCTTGCATCTGGCGGGCTGGCATGGCAGGCTGCACACATAGAGCCCACTGAAACCATCAAACGCCCTCTGTACAGCTGGCAAGGCTCCTTTCAGCACTGTGTTCCAGTAAAATAACAGCCGCCAGCCGACTGTACGTAGAGGCTTTAGGGTGCAGGACCAGCAATGGGGCCTACAGCTTCAGGGCAGGTGCTCCCAGGAGCTCCCTCAGCTCAGCCCCAGAACACCCAGAGCACATGGGCTGGGCCAGATCACAGCTGGGTGGGCTCTCCTGCCCCAGGGAGCCAGGTGACTGCAGCACGCCATTTATACTTTGGGTATTGGATCAGAAGCCGGCTGCTGTGTCTAGGTACCTATGGAGCATTTTCAGTATTCCAGCTATGCATCTGTCAAAGCCCTGTGGAAGTACTGTGAAATGTTAATGGCAGAATAAAACAAACATTAAGGATAACAGCAAAAGTTATCACTTGTGAGGCAAAAACAGAAAGGAGACGCCCTTTTGCCCTTACAGTTTGCACACGTGACTGGGGAACAAGGCTGATGCCAAGCTCTGCCCGATCGTGGCTATCAAGTGTCTCCCTCTTAGGAGGGAATGTCCTGAGGAGCTGGCTGGCCACTGACATTTGGAAAATTAATGAATTGTGCTTGCCAGGTGCTTGAGAACAACATTTGGCATGAAGTAGCTGGCATGACACGAGCGCACGGGCTGTGTTATTATCTCCTATTCTTCTAGACCTTCTCATTGTATCAGGGGACTAAACACAAGCCTGTTTCAGAGCACATGAAGTATGTCGGGGGGTTATTTACAGATGTTTTTACAGTATGTTCGTTTTATTGACATAGAGTAGAATTATATGTGGAGTATTATTCCAAACAATACAGCAGTGGAGCCCTGAAATGCATCTGGAGCACATGCTATGGAGACCCTGGGAAAAGCCAAAGAAAGCTAAGGTAAGAAAATTGGAGCAGCTTTCTCTTGTCCTTAGTGGCTGTATGACTGCATCCTGCATTTCTCTTGCTGCCCAGACCGTAACAAAATGCATGAATCACTTTTTGTAACACAAATCCCTGAACCTCTTTGATATAAAAGTGTTATTTCGAAAAACTATGACACAGATAAATTAATTTTGCAGTCCTAAGCTATCACTGTCGTTCAGAGAACCTGATTTAACCAGGAATGGCACAAGACCCTTTCCTACAACTGACAGTTTCTTTGATTTTTAAAATGCCACTCCAGTATTTCTAACCTTAATACTCACCACTGCAGAAGTAATCCAAGTCAAGCACGAGATCAGATCTAATGCAGCAAGCTGGTGCACTTTACTCTAGAATGAATCACATTACCTTTAAAACCTTCACAATCCGTGTCCTTTAAAGAAGACACTCCTGAAGAAGTGGCTTTGTTCTGGAAGCCACAGGTGCCACCCATGGCACGTCCACATCAGAAACCTGTTCCTACACCTACGTGTGCTGTGTTACTCCAATCACATAAGTGAGAAAGTTAGTATTATAATTCAGTGATAATGATGATTAACCACAACTATTTATAAAATGCAGAAAATGCAGTTGCAATCAAACTATTATTAATACAGCTGGATTGAAGTTCTTACAAGCTGATTTGCTTTCTACAAGGAAATATTATTTGATTCTGAAAGAATGTTGACTAGCAGCTTTGGATGAATGAGTGACGCAAGTAGAAAAGCCAGACCAGAAACAAGAGCTAGCTATCTCCTCCTGACATTTAAAGATCTACCTTTCTCACCTGAGTGTCCTGAATTTCTCCATATTTTTCAGAGATTCACATAATTTGGCCTTGTGACCTTTAAAATAAAGTTGAATAAGAAATGCAAAGTGCAACATTTTGCTACTAAATATGCAAGAGGCTCCAGTCTACGCTGATTTTCCTTTTAACTACTGACAGACCAACATCACTTACAATATCAGTGCAAAATGCATCGCACTGGCCCAGCTCCAAGGAGAAGCAGCAGAGTGGGCAGACAGTAAATATTCATGCCACTCAGTCTGGGGGACTTCAAAGGGCTGCATTTTCATCCTGCTCATTAGCGATTTGAAAGTTACAAATGATAGTCTTAACCTTAGCCTTTCCTTCATCTCCTTCTTGTTGACCAATAAATCTCTGGTATTTACTGATATGTACAGCTTGTTTAAGGACACAGAGATGCTAGACATATTTTCTCCTTGACTTCACAGAGATTATTCTTGTCAGGATCGTATGACTTCAAAACGATTGCCCATCCACTTGAAAAGTTCATATAGATCGAAACATTAGATGTCTTAGATTCTCCCACTGACAAATGCACACATTTCACCAGAAAGAGTGGGAAATTTAAGCTTCTATAACACACAGACAAAATCAGAGTATGATGAGAGAGTAAATAATTACTTGGAATCTAATAAAAAGATAGAAGATTCTTTATTACATTAATTCAATTGCATTAAGGATGCATTAATTAGCATCAGCTTAATCGTACCATTACTGCAATGAGTGAATAAACAAACACTCATCCAAATGCAGGAGCACTCCTGGGGAGGAAGTAATGTATCGGTGGGTATACATGTGCACATCTGTCCAACTATTTTCAGCTTGTTTGCATGAAGACTACATCTCAGTCAAGATTAAAAATGAAGTGAAATTAAAGCTCTCGAATTTGGGTATTTCACTATCTCTTGGATCTGTGCCTAAGTACATTCTCTCCTATGCATTCAGCAGAATTCAAGTACGGCTTTGCAGAATCCATAACTCTGGACAGATACCGTGGTAAATTTTGGGATGCTCATCTTTGAGGTATAGATTGAAGCCTTTCTGCCAACAGATTTGGGATAGCATTTGTAAAAGGACCTACATTTCACTGAAAGGGTAGGGACATGAGCTTTCACATCTTCATATCATCTAAAATGTATGTAATATGCATGAGATTTCAGTTCCAGAGTAGGCACATTTGCATATTTTACACCTTTTCATAACAAGAGGATCTATGCCAATGTCATGGCAGTTCCCTGATTTTCTAACACTGTACCTGGGATCCCTCACTGTCCTGGATTTCAACAAAGGTACCTACAGAAATGATCTTACCCACTGGAAATTCATGTACCCCTTCCATTCAAAGCTACCCTTCAAAACACAAGATTTAGAAGAGTAAAATAACAGAACAGGCATGTTCACTGTTTAAATCTTAAATGAAATAGCTACAAAAGCAAGAGGAAAATGTTATTGTGGAAACCCATGCCAGAGGTATCAAACAAAATTCCAGAGCAATAAAGTAAAAATTTTTTTCTATTTCTTGTAATCAGTTATGTATGATCAATAGCAGGAGGATGATAATCTCTCATTTTTGTTGAGTAACCCTGTGAACATTCTCATTGATCACAGCCTTGCTGTAGTATGAACTTGGGTGACCCCAAGTCCAATATCTCCTCTACCCACCTTTCAGTGTGCCTGAGAGCTGCCAACAAGGGAGGCCTGAAAAGCACCCACCTATCCAAGGACCCCTGCAACCACAGTGTAGTGAACACACATTTGCCCATCCATGTCTAATGAACGGCTTCAGATCCCAGCCTAAAGGAGTAGTTATCTAACATTTCAGATAAATTTTTTTATGTGCATTATGGATTTCCCTGACTCATGAGCAGAATGTAAGGGCAATAGATCTCAGCCCTTAAATCACTTCTGTGCAATGGCAGCATTCCCTTTACACGCACAATCACTTCAGGTGGAAAAGTTGTTCAAGAGTAGCAACTAATCAAAGAGACTGGGATAACAAAGCCAGGTATACCTGTAGATATAATCTATTTTGATAGTCATCAGGCTTAAATCCATGGGTGGGCTTCTGTCTTATTTATAAGCCTTTGAATATATCGAGATGCTGTCTAACTGCTCATTTTGTTTTGAAGCATCAGAAGATTCCATTTGCTCTTATATTAAATGGAAATGTAAATAAATGGAATAACTCTTTAGTCTTTTGAATAGCTGTGTTACATTTCTGTCTTACTCCAGTTTATTTCAAATCTTGTTTCTTACCGTTTATTCATATAACATTCCACACTTCGGTTTCTTTTTCTGTGACTCTGTGATTTTCATCCACCCATCTCCCCTGTTCCTACAGTTATCTGTTTTAAGTTAGTGTCATCGCTGCTGACCATGTTGTATAGAACACTGCTATTTTCAAGAGTATTCTCATCCCATTGCTGTTGTGAAACATCATTCTCCTTTGCAACTTGTGTTACACCTTCCAGAGATCTGACTTTCCCTCATGTCACACTCTGCATTAGCTTTTGTTTCTCGGCAGAAATGTGCCCTGCACATGTGCAGTTCACTGTACAGCTTGCTTAGCTCTCTGTGTCCCCAAAGCTTCCTCCAGTTACACCACTCTGAGCTAACTGCATCCACTGAATCCTGACTTTCCTCTTTTTAGCTGTGAATTTGCAGAATAGAGTCTGTTGTACAGTTCTGAGCCTCAGAAGCACAGGGCTCTGCCTTCAATCCTCTGTGGAACCGGGCTCCAGTTACATGCCCTAGTCTTGGTCTGGACCACTCTCTGCTTGCAGCTTAGATGCCTGCCACTTCCTTGACTCTTTAAATCACTGTGAGTCCTGCAGCTGGGCGGGGAGGCTGGAAGCAGCTCAGGGGCCTTCATGCCCTGGGGCCATGCTCCTTGCAGCTGCCCAGAAGATGAGGGAGTACGATGCCCTCACCCTCCACTGCCAAAACAATCTCTGCCAACTTATGCTATTGGTCTTATACTACATATGTTTATATATATTACGTCTATGAAGCTGCACTAACTTGAACATTCCAAATGCATGGAATTTGCACCAGGAGCACATTAACAGAACAGGATCAACTGCACAGTGGAACCAGTCGAAGGGTTTCCTAACCTCCAGCAAGGGACGCAGGCACGACAGGCAGCTTTGGCCGATAACCTCACTGGCCAGCTGAGATCAGCAGGTGTGACAGCAATCAGAATGACAACCTCACTGGGCCTGGAAGGTCCAACACCACTGCAACTATTCATCTGTATCCTATCTATCCTACAAGAGGTCTTCCACACCTCCCATGCCAGTGAGAGTGAGACTCCAGAGCCTGCTCTTCCTATGCTTCAGCCTTTAAACTGAGACTTCATGCTGGGTTATCCCTTAGCTGAGACAAGCTGAACATATTAAAAACAAAATTCAAGCGCTTCCCTTTGCTTAGACATAGAATATCTTGACCAACACAGCCCACCTGAATAGCAGGAGGGTACCAGGAGGGTTGGAGCTGCAGTTACTTTCACAGCTAGCTGCCCTCTTCACTCCCTTCACTCTCTTCGCATGCTCAGGTTTCTGAGACCTACAAATTTCTTTCATGTAACCAGCACTCATTTATTTTCCATAGTATTTTGAAACTGCCTGGCATCAAAATTCTTACTATTTATAGTTTTATATGCAACATAATATTTATTTCAACTGCCAATAGACTTTCGTATCGTAAATGTCAGCGGATTATTTACTATGGCAAATTAATTAGTTACGTAAATGATTCTCTTTTTAGGGATGAGAGACTGTTAATGCTTGTTGGATTACTTGAGCATTACAATCCTTTGAAGTTCTTCAACATTTTTGGATATTTGGTTCAGGACTGTGCAACTTTAAAGCAACCAGAGCAACTAATATCCCAGGGCTCAAGCATGATTTTGTTTAACTCAGGCATTAACAGTACTTTGGCTCAAGTGAACATGTCAATTGTCCTAAATTACAATGAAATTCCCGTTAAAGCTTGTAAGATGGGAACACATGACAAATTTATTTCGATCAGAGTTAATACAGAGACTGTCTGCTGTGTTAGTAATGACAAGACAACTGAGATGAACAGCAACAGCTGTTGCTAACAATCTAAACAGTGGTAAATTTTTACATTTGTGCCCTAAAATAAATTTTAAAAAGAGAAGAAACAATAGCAATAGACAGACATTCGCACTGGTTTTCTACTTTAACTCACTTTGATTTTTTGGATTATAGTCACCTAGATTTTATTTGCACAAAATGAATACATATGCAAATAAATGATTGCATAGAAAATGCATAATTGCTGATATGAAAGGGTACAGTTCTGCATGAAATATGACAGGCTACATGCTCACAGCTGGCATCACAAATAAAAATAATAAGTTTTTTTGCATTATGTCATATGTTATGGAATATCCCTTTGGCCAGTTTAGGTCAGCTGTCCTGGTTCCGTCCCCGCTCAATTTCCTGTGCCCCCCCCAGGCCCTTTCACTGACAGGGCAGTACAAGAAGTTGAAACACTCCGGGCTCTGTGCAGCCACTGCTCGGCAACAGCTAAAACATTGCTGTTACCAAAATTGTTTTTCTCCCAAAGCCAAAACATAGCATCATACTAGACACTATCAAGGGAAAAATAAACTCTGGCCCAGCTGAAACTGGGACACAAAGTGCACACATAACACAGATTTTCCGGTGCAGAGTGCTGGAGAGTTTATGTATGACAATGGGGAGAGTGTACTGACAAAGTTATTGTTGTTGGAGACTCCGCTAAGCAGGCAGGCAGCAAAGGCAAGTTCTCTGGATGGGAATGGCTGGGATAGACAAGTACTTTTATGTTGTCCAGCACATACTGCACTTGTAGAGTTTACAAATAAGTAATATTTACTTCTCTATCACCATCATTTGGAGTCTATTTGGAGATACAACTTTTTCTTTCCGATGTAATTTTGCTTTATTCCTTTCCAACTGAGAAACAAAGGACTTGTGTTTTTGTTAGCAGACTTTGTAAGACTACCCTAGTTTCATAGAGCTGGCAGGAAATGGCTCCAAAAGCCTCACTACTGCAAAGCAAGGCCAAGCTACACATCTGAAGGAGCTCTCCCCAGTGGGGATGCTTGGGTCAGGTCTAATGAGCAGCCCAGAAGAGCACGCAAACAGGAAAATAGGGAAACAGATGGAGGCATGAGACAGGGAGAGGGAAGAATTCAAAGCTGGTGAGTTCAGCAAACTGGCATCATTGTTTCCAAACCCAAGGAGATCTTCTACCGGAAGGCTTACAGTCTGCAGCAAGCATCTGAGCTCTTTTGTGACCTGAGACGTCTTCACTTCAGGGTCTCATCAAGGGTTCTGGAAGTGCTGCTTCCCCTCTTAGAAATAACGGTGTTAGTAGGAATTTTTTGCTATATGAAATTTTCTGTTGAGAACAATTTACTTGGCTTAACCAAAGCATCCTGCAGGAGCCCCTGCCAAGGAGCTGACACTGCAGCTTCCTTGATGTGCCTCTGAGAGTGCTGGGCAGTGAGCACCCACCTCAGAAGCAGACATTGGTCCCGTTTGCAGATCTTTCCTACACCAATTTTTCCCTTTCCCTCACAAAACCAGAGTTTTAGTCTTCATCTCCTTTCAGACGATATCTACGTTGTTTGTTTCTTTCTCCTAGACCTCAACATTTTGTTGTGAAGTTCAATTCAGTTTAGCAAAATCTCCATAGAGCACACCAGCTAATCTGAAAATCTGGCTTTCTATGCAAGGACTAAAGGTCCCGGCCTCCCCAGACTTGGGCTTGGACTCAATTCAATTCAATTCTTGTGCAGGCGTGGTGGGAACATGAAAGGCATTTTCAGCCTTAGGCCCTAAAGGATGAGAAGATATCCATATGTTGTGTGTTCACCGCTTGAATGTTCTTTTTTTCTTATTGGTTATTCATTTATCATAGGTTGAAGTTACATTATCATCAACATTGCTGGTAAGAAATTAAAAAAGGAGAATTGGCACTGCATGATTGCATTCTGGTTCACATGTATTCAGCAAAATAGTTATCTAGTACAGGAAGTAATTAGTGAATTTAAATTGCTATTACAGTTATCATTACTTTATTGATACTACTTATTAACTTCAATCCATCCTGGGGGTCTGACACAGTACAACACTGTTCAGGAAAATAAGCAAAAGTCAGGTTTTCATTTCAAAGCAGAGAAGTTGCATCCCTATTACTAAAGTGAGAAATTGGATCATCAGATGATCCATTTGATCTGGTAGATTTGACTGGACATGATTTCTTCTTTTAACAGCAAGTTTCCATCTAGCTGAGAAAAGAGAATCCTATGAGATCTGAAGAGGCCTGCTTGGAAAGTAACACTAAAAGCTGTCAAGCCCACTACAATACTGTAAGTACTTGGACCAAATTTCCCATTCAAAAAAAGGCTGAGTTTATGATTCTAAGACCAAATGATATGTTCTACATTCTGGATTTTTAAATATACCTGAGTAGTTTTGAGTAGTTCTGCCAGTGGCTACAGAAGCATATGAAGTACAGGCTATTTTCTGATGGCTCTGAGTTTCGTGTTTCCAACATATTAGCTTAAATCAAAATGAGATATGTGTAAACTATTTCATGTAAGTATTCAGTAGGAAAGAAGCATTGTAAGAGACTGTTTTGG
>WBMW01004567.1:339418-353115 GCA_013396635.1 Penelope pileata | reverse complement strand
GGGAAGGAAGCCTGGGCCACGACAGAGCTGATGGGGTGGGATGTGGGGAAGAGGGGATGGGGTGGGGATGGGGATGGAGATGGAATGGAATGGCATGGATGGAGATGGGATGGGATGGATGGGATGGAATGGATGGAGATGGGATGGGATGGGGATTGGATGGGGTGGGATGGGGATTGGATGGGATGAGATGGGATGGATGGAGATGGGATGGGAATTGGATGGATGGATGGGGATGGGATGGATGGGATGAGGATAGGATGAGATGAGGAGCCCTCCCACAGCCCTGGGGCCACAACCTGCATTGATTGCTGCTCTCCCCATCCTTCCCCTGCAGGCTGCTCGTGTGGGCTGAGCAGAGGCAGGAAGGTGGCTGTGAGCGCCATGGCCTATGGGTGATCCCCTCAACTCAGCCTAATTTTAGAGCTTTCTGCCTTCCCAGAGCTGCCCTGGTGTTTTGGGGGTGGTAGGGTGCAGAGGGGTCCATGGACCCATGGGAATGGGTGTCATTTGGATGCTCCCGGGTGACAGCAGACGGTGCAGCCCAACATCGCTGCCGCAGATCCTTCTCGAATGGAGCACATTTCTGCACAGGAGGAGGATAAACGCAGGCACATCTTTCCTTCCTCCAACATTATTTCCTGTTCTTTTTCTTTCTTTCTTTTTTTATTAAAGCAAGATGTTGCTGGCGGATCTCGCGCTCTGTTCCTTGTTTTTCCATCACACAACTGCAGAGGAACATCTGGCAGCAGCCAGTGGCTGGGATGCTCCTGCCTGTGGTGGCAGAGATGCTGATCTCCCTGCAGCGGTTGGAGGCAGCCGCTAAATGCCACCTGTCACCATGCTGCGCGCCACCCAGCACTGCGGGGTGGCACGGGTGGCAGTGGGGATGGGGACCTGCCAGCATCACACCCATGTTGCAAACCAGGAGCTGCAAAGAGGAGGAACAGCTGCCACGTCTTCAGCTGGATTTCGTTCCACCCTGAGCTGCTTTTCCTTTTGGTTTACACATCATGCTGCGGCCGGCGGGGAGCCAGGGTGAGAGCGGGCGGTGCTGAGCCAAGTCCGGGTCCCTGCCAAAGGACTCAGACCCACAGAGGTGGCTGAGCAGCCATAGGTTTTGGGGGGTGATGGGTACCTTCCCCCCAAATTGTGCCTTTTGAATAAGCCACCAGGATGAGCTCACCCTGCAAATCCAGGATGTTGTAACCGCCCTCGAGGGCTGGGTGAGTGCCCAAATGCGCAGGGAAGGGCGTGTGTGCTCCTGCTGGTGCTGGAGATGGGGACAGCAGGGCAGGGCTGTGCCTCAGCTTCCCCAGTGGCACAGTGCCCAGGGCAGCCCGCAGCCCTTCCTTCCCTCCCACAGACCACCCCAGCACCTAAGGATGGGCTTTACGTGTGCTTTGAGCCAGCACCAGTGGATGCTGTGCTGGTAACCATGGCAACCTCCAGGTTTCTGTTTCCTTGCCCTTGGAAGTCACCTTGAAGTGCCACCACGTCCTGGTCACTGGCTACTGTCCTGTGTGCCCCCATGCAGCCGCCCCCTGTGCAGGGCTGTGCTGGGAGCACCATGGGCCCCGGCCACATCCTGCCATGGGCAGCACCCGTACGGCTCAGCCCGGGGCTGGGAGCCCTGCGCCAGCGTCCGCAGCAACATCTGCAAGTGTTTAAGCAGGAGCCCGGGCCAGGTCCTGCCAGAAATAGCTCTTGGTGCACGCTCCTGTGCCAGCAAGTGATGTCATTTGCTTTTATTTCCCTCCCGTCTGCTCCTTCCCTTTGGAGACACGATACACTTGTCAGCCCTGCGCCGCGCCGGGGCTTTGGCTGCCTGTGCTGCTGCCGGCACCTCGAGCAGACACGAGGCTGCTCGCATCCCTGCCCGCAGCTCCTCCAGCAGCGTGGGCGCTGCGGGCGTGGGGAAACGGGGAAATCCAGGCTGACTGCTCCTCCATGGGCTGGGAGCCCCAGAGGGAAAATCCTGGACTTGAGGAGCCCTACGGGGAGGGGACCCCTGGCTGTGCACGCAGCTCGGGCACTGCAGGGTGGGAGCAGCTGGTGGGTGTCTCGGCAGTGCAGTGCCGTTCTGCAGCCCCGCTGCTCTTAGCACGGGGAGGACTTGGCCACCGCCACGGCCTGGGCTCGGCACTGCTCTCAGGCAGGAGGCAGCCAGCTGGCTGCAGCCCCTCAGCACGCTCCAGAACAAGCACATGCCTCCGGAGCGACGTCTCCGCGCCGCCTCCCAGGACTCGTCCCCATCCCCGCTGCAGGCTGCTCGCCAGGGCCGGCGCGTCCCACAGCCGCCTGCCTTGGGCCGGGGCCACGGGGCTGCAGCCATCCCGGGAAAGCTCCTGCAGAACACACAGCTCCTTCCTGCTGCATGCATGGGGATGGGCTGAGCTCTGCTGCAAGCAGTGAACACCAGAGCACAACTGCCATGGTCGGGCGTTGCATCCATCCACATCCGCAGCAGTTTTTCAGGCTGCAGGTCAGTGTTCCAGCTGGATGTCCTTGTCACCGTGTGCCATCCGTGCATGGCGGGCACGGCAGCACATGGGCTGTGCTGGAGGAGCGGGCACAGGTTGGCACAGCCTGAGTGTGGCACTGGCATCTGCTAGTGCAGCCACTCCTGCTTGGAAATGATGCTCTGAGCGGAGATTTGCTGCCATTTCATGGAAAAATGGGTGGAGTGAAAGGAATCCTGCCCGTGCAGCTGAGCTGGGCAGACCTCATCTTTTCCTGAGTTTCCATTTCCACTCCTCAGTGCTGCCAGGGGTGTGCTTGGAGGTGCTGCCCACCCATGCCATACCCATGATGAGCACATGGGGAGGGGACACAGGGGTCCCCTTGTTCCATGCACATCCTCATGCTCAGTGCAGGGACACACGGAGGGCAGTGCCCTCAGCCCCTCCATCGCACAGCACAGACCCGTATTGCCCTGGGACATGCTGCCTGCGTCTGCCTCTCCCCCATTCTCCTTCCTTACAGGAGCACACGGCACCACAACCTCAAATAATTGCACAATTACGGGCTAATTACTGCAATTAGGTGAGCAGTGCTCCTGTGGGTGCATGCCAGACCCGTGCCCAGAGCTGCTTCCCCCCAGCCCTGCTGTGTCCAGCACGGGCACCAGGCTCAGCACCCCAAAGGGTGCTCAGCACCGCGGGGACACCGAGAGGGACACAGGGATGGACGTGTGGATTTCCTGTCCCCTTGTCCCCACCTCGGCCAGCACACATCTCCCTGTCCCCACTGCTGTCCCCATCATCGCTGTCCCCATCCCACTCTGCTCCCCAGGAGATGCACTGGGGCCGTGCCGGTGGCTGCTGCTGGGCCGGGAAGCGAGGCGATCCGTTTCAATTAGAGCAAGCGGGAAAGCGGCGATTAAGTGCTTCGTTATTATGGTAATGGATCTACTCTGCATGCACAGGGGAGGCCTCGCACCCTCCCGCCAGTGTCCAATTTTTTATCGTTAATTCCTCCCCTGGGTCTTCTCCCATACGTGACATGAAAGATGAGAAGTGCAGCTGCTCCAGCTCGAGGGACCGGGAGGGAAAGCTGCTTCTTGCCTGCACCCCAGCCCCGAGGCACGGCGCTGGGTGCCTGCACCCTGTGCTCAGCTCAGCGGGACAGGGAGCAGTGACAGGATGCATCCTGCAGCACCGGGCTGGCACGCAGCACCCTGCACTCCCCGAGGCTCTGTGGGTGTCGGGGGGTGCAGCAGTGCTGGTGCAGCCCTTTCATCTGCTGCCACGTGCTGTCACAACGGGTGTTTAATTGGGACGTGCGGTGCTGGTGCAGCCCCTCCCGCCCGGGTGTGCTCGCCTGGCGCTGCCGCTGCGCTCGCGGGGATCCGGACGGGTGACGGGATATTTTCCCATAATTGGCTTATTTGCTTTCCTTTGTAACTGTCTTGTTGATACAGGAATCGCTTACAGTGACACAGCCGTGGGCGTGCGGCTGCCTCAGCGCTGCCAAACGGGTCCCCCCCCGCTCCGCTGCGGGCAGCCCAGACCCAAACCCACTGCTGGGGAGCAGCAGGCACAGGGCGCAGTGTCCCCACCTGTCCCCAGCTGTCCCCAGCACGGGCAGCAAGCAATGAGCCGGAGTGACAGCAGATGCACGTGGCACCCATCCTCCATTGTCACCGCCGTGTCAGCACCGTCCCGGTGCCACCAGAGCAGGGAGCGCTGGGGACAGCGTGTCCTGCGCTGGTGATCGCGCTCTGCTCCGCTGTCATTGCTGCTGCCTGAGCCCCAGCGATGCTTATGAATAAATGAAGTGAGAGCAAAGCGTCTGCCTAATGGAATGATGACAAATGTGTACCGAAACCGAAGGGAAAAGGGAACGATTTGAGGAATTCAATTATTTAACAGAAGCTTGTTACTGGTATGCAGCGGGGAGCAGTGCCGGCGCAGCACCGAGCGCTGGGGACGGGAGGCACGGGGTGTCCTGGTGCATCCCGTGGGACACTGGGGACAGCATCAGGGCCTGCAGGGAAGGGGGTGCCATGGGGTAGGGACCTGCAGGGTGCTGGTGGCTGCAGTGGGGGTGGTGTATGGGGACGGTGTGGGCAGTGTGGGGACAACACGAGCAGGGTGGGAACAGTGCTGGCACGTCACTGGGGACTGCGCTGGGGAGCGGCAGGGATTCATTTGCACCTCGCCTGGGCTGGCATGGCCGAGGCAGCCTTGCTGGGGAGGTGCAAATGGATTCAGCAGGAGCCCACTGTGTGCTGCAGAACCCCTTTGCTCAGCTGCATTGTGGGCGGCAGAACGTGGAGGGGGGACTGATCCTGCTCTGCTGCACCCCGCAGTGCCCACAGATGCTGGTCCCGTGGGGCAGAGCAATGTGCCCAGACCCGGTGATGCTGGAGCTCAATGCCACACAGACCAACACCCGACCTCGAGGAGGGGACATGCATTTCAAATCGATCTCAGCCTCTCTGTGTCCCCAACACACAGCAACCTGTGTCCCCATGGCCGGGCTGGGGCCACAGCACAGGGACAGGGGCTCGGGTGGGTCCATTCCTCCCTTTGGGAGCTGCAGCAGCGATGGAGACCTCCACCTCCACCCCGCACTGCCACGGGAGCCACAGCTCAGTGCCTGTCCCCTCCCTCGCACGGCCAGCGGTGACAAAACCTGGCAGGGGATGAGACGTGTCAGTGTGGGCAGGTTGCTGGCAGGGGACGTGGAGCTGGCAGCCAGCTCTGTGCACGCCCGGCTGCTCGCTGGGCTGCCTGGGGACCGCTCGCTCCCGGCTCGCATATGCTGCGAGGACACTCGGTTTGTTCCCCTCCAGCCTCCTTTGGCCACCAGCCACCAGCACTGCTCGGTCCCCATTTGTGGCACTGAGGTCCTGGCACGGCTCTGCTCCCCTGGCAGCGTGGTGGGAGGGGGCATGGAGCACGGAGTGGACCCCACATGAGCTCTGCATGGATGCTCGCGGAGGTGCCCCCACCCTGCCCCTGCCAGCACCTGGGTTTGCTCCCCATGACTCAAGGCACGGCCCAGACTGCATGCAAAGGAAAGCAGCTGTGTGCCAGGAGGCAGAGCCTGGCCACGGGCAGCCGTGCCAGCAGCCCCTGCCAAGGCAGCAGCGAGGAACTCCCCGCTGATCGTTAGGGCCATGCTCAGCAGGAGCCGTGCGGATGCCAGCATTGCCCCAGCGCGTGCCCGGTGCCCGTGCTGGGGGAGCTGGGTGCACCCTGAGCAAGCTCTGGGTGTGCTGGGTCCTGGGGGATGCTTTGCAGGGATGGAAGAGACAGAAGTGCCCCATGGGTTGGGTGCCACCTCTGAGCCTCATGGTGACACCGTGCCCCTCCCATGTCCCCGACGCAGCCCGGTGGGTTGGGACCATCAGGAGAGCAGAGAAACGCCGGCATCCATCAGCGCGGGGAGCGGGAGCGCAGCCCGGTGATGGAGGGGACTGGTCACCGCCGTAACTGGTGATGAGCTGCGAGTCGAGCAGGGAGAAATAAGGAAGCGACACAGCCTGGCGTCTGTTTGCATAAACTATCTCATCCGCACCGAGGATACAGCACCGGGGGAGGCGATAAATCCCCCTCTCCGTGGCTGTGTGCGGAGATTAGATGTCTGCTGAAGAAAGGCAGCGCCTCAGCCATGAGTTATGGTGGGGGGAGATACCGTGCAGGCGGTGGGAGGGGGTCCCAGGGGCTGTGGGGTCTACAGCAGTGGGGGTGGCTGTGAGCTGGGGACCCCCTGGGCCCTGCACGCTGCTGTCCCATGCAGGTGACACTGCGCAGAGCTGGGCAGGGTGGCACTGAGCAGCAGCAGCCGGGCCCCCGCCTCTGTCCCTCCCCATCCTTCCATCTTCCTTAGCTCTCATTTGCGAACGGGCTGCAGCCCAAGCACAGGCGTGCAGAGGAAATACGAGCCAGCCTCCCCGAGCCTGGCGGAGCTGGGTATTTCATTACCTGCACACCTGTTCCTGAGTGCCATATGGGCAGAGGTAAATAGGCGGTAATTGTTTATCCAGAAGCGATTCTGCGATGCAGCGAGAGCCGTCCCCGAAGGAGTCACCTTCCCCGGTGCTGCTGGGGCAGGAGCCTGGGTGTGGGCTGGGGTCCTCCTGCTCCCCTCCTCCACGCTGCGTCGGGGTGACACCGGCACAGCCCCAGCAGAGCATCCTCCCGCAGTGCTGCAGGTGCTGCCCCGTGCTCTGCAGCCTCCCTGTCCCCACGGCAGGCTGCATCACAGCAGAGCCACCTCGCCACCTCCTCACCGGGGTGCTTTCAGGGACAATCAATCATCAGCAAAACAAAAGCGTTTGCTCACACCCAGGAGGTCCCTGGGCAGGCGGAGCCGCGTGCCGCAGGCTGCCCGGTGCCCCAGGGGAATGGCTCTGCCCCACCGCTCCGAGTTTGCATTTCCCTCCTCCGCTCTCCCTCAGTTGTGTAAATTTTCCCTCTTTTTATTGAAGTGCACGAGCCGCTCTCTGTCCCTGGGCCCTGATGCTCACATAGCCAAGCACGGCAAATGATTTGCACGGAGATGATGGACGACCTGCTTGCTCATCTGAGTTTGTGCCTAATACCGGAGCTGTGATTTCCCTGCAGGGAGAAGTGATGGCTTGGAGGAAGGGAGCATCCTTGCCATCTCCCTCTCGGCTCAGCGCTGCCCGTTTGATTGCGCTGTTTGAGACGAGGCAGCAGCACGTCCTGGCACCGCCTGCATGCTGCATGTTCCTTTTTTCCCTTTAAATGAGGGTTTTAAACAGCTTCGCAAATCGATCCCCAGTCTCCCATCGCCTGCCTCTGCCTTGGGTTAATGGCAGGCGAACGGGTCCCTGGGCCCTCTGCAGAGCTCGAGCTCTGCCCTGGGGCTGCTGTTAGCAGCAGCCCCATGTGAGCACAGGGGACACGGATCCACCCCATGTGTGCACATGTGAGCAATGTGTGTGCACGCAGATCCACCCCGTGTGTGCACACACGTGTGCAGGGCTGGCTGTGCCTGCATCTGTGCATCCCTATTTTGGAGCCTGCATCCTCGCTGTCTCTCTCTCTCTCTATATGGGTGTGCATAGCTTTATGGCATCTGAAATGGAAAAGACAATTGGATGTCAAAACCTATCCGAGGAGCCCATTTATACCCACCGACTTTTATGGGACTCCCGCTGATTGATGCAGGCCCCATAAAACTTCCCGCGGCAGCTCCCGCTCCCGGCAGCGGCTCTGCCTTCCTGCACGGTGCTGGGACCGGGGAGCCCCGCGTGTGCACCTCGCTCCGCGCTCCCGCCGCAGCCGCTCCCCATAAGGGATGCAGCACATGTGCGGCCGTGGCAGGGCTCCCTGCCGCCATCCATCATCCTGTCAAGGCATCAATCAGGCGCCGGCGCTGCCGGGCTCCGTGCTGCCCCCTCTGCAGGGAGCTCCATTCGGAGCCACTTTTGTCTCCTTGCAGAGGTGGATCTCACACTCTGCTGATGCTCTTCAAGTGACAGCCTGAAGCACCAGCTGTGTTTTCAAGGCACGAGCCCAAAAGCTTGGCACCAACCACTATGGGACAATTGCTCCCACCCTGTGCTGGTCCCCATGTCCCCATGGAGATGCTGCGTGTCCCCGGGGCTGTGCATGGCACAGAGGCCGTGGTGAGGCTGACGGTGCGTGTGGGAGGGATGGGGAAGCTCTCGCCTGGGGCTCGCCAGCATCAATCACCGCAGCTGCTCTCGCGTAATGGGCAGCAGGCAGATTGGGGAAGGCACTAAATCTCCGTGTCGGCACAGTTTGTCATCATCAAACTCCAGCAGCATGCAGGCAGCCTGGCCAGCAGCGAATGGGGAAGGGGGGGGGGACATGGGGCTCAGCTCCCGCACATCCCTACAGCACGACTGGTCCCCAGTCATTGGAAAACACCAGGTTGTCCCCTCAACCCAGGACAGGAGGCAGACGTGGGGCTCAGCCCCATCCTTCGCTCATGTCTCTGTGCAGCTCAGCGTGTGGCTGCAGAGCTCCCTGTTATCTGTGCAGGCAGCACCGACAGCAGCACCCGGGATCGGTGTCTGTCCCCAGGGCGTGCACAGCCGTGGGGCTGCTGCAGGTCTCCGTGTGTCGCCAGGCATCGTGCATGCTGTGCAAACCCTGCACACATCAGAGCAAAGCTCGGCGATGGCCTCGCTTGATGGGTGCTGGCCCTTGCACCCCGCTGCAGGGACGAGTGGTGGAGCGGGGTGGTGGCAGATGTCCCCGTGTCCCCGCAGCCGCTGGCACTCATCGGAGCCACTCGGCAGCCGCTGCCCGCAGCTCTCTCCTTCCCATGGCTGAGCACGCTGACCTTTCCCTGCTCAGCCCCCGCCGCTGTGCGGGGGGGNNAGCCCCAGCCGCTGGGAGGGGGGGGGGCGGGGGGGCTGTGGATGGGCAGCCCGCTCTCCCCCTCCCCATCCTCGCAGCCCTCACCGGCATCTATGAATATTTATCCCTCCTGGTGTGCAGTGAGAGCTTGGACACAACCAGGGCACTGAGGTGATGACACGGGGGCAGCCAGCACCGTGACACCATGGAGTGACAGCAGCAGAGGAGAGTGAAAGGCAGAGCGCGATCCTCCCCACGGAGAGGATGGAGGACACCCCCCGAACTCCACAAATTCGGGATGAAAATGCACCGTGCATCCTCCCTGCCACACACACCGCCAGATTTCAGGAGCAAGGAAGGGAGGTTACCCCCGCCCTGCCCAGCTGCTGCATTGTCATTGCACTGCGCTGTGCTGCTGTTGCACTGCTGCTGCAGAAACCCCCCCAGCCCCACTCCTCCCCACGGTCCCTTGCAGCCCTGGATGCATCCCGGAGCCTGCAGAGCCCCTCGGCATCGAGGGAAAGCGCTGCAGGAAGGGCAGGCACATGCCAGCCCCGCCATACACCTCGCAGGGCGACGTCTTCCCACCTCCTTTTATAAAAAGCGACGCTCCTGTAATAAAGAATTTAATAACCTGCTGTGCCTGTGTGGATAGAAAACTCATTTGTTTAATAGGCAGCAGTTTGGCTTTGTCATGTTCATTTAGTTTTTAATGACGCACAGTTGTGCCAATATTGATTTTAGCTTATAGGGACTCAAAAAAATTTACTATCTGGAATGATCTGAAATGCAGCCGTTTTATCTGGCAGGCAGGAAGACGGATCGCTCCCCCGCCGCGTGCCGGGGGCCGGCACAGCTGCACGAGGTGCTGGCGGTGGGCTCCGTGCTTGTCCCCATCCTTCAGTGGCACTGGGACATGGGACAGTGCCGGGCTGCAGCTCACGGCCCTGTGTTGTCCTGCACTGGGCTGTGTGCTGCTGTGGCCAGCTCCGGGCATGGGGAAACTGAGGCAGCGGGAGAGGGGATGCAGCGGGAGTGGGGATGCCCCGCCTCGGTGCGCCAGCACAAAGCCATCTCCATTGCTTCTGCTAATTTTTAATGAGTCAGCAGTGGGTGTGCCAGCCCGCTCCCCGCCTGCCCCCGCTCGGCTGCGCACCGTGCTGGTGACAATCGGCAGCAAATGGTATCGACGGGCGCTTATTGAGCGTAATTACTCGGCAGGAACCAGCCGGGATCTGCTGCCCGAGTGTCTGCGCGTATCTCTGTGCCCATCCCTAGGATAATGCGGGGAGTGCTCAGGGTGCAGCCCCCCAGCCCCAGCCTGGGCAGCACCCACACCCCCTGCCTGGCTTCCCCAGGGTGCTGATCCTGACCTGGCTTTTTCATCAGTGAGCACAGAGTAAATCACTTTGAGGTTTTGCTGCTGCTAACGGGATTGATCGAGAAGCTGAGAGCTGCATCTCCCTAAAACACCTCTGGGGCTTTGTGGGCACGTGGGTGAATGGCTGATGGTTGGGGTGGGGAGGCTCCTGGAGCCCCAGAGCCATGTACCCCATCCTCATTTCTGGGGTTGTGCCCACTGCCCTTGTGCTGTGGCTCTGCCAGGCAGCAGGTTCGTGCTCAGCGCCATTCATTATGCAAGCCTGTAAATATATTATTTACTATTTCTACTATTGTCATCCATTATTTATCACCTAATCCTGGAGTGCTGGAAATCACTGCAGCACCTCAAGTGCCCAGCACCTGGAAAGCACCCACTGGGTGATGGAGAGCCCCTGTGCCATGCTGGGCTGGGGTCCAGCTGGTGGGCATGGAGGGGGGGACAGCTGGGGGGGCACAGGGGGGTGAAGATGGAGGAGCTGGCAGCAGTGGGGAGCCAGCAGCAGTGCAGCGTGACCCACATTGCAGCTGTGCAGTGAGTGAGCCCTGCTGCCATCATGGCATGCAGGGACCCATGGGGCTGTCCCCTGCCACCATCCTGAGGGCCGTGGGGGGCTGTCAGCCACTTTGGGGGTTCCTCTGCAGTTTTATAACTACAGGAAGCTTCCCCCTGCCCTTGTTCCAGGTCCTGCATGCAGGGATGGCAGTGCCCAGCGAGGTCCCCATCCTGTGCCTGTGACCCTGTCACAGATGGGGACGGGGCTTCCCCTCCCTCCACAGCAGCCAGGGCAGGTGGGTGCTGCAGGGCTGACCACGCAGGTGTGTCACACCCACTTAATGCAGAAGTGTTAAATGAGCCTGACCCAGCAGGGCTGGGGGAGGCATTGCTCTGCAGTGCTGCAGCTCCTGGGGGTTCTGAGATGTCTGTGGGATCAGCAGCTCCGTGCTGGGAGCCTGCAGAGGGAACAGGAGCTGCTGCAGCCCTGGGATGGAGCAGCTGAGCCTTTCCCTGAGGGATGAGCACTGAGCAGATCCAGGGGGGACCGGTAAGAGGAGCTTTGGGCTGTTGCTGTTCTCTTTGTGTGTGCAGCTGTTGAGGATTTGAGCACCCGGGGCTGTGCAGAT
This sequence comes from Penelope pileata, assembly GCA_013396635.1. Classification (NCBI taxonomy): domain Eukaryota; kingdom Metazoa; phylum Chordata; class Aves; order Galliformes; family Cracidae; genus Penelope; species Penelope pileata. The sequence continues at coordinate 341,803 of WBMW01004567.1, read as the reverse complement.
CTGCGCACACCTCAGCGTGGTGCAGCAGACGCAGAGGGAGCAGTGCTGTAAAAGTTTGGGTGGCTTTGATACGTGCTCCTCAAAGGTGAACTGCATCCTATCAGCTCCTCTGCTTTTGGGCATGGAGTGCCCAGCAAAAATCCTTTCTCTGAGCTTCAGATTCTGGAGTGTGTGGGGAACTGGGGGGTCAGGAGCGTGGCCCAGGCCCAGCTCAGCACCCCTAAAGCCCCAAATTCTGGATGCTGGTGATGAGCTGAGAGCCTTGGATCTGCCTCCGAGCACACCCAGCTGCTGTTAGTGAGAAGCACTCAGGAAGGCGGCCTTTAAATGTTAAGTAACCATGTTAAAAGGAGCCAAAGCCCTGTTTTAAATTTTTAATCCTGTGATTTTAAAGTCAGCCCTGTGGCTGGGCCTGCTGGTGGGGCCCGGTGCTGGGCTGCATTTCTGCTCCGCTGCTCTCGGAGCGGGGCTGCACCATCACCCTGCGTGCACCCAGCAGAGCCAGCTTTCCCTGCTGCCCATCCCATTGGCTTCTCCCAGTGTTCTGCAGCCCACAGGAAAAGCAGAGCTCAGCTGTGGGATGGTGGAGGAGCAGCTGATTTGTCTGAGCTTCAGCAGCAGCTTGGGGTGGGGAGCCAGCCCCACAAAGCCTGCATGCAGGGTGCTCGTTAGTGCTAATAACAGAGCTTGTGGTGCCACGGCTGTGGCTTTGGGATGTTTGTGTTAACATGGGTATGTTTAGAAATGCCTCTGGTGGCTGCTCCGGAGGAGGATTTGTCCTTGGATGAAGGACTGAGCAATATGGAGCAGTGCAGGAGCAGCACTTCCCTGCCCCATGCTCCTGGAGCCTCACCCCTGCAGCAGCGCTGTGGATCCAGCTGTGCTCCTGGGCATCCAGCTGTGCTCCTGGGCCTGCTGCTGCCTTTCCCGTGGGGATACAGGGGCTGGCAGCATCCCCCCATGCCATGGGAAGGCCGATAGAGGCTCTGTGCCGGAGCTTGTGCCCTCTTCCTGGTGGAGGATGGCTGCTGGTGTTGATGTCCCCACTGCCCCCATCTCCTGTGCAGTGGGGGCTGACGGTGTGAGCTGGATCCCGCTCAGGAGCGGGGCTCCCCTTGTCAGAGCTGGGAAGATGCCCTTTCTTTGCTCTCCGCCTGCTCCAGGGCGCCCACACTGAGTGCAGGGGTGTGTGGATCAGTCTCACTTTGGGTTTGAAGGAAGATCTTAATTGGGCTGAGGTGCCCCAGGCAGCTGATGCTGGGAGAGAGCTCCTGGCTGGGAAGGGGAGCGGAGCTGCCAGGGAGGAGACGTTTTGCTCCTCTCGCCATTCCTTCTCCCAGTATTTTATTTTGAAGTCATCAAATATTAAAGACATTTCTGTTCCAAGCTGGTTTGGAGGCCCCTCACACAGCATCCAGGGGCAGCATGCGGCCCTGTTCGATGCCCTTCACGGGAAGGCACTGGGAGGCAGCTCCTGCCCTGCCAGGATCGGAGCTGCTGCTGCTGTGTGCAGCCCTGTGCAGGGCCGGGAGCCGTCCTGCAGCCCCAGGGGTGGTGGCTGCCTCCCCCCATAACCCTGCTGCTGGTCTGCACCACCTTGAATCGACCCCTCCAGGAGAGCAGAAGCTTCCGGAAGAACGAAAGACAACTTCCAATCTTAATCACGACAGATCGTACTGGGGAGCCTTGCTGCAGCTGCCGGGTTATCCTCGCTGCTCGGCGTGCGCCTTATTGCTAGTCTGCCTCTGTCTGGTTCTGCTGCTGCCGGTGGGAGCTTGTTAGACCTCGATCTGCCAGGCTGCAGAGCCTCCATTATCCAATTTCTCTTCCCCACTCCGGTGCCGACAGCCTGTGGTTACCTCTGCCTCTCCCCTCTCTGATGCAGGAAGGGGCTCCCAGCCCCTCCCCGTGGCTCTGGGGCTCAGCTCCCCGGGGTGCATGGGGACAGGGGTGGCACACAGCTTTCCTCTCGGTGCTGAGCCACAGCCTCACCCGTGGCAGCTGAGGGATGCTGAGGACGGCCCAGGGAGCTCTTGGCTGTTGTCCTGTACCCTTTGGATAGTGCTGACTCTTGGTCCCCAAAGCGCCTGACATCCAAGCAAAGACTTTTACATTTCAAATAGAGCCTTGATCTTTTTTTGGAACTTGCCTTGGTTTCAAACAAGAGTTTTTAATTCAATCCCAGCGACGTATTTTTGGTTTGACTTTGATGCGCCCTCTTCAAGCAGGAGGCAAAATAACAGCTTTCAATTCTACAAATAGGCCCGGGGCCGCCTTCTGCTGCCTGCGGGGCTGCGCGGGGCCAACTGCTCATTAGCAGACCCCGAGCAGCAGCCGGTGGGCGTGCGGCTTCCTCTGGGGGCTGGAGCCCCCCACCCTGAAGCT
>WBMW01004567.1:312612-335966 GCA_013396635.1 Penelope pileata | reverse complement strand
GTTTGTTCCCGACTGCGGGATGTTCCCCTGGTGTGACCCGCTCCCGTGGGGCTGGGGGGGGCTCCCCGTCTGTGCTCTGGAAGAGAGGAGGAAGGGCTTTGCTCCTCGCTCCTGGTGCACGCTCGGAGCTGTGCGTCCTGGCTGTCTGCAGCACGCTGTATGTCCTGCCGGGTGCTGTGACATTGCTGCCAGCCGCCAGCAGCCACGGCCGAGCGTGAGCAGTGCGGGGAGCATCGCCCACCCGTCCCTGTGACAAGCTTGGGGACACGCGGACAGGGTCACCTCCCGGCTGCCGTGCCCGCTGCGTGTGGGCTGCTACAGTCATCGCTGCAGCCCAGCTGGACGTGGGGGTGGAGGAGCAGCCCCGCGGGCACGGTGCCCGCTGTGGCCTCCGGCTCAGCCCCGCTGCAGTGGGCATGGAGCGATGCCGGGGGGGCATCCCCCTGTGGGCAGCCCCACAGCCAGGCCGGGAGCGGAGGCAGCGGTGCGCTTTGTGCGGGTGCTATTGATTCCGGCAGCCAAAGAAAATGGGATCAATAGAGACAGAGAGGAGCGGGAGGAGGAGGGGGCGCGGGACCCTCCTGGCTGCGCTCCCTGGGCGCAGGGTGAAGCGCTTCTAATACCTGCGGTTGCTAAAACAAAGACTCGGCACCGCTGGGGAGAGATGGGATGGAAGTTTAATTACAGCCTGCCTGTGCTGTGTGTAATTATTAATTACCCATGGCAAAAAATAACTTATTGATTAGGGGCCTCGCGCTAATTACCCGGAGGCGATTGCGTGCGGGTGGGAGCTGTCGCAGTGCGACCCTCCCTGGGTGCAGGCAGCCCCTACGTAGCAGAGGGGTCTCAGCGAGACAACAGAGGGGTCCCTGGGAGCTGGGGGGGTCCCAGCCCCCCCCTGCCCGCTTTGTTTTGCAGACCGTGCCCCCCAGAGGTGCAGTTTTCCCTCAGCTGGGGCTGGGGGCACAGCCCAGGACCCCCTGCGCCGGTACAGCGCCTGTAATGGGATTGAGGAGGCAGTCCCAGGAGGGATTTGGGAGGCTTAAGGTTCCAGACAGGATTTGGGGCAGGGGCCTGAGATGGGCAGCTCTGGCCAAAGAGGCTTATTAGGGGCTGGAGTGGGCGGCACGGTGCCTGCGGGCTCCCACGCGTGGGCCCTGGGCACATCTGTGTGTGCCTGTGGAGCGGGGCTGGAGGGGCCGAGCTCTCCCCCTTTCCTGGGGGTGCGATGGGTTTGTGCCAAGGCCGGAGGGTCTCAGGGCTTTGGGGAGGGGCCTTTACCCATGGAAGTATCCCCATGGCTGTGGGGTGGCTGCCACCACCCAGGGCTGGTGTCCACCATCAAGCTGTCCCTTCCATCTTGGGAACACCGAGGTGGCTTCTCCCCCGACTTCCCTTGCACCCTAGGGGGGGTGGGCATGCCTGGGGCTGGGGGGGAGCAGGGCAGGGACCCCTGAGCGTGGCTGCCTCTCTGCTACCTCCCCCTTCCCCGTGAGCTCAGCTGCCGCGTTGCTGCCGGCCTCGTGCCGCCTCAGGAAGGAAAGTGGCTTTTAGGGGAGAGGAAAGGGAGATTAAAATTTGATGCTTCTTTGGAAGCCATTAGTGGCCAGGCGCTGCGATGAAATTTTGATGACCCGATAACCGTACGGGGGAGGGATGCGCTCCGCTTGCGGGCAGCCCCCGTCACCACGCTCCGTCACTGCATGTCACCGTGCCCTCGTCGGTCCCCACAGGACCGCGGTGACTGCGGGCTCGTGCCACCCTGTGCCATGCGTGGTGTGGGGAAATGCTGAGAATTAAACCTGGGAGGAGAGAGGCAGGCTGAGGGGACGCAGGGTGGGATGGGGATGGCCCTGGGTCTGTCACTGTGGGTCTGTCCCAGCGCTGTCCTTGTCCCCAGCGTGGGAGCCCTGTGCTTGCAGAGCTGCTGGGAATGGGGACGCTCCAGCAGCTGCTGGGGCCACCAAGCCCAGGGTGCTGCTCTGTCCCAGCCTGGAGCTGATCCTTCTTGTGGCCTTGGGATGAGCTCCAGCTGTGTTGCGTTACTGTAGGTCCTACATAAACAGCGGCTGGTGGTCGTGTTGCTTCGCAGCGGTTGTGCTGGCTGTTGCTTGGGGACAATGAAGACTCAGATGGGTACAGAGCTGTGTGGGAGCGAAACCCTGGTGGTGCTGGGTCCCAGCGGGGTGGGGAGCAGCGGGTGTCCTCGCCCACGAGCCGTCGTTACCTCCCGGAGCTCGTTAGCAGGTCGCGTGTCGCTGGGTGAAAAATGGTCGGTGCGGGGCCAGTAATAAATATGCTGCTGTCAGTGGTGATGTGATCGCGCTAACGAAGGGTGAGCGGAGCCCCACGGCACAGAGGGGCCGTGGCTGTCCAAAGCGTGGTCACCCGTGGGGACCCAGCACCCTTATGGGGCTGGGGGCAAAGGGTGTCCCGGGAGCTCCCAGGGGAGGAATGGGCTGGGTGCTAGCGCTGCATTGGCTCTGCCCGTGGGCAGGAATGTGCAGGAATGTGCTCTGCCGTGCTGATCCCGCCTGGCATCCCTCGCACGCCGGCAGTGCCAGCTGCAGGGGCACGGCCCTGGGCACCCCTCTGCGAGCCAGAGCCCGCTGTTGGGAGTGCATCCCCCCTGCTCCCAGTGATGCTTTTGGGGTGCATCCCTCCAGCTCCCAGCAACGCTGTTTGGGTGCATCCCTCCAGCTCCTGCTGGTGCTTTTTGGGGTGCATCCCCCTGCTCCCAGCGATGCTCCCCGTTGCTGCCTTCCCCCAGCCCTGCTGCCCACCTGCCTGTGGCCCCTCGGCGGCCCCTCCCTTTGCCCCCAGCCCCGCAGGGTGTGGAATGCCTTCGCCTGGAAAGCTGCGCCGGGCTCGGGTTGCCTGGGAACTGGGTAACCTGATCCCTGGGAACGGGGCCGAGGGCAGGGGACATTCCCGGGCTGCAGCTGGTCCCCGGCCCCTTTGTCTCCCTGCTCGGATGGGGCCGGTTGTGTCCCCACCCTCGGCCCCCAGGAATGGAAAATTCGGGTGTGGGGGGCTCAGGGCCTCGCATGGGGCAGTCCCCGGGGATGCAGTGAGTGGCAGCCACCGGCTGCTCTGTGCTGTCACCTCCCTGCACGGCTCGGTGTCACCTCCTGGCTGGCGGCCACCACGGGGCCCTGGGCACTGCGGCCAGCTGGTGCCAGCAGCTGAGCATCCCAACCAGGAGTGGGGACAGTGTGGTGACAATTCCAGGAACGCCAGGACCCTCTCCCCATGCCAACGCCGCCCTCCCCATCAGCTTTTTGCTGTCATTGTCCCCATTGCCCATCTCATAGCACAGCAGCTGGCGTGAGCGTGCTGGGAGCTCTGCCCTGCCCGTGCTGTGTGGGGAAACTGAGGCAGGGGCTGTGCTGAGGAGGGGGCTGCAGCTCCCTGGCCTTGGGGCTGCTGGCTGGGCCGGTGTCCCGCTGCCGTGCTGCTGGGGATGGGCTCGGCGTGCACACGTGAGCGGCTCCGTCAGCTCTCATCAATCACTGCCTGCACGGCCGTGCTGAGACCCCCGGTGTAGGGAAACCTTGATGGGTTTGACCATTAACGGGAAGAAACGGCGGAGCTAATTTTAGCGGCGATAGCTAATTGCTTTTTTGCACCGCTGGGTGAGACGGAGACCTGCACGTCCTCGGCTGTAACCTTGAGCCCGGCTCCTGTGGGGCAGGGAGCGGGGTGTGGGTCAGCAGCGGGGACACTGAACCCTGCAGCATGCTCAGGTTGGGATGGGGGGGCTGGCAGGGTGCTCCCACCCCTGGTTTGCGTGGGCAGGGGTCCCTCGTGCCCCCTGGGGTGTGGGGACGCATGTGGCATGGGGACGCATGTGGCATGGGGACACCTTGGCTGTCCCCCCTCCCAGGCTGGGGGACCTGGGCCACGTGGCGGAGCGCCCAGCACTTAGCAGCATTACGGGATCCGTGACTCACAACAGGTTGATGAAGGCGATTGCTATTTTTAGAGCCCTTTAATTGATCAGGGCATGCGTGCCCACTCCTGGGCATGCAAATTGCTCGAGGCAACGGGCGATTTCTTGGGGTGGGTCTGGGGCTGAGGACACACTCCTCGCCCATCCCACATCTGCAGGGCTGGGCTGTCCCCTGTGTCTCTGTCCTGTGTCCCCACTGTGCTCCCCATTGCCAGGTCACTGGGGCAGCAGATGTAGGAAACTGGGATGAATCTGGACCAAGTGTTGGGCATTAATGGGGTTTTAGAGTGTCATTGACATCTCCGTGTTCACTGCCCTCCTTCCAGGAGCTCTGTTTTCCCAGCAGGGAGCAATTGAGCATGGGGACATGCAGGAGGTGTCCCTGGGCTGGGGCTCAGACTTTGGCTGTGAGGTTAACACGAGGGGATCCCATGGTCCTTCCTCTTCTCCTCCTCCTCCTCACCTGGGCTTGGGCCACAGAGTCAGACGGGGGGTCCTGGGGCAGAGCAGAAGGGCTGGGTGTGGGGTGGGTGCTGGGAATGCCGCCGGGTGCCTGGCGCAGCGCTGGGCCATGATGGATGGAGGGGGCTGGGGCGGCAGCGGGGACACAATAGCTCTGGTTTCAGCCAGCCGCCTCCTGCATGCCTGAAAAACAGCTGATGGCCATGAAGGGGGATGAAATGGGATTAGCTGCTGTTTCCAAAGGGAGCACGTCCTGCCGAGCCGGACAATGCACCCGCTGTGCCCCCCTGCGTGCCCCGGAGCTCCAGCCCTGGGGTGGGCTCCCCATGGACAGGGTGGCATCCTCCCCTCCCAGCTGTCCCCAGTGCCCTGGGGGGTTTGCAGAGCCCCCAGCGTGCCCCAGTGCTGGGTGCAGGGCCAGCTCCAGGGCTGCCTGTGGCATGCAGCTAGGCTGGGGGTCAGCCTGGAGGGGCCGTGTCCTGGGGACCAGGGGACTTTGCACTGCATTGTTTTGGGATGGCAGAAGCTGGGGCCATCCCATCCCAACAATGGTAATGCTCTGACCCCACAATAGAGAAGCAAAGCCGGTGGTGTGAGGCACTTTGGGGAGTGGGTGGCTGCTCCCTGTGCACATCCCTGGGATATGGGGATCTGAGGGTGGATGCAGTGGGAATGGGGGTGTGGGGCAGGGGGGGCACCCGGGGCAGGAGCCGTGCGGCCCCAGCTGCAGCGCTGCCGGGGTGTGTGTGTGTCGTGCGGCACCGCGCTCGGTGGAGTGAATTGATGTTTATTTTGATAATGAGTTCTCAATGCACTCGCAAACTAATAAAATCAACTCATTAGGGTGGGATGTTTAATTCAAAGCTGTGCTGTTGGGAGAGCCCTCCCTGCCGGCTGCCGGAAGGCGTGGAGCACCCGGCCCTGCCTGCATCGCTGGGTGCCAGGGGAGGAAGGTGATGGGCGCCTTCGTCTCCCCACGCTCTCCATTTTGGTGGCTTGGAAAGGGCCGGGAGGGCAGCGGCAGGGAGCTGAGCTGTGCAGTGGAGGATGGAAATAAGGCACGGGCTGTGAGCAGGGGAAATAAGGCAGAGCACTTCACCTGGGGCGGTGGCAGAGCCGCGCTCGCTTGGCTTCTCCCCATCAGCTGCGCGTTGGGCACGGGCTGCTCTGGGGCTGCTGCACAGCCCCTGCGGGCAGGAGAGCCACAAGTGTGTGAATAAGTGCAATGAGCAGAGTTCGCTTCTCTGCCCTGGAAATCCAACCAGCGAGGGAGGACCGCCGGGTGATGAGCCCTTCCCATCCTCTGCCTGCGAATGAGGGCGTCTGGGAAGCAGAGCTTTGGAAAAGGTTTTTTTTTTTTTTTTTTTTCCAGGGAAAAAGTCTGTTCGCAGTCATGCGACAGCTATTTATGTTTAAAGTGAGCAATGCAATGACTAATTAATACTTTGGAGAGAAAAAAAAAAAAAAAAGATGTCTGAGCTGCACCCCAGGAAGTCCACGCCCGCCCGTCCCGGCTGTGCGGTGCCCAATGGCACAGGGATGGGGACAGGGACGTGGGCAGGGGACCTTGGCCATGGGCAGCTTTGGGGTGCAGGGGGTGAGGAGCTGGCGCAGTGTTTTCCATCCCACGGGGCTGGATGACGTCAGCGCCATGGGAAGGGCTGAGTGGGGTTTTTCTTGTGGTTTCTGTCTTCTGTTTTTCTTCCCGTCGTATTTTTTTCCGTTGGGAAATGCTGCCTGGTTGCGATGCTCGTGGTGAGCCTGGAGAGCGGCTGTCTGTCCGTCTGTCCATCTGTCTGTCTGCAAGGGCGATTGTGGGGCAAGGGCTGTGCTGAGCATCCCATCCCTCATGGCTGAGAGATACGGGGCAGCCTGGGGACACCCTGCAGCACTGACAGCCCATGTGCTGCCCAGCCCAGGGCAGTGCTCACCCTGCAGGAACCCCTGCAGGATGCGCCCAGTGTGGCCCATGGGGCCGGATCCATCCTGGCAGCCACAGCGGGCTGCACCACGCTCCTGTGCCATCCATCCCATATGGGATGTGTCCATCCCTCCCCTCCCCGCTGTTTCGGGGCCGCTCCCGGGAATCCAGCTGCGCGCTCCGGCCCCGCTCCGCGCTGCGTTGAGTCACTCCCCGGGTGTCCGTGACTCACAGCGGTGACCCAGATACGGAGGAGCTGTGCAGTCGCAGCGTCAGGAGGATTTGTGGCCTTGGAAGGAGTTTGCTGGGGAAGGAGTTTTGGCCGGAGCCCGGCAGCTTGTCCCCAGCCAGGGACAGGGCCGTGCCATGCGTGCCCGGAGGGTCACAGCAGCACGTGGTGACATCCAGCTGTGCCCCAGCAGCTGGACTGGAGCCCCTGGGTGTCCCCATCCCCTGCTGAGCCCTGTGAGCATCCCGCCCCATCGCTGCAGGCTGTCCCCAGGTGGTGACAGACGCAGAGGGACGCGTGACCGGGGCAGGGAGGGGACACTTGGTGGCTGCTGTGCTGATGCAGGATGACAGGAGCTGGGCAGCAGTGCTGACACGGCCGTGGGGGTGCAGGCTGGCACGTGCTGGGCACCTCACACCGGGGTGTGCGGGCATGGAGCCAGCTGGGCAGGGGGCAGGGGACAGCTGGGCACTGCCATCCCCAGTGGGGACTGGCGTGGCTCTGCCGTGTGCAGGGTGGGGTTGGCACTGCTGTGCTGCCGGGATCAGGGCCAAGCACCGGGATCCAAATGTTTGGTGCCGTGTGATGGGGTCCGTGCTTTTGGGGCTGGGAGCGGGGCCAGGTGCTGGGCTCTGTGTGCAGCATTTCGCAGCACAAAGCTCTGCTTGTTGCCCCCCCCCTCCCCGGGCTGGGAGCACACAACGGTGCCGTGTGTGCACCGTGCTGGGGGTTCCCGTGGGGGGAATGTTGTTTTTTCCACCCAGGGGTGGGGTGTGTGCGGGCAGGCAGGGACGGGCACACAGCCGCGCTCTGTTCCGTGCCGCAGGGCTCCGTGCTGCGCTGTTCCCTGGCTGGGATCACGGCACCGGGGACGTTGTGGGCTTCACCTGGCCCACGTGGGTGACACCGTGCTGGGTCCCTGCAGGGGCTGTCCCACGCTGCTGTCCTTGCACAGATCACTGGGAGCTCCGAGGGGATGATGCTGGCACGGCAGCACCTTGGTGACATTGGGACCCCCCTGATGGGTGGGGGCATGGGCTGGGGGCTGTGCTTAGAGAAGGGACCCTAAGGAGGGATGTGGCTTTGTCTCTGCACCGCAGCTGGGTGAGGGAGGGCCCCGTGGTGCTGCGGGGCTCAGTGTCCCCTGTGCAAATGTCCCCTGTCCCCAAGGAGCTGTGCTGGCCCATCCCCTGCCCTGTCCCCAGCAGGGTCCCTGTGGCCGCTGTGCCCTATGAGAGCCCAGCTGCGGGGAGAGGAACTTGTTACGGAGCCATCCTGCTTTTAATTAACAAATTAAAATCCTAGTTAACAATCCAGCCCCAGGGCTGTTGGAGGCTGGGAGAAGCTGGAGCGTTTGTTATGGAAACAGCAGTTAATTAACAAATAAATAAATAAGGGATGGGCCTGGAGACAGATGCGGGAGGAGGGGGTGGGGATGGCAGCGTGGTCTGGGGGGGTCCTGGCGGGAGGTGGGCATCCATCTGTCTGTCCTGGGGGTGCCATGGCCCCGCTGGGCAGTGCCAACCCCACTCGGAGCTGTGGGGAGCGAGGGGCTGGGTCCTGCCCCCTGGGGCTGTGCCATGCTGGGGCTGCCAGGTCAGGGCCTGGGGCTTCGCTGAGCCCCCCCCATCGCAGCCTCTCCCTCCCCTGGGGCCATGGAGCTGCAGCGGAGATGGATGAAGGGTGACACGGGCACAACTGCTGCACGCTCTCAGGTGACACCGGTGCCACACCGGGGCTGCAGGGGCCGTGTGATGAGGGGGAGGGAGTGTGTGCTGGGCCACTGTGTGTCCCCAGGGGTGGCTGTGGGGGCTGTGACCCTGCTGCCAGCCCGTGCCAGGGCCCTGAGTGGTGAATGCGGGGCAGGGAGGTGGCAGAGCCCATCCATGGCACTTCTGCAGCTTCACCTTTCCCAGGGCTTAAGGGCAGGAAGCAGTCGGAGCCCCGGCTCTGCAAATCCTGTGTCACAGCGCGGGAGCCACGCTCTGCTCAGCAGCTGCTCCAGGGCTGCCTCGCTGGGAGCCTCTCACCTAATCCCCTTAGCACACCTCTGCAATCCGCTTACAGCGTGTAAGAAACCCCGAAGTCTCCTCCGAGGGAGATGTAGGGATGCTCTGCCACGTCCTGCCCGGCTCCTGGTGGGGGGCAGCAGGCAGGGAGGTGGCACAGGAGGTCACCCCCACCCTGCTGGGCTTGGGGACATCCTATGGGACCGGGGAGCTGCTGCAGCTGGGGTGGGGCTGACGGGGAGGTCTGGGCTCAGGGTGAGCCACAGCCCCACTGGGCTCCCAGGGACGCAATGGGGATGTGGCCACGTTCATTGGTGACATACACAGGGCGGGGACCAGGACTTGGGATCCTCACCTTCATCTCGTGTTTGCAGCTGTTTGGGGTGCGGGAGCAGCACCTCAGGGTGTGGTGGGAAGGTGCTGTGTGGGCAGGGAGAAGGGAAACCCAATGGGGAAATGAGTGGGGCTGGGGGAATGGAGGGACGAGGATCTCCAGTGTGCCGCAGGCTTGCAGGACCTGAGAGCATCACTCATGGCCGAGCCCCTGAGATGCCATGCGGTGCCAGTGCCGCCTTCCCATGTCCCCTACCCCAGCAGGAGACGTTTCTGTGCCTCTTGCCAGAGCCTCACCCCCAGCACGGAGCCCCGTGCCCTCTTGCTCGTGCAGGGAGGCATCCATGGGGCTGTGGATGAACACAGCAAATGGCTGAGAAATGGAGCACGCCTTTGGGGAGCCACCTCCACACCGGGGCTGTGCCGGGGGGTCCGGGAGGGGACAGGGACATGGGGAGGGGACACGGAGCTGCAGCCTCTGCCCGAGCGTTGGAAATTGCATTTCACGGCCGGGCGGGCTGGGATAGCAACTCCAGCACCGCACGGCGGGCGCTCGGAGAGGAGATAAGATTTGATTAAGAAGGCCGCTATTAATTTATGGCAAGTACACTCATGATAGTAGAGAGGTTGCTTTTAATTAATAGCCAGAAGGAGATTTATAAAGCTCTCGGTCTCAGCAGGGGGAGAAGGGGAGGGAGGGGAAAACGCAGGAAAAGGAAAGGAACAAAGTGAGTTGCGAGGATTAATGGACACATCTGCAATTATAAGAGGTTTTATTAGTAAAAAGAAGGCAAACGTTAAAAACACACCGAGGAGCTGTGCTGGAGGGCTGAGATGGGCTGGGATGTTCCTCCCCTCCGGACCCTGGCGTGGATCCTTGCAGGGTCAGGCTCTGCAGATGGGAGGGGAGCGGAAGCGCTTTGGTGCAGTGCCTCGGTGCAGGGCACCCAGACCCTTCGCTGGTGGCTTTTGTGACAAATCCGTGTTTGCCAGCTGGGTGAGATGAGGGTGGGCTGTGCTGGGGGGCACACGGGGGCTGGTGGGGCTGTGATGCGGTGTGGGCACACGCTGTGGTCCCCACTCCTACCGTGAAGGTGTGAACCCATTGCTCCTTCCCCAAATTTGGTGATGTTTGGGGCAAAGCCGATGGAGCGGGGTGGTGCTGGGGGTGAGCAGGGCTCAGGGAGGGTGGTGTTGTCCCCACCCCACGCTCACTCCATCCTCAGCACCGCGGCACGGGCGCGCCGAGCTCTGCGTCTCCCCAGGTGCCGGCAGCGCTCGGCATTTCAATTCCGTGTTTGCTTTTTATCAAGGGGAAGCGGCCTCGTCTCAGGAATACTAATGGCCCCGGCAGCGACGGGGAGCGCTGCTCATCCGCCAGCACCTGCAGGCTGCCCGCCCTGCGCCGGGCACTGTCACCGCCCCGGGGAGGGGACGTGGTGGGGGTGTCACCCAGCAGCGGGGCTGTGTGTGGTGCTGCAGCTCCTGCCCCGTCCCCGTGGCAGGGCCGTGCTCCGCAGGGACGCGTGCCATTGCATCAGCGCCATGGCTTTACCGCCGCGATAAAAAATTGATGCTTCCCGACCGCACGCTGACGTTGAACAAGCAGCGAATGTAACTCCAGGTCCCCGGGGGCTGGCACGGGGCCACCATGCTGGTGTGGCTGTGGAGGGGACGTGTGTTGTCCCCAGGGGTAGAGTGTGTTGGCTGGGATGGGCACCATGGGGTGAAGCTGGGATGGGAAGCGTGGGATGAAGCTGGGATGGGCGCCATTGGGTGAAGCTGGGATGGGCACCATGGGGTGAAGCTGGGATGGGCACCATGGGATGAAGCTGGGATGGGCACCATGGGGTGAAGCTGGGATGGGCACCATTGGGTGAAGCTGGGATGGGCGCCATTGGGTGACTTCTTATGGAAATCCATCATTGGGGAGGTGAGGTCAGGGTGAGGGGGCCACCAGTGATGGCATCATGGACCCATCCCATGGCCACACCGCACCACACAGGTCACCCTGTGCCTGGGGACCGTGGGGGGCATGGTGGTGTTAACCCCTTCCCTGCCATGCCCATGCCTCCCCCCCCCCCAGATGCTGGAGCGGCTGCTGCAGCGCTGCAAATACGTTACACAAATGAATAATAAAAACAAAGGAAAATTACCCTCTTTATTGAAACTCGTTTTATGAATAAAACAATTATTCTGGTAATTGAAAAAATGTGTCGTTAAATTAAATGCAGTGGTTCCTATTAAAATTTTAGTGGATTTCTTCTTCTCTGTTTCTTTTTTTCCCCCTCTTTTTCCTTCCCCCCCCCCTCCCCTGCCTCTGCTGGCGGCTAAAGGCTGGTAATTATAGCGGAGGGTTTCGCTTTCTCTTTATTGTTTTTTAATCTCCTCGTGCTGTGGAGTGCTGGCGATAGTCTGATGCAGAGGAGATGGAGCTCCATCTCCCCTCGCTGGGGGGGCACTGGGGGACAGAGTGTGATGGCACGGTGGGGCTGCCAGGTGGGGACACACTGGGAGGGACTGGGGACAGCTGGGGGCTGTGCCAGTGCTGGGGTTGGTGCTGGCAGCCTTGCAGAAGGGACCGGGCCCTGTCACCCCTGCTGTGGATTCAGGGCAGTGGGTTCAGGTGCATCCAGCGGTTCCTCCCCCTGATTAATGCCAATTAGCAGGAAGCAGGCGCTGGGCTGATCGGCTTCTCATTAACACACTGGAGCAGGGGGGAAGGCTGGGTGTCCCCTCCATGTCCCCAGGGGGCAGCAGGGTGGTGGCCCTGTGCTGAACCCAGGTATGGAGGGGGGCTGTGGTCCCTGTGCTGCTGTCCCCAGGGTCACAGTTGAGGGCAGGGGAGGGCCTTGACCCACCCCTGCTCATGCAAAGGTCCCCACCATGGATGGGAGATGGAGCTGGGCGTGTTGCACCTTGCTGGGGGGAGATGGGCATGGGGGGGGGGAACCCTGCTGCCCCAGTACCAGCAGCTGCAGGGCAGAGCTGTGCCCTTGGCAGAGCTTCAGGGTGCATTCCTCTGGGCTTAAAGCTCCCGGCCCTTCCCATCAGAGGGATTTGAAGCTGGGGGGAAGCTTAGATCCCAGCTCGCCCATTATGCCCTGGTATTAGGATCCATTACTGCTCTTTTGGTGAGGCCGGGGGCCCCTGCCCTATATCCACAAGCCTTCCCTAGTGCTAATGCACTGGCTGCGGGCTCAGACCCAGCTCCCCGCAGTCATTATGTAAATAAAGTGCAGGGGCAAAGATTTTGATCCCATTAGGCTGGATTAGTGCCTTGAGAGGCCTTGGCATTAAAATGTCAGCGGCAGCGAAGGGAAAGAGCAGGGAGAAGTGAGCTGGGTCACCCCCCTTCCCCTTCTGTCCTCCTTCCCCATTCCCAGCGCTCGGCATCCCATTATCCCATCCATCACCCCGGGAGGAAGCGCTGCCGATCCCCTCCTCTGCGCTGCTGGATGGGGATGGCATGGTCTGGTGGCTGCTCAGCATGGAAGGGGCTGTGCTGGGCTGGCATAGCTGGCATGGCACGGCGTGGCATGGCAGAACATGGCCCGGTTTGGCATGGCACAGCTTGGCATGACTTGGCATGGTACAACGTGACTTGGCATGGCATAACATGGCATGGCTTGGCACAGCTTGGCATGGCATGGTGTGGCACCTGGCCGGTGGCCGTGGGGAGCTGTGCCTGTCCGTGCTCCCCGCAGATGTGTGCAGATGTTCCTGGGGCCGCCTCTCCCTCTCGCCGCCGCCTGCGTTTGGAAAGTGATGAATTTCTGCACCAACTAATTAGTCTCTAATTAGCAAGTGGAGTGTAAACAGTCACAGCAGATGGGGGAGAGGCAGAATTAGCAGTAATGACCCTTCGTTTGGGGGCACGTGGCGGTCATGCCCCAGGAGTGCCCCTGCCAGGCCCCTGGCAGCACTGCCCCAGCGCTGCGCTGGTGCTGAGGCTGCGGGTGCCCACGTGCTGGTACCGTGCCGCGTCCCGTCCTGGTGGCTGTGATCCTTGGGTCCCTCCTGCTGCCCCCGTCCCTGTGCTGGGAGCAGGGAGCGCTGCGGGCGCAGATGCCCTTGGCAGGCAGCGGGCACCGGAGGGGAATGAGCAGTGGCTGCGGGGGACGGGAGCGGCTCTGTCCGAGGCGGCTGCGGTGACCTTCGCGGGCGGATAACGATCGCATGATCAATAGCGGAATTAGGAGACGCCTCCTCCTCTGCGCCGCTTTTCACCCTTTAATGCAGAACAGATGGCTCGGGCGCTTCAAAGCGAGAGGAGACTTAGCTGCTTAAAATCAAATTAGGATGTATGCAAACAGCGCGCTGGCCCCGGGGAAGGTGCGCAGGGAGCACCCCGCTGCGCTGGGCTCGGCACCGCCCTCACACCGGGCATGGCACGGCCCGGAGCTGAGCACTGCAGGGGGGCCCATGGCACAAGGGGCTGTGCCTGCAGATGGTTTCATATCGCTGCAGTCCTTGGCCTTGATTGGGGATGGAGCTGGTCTCCCAGCTGTGCCCGGGGGTTGTGGTAGTCCTGAGGTCTCTGTCCTTGGTATGAACTCATGGGACGTGGGCGAAGCGCTGGCGCTGCGTGCTGAGCTGCTCCGCTGCTGTGTGGGGACACGCGTGCACCCTGAGCCATGCAGATGCTGCGCACACACGTCCCTGCGAGCCTGGCTCTGTTCCCTGCATAAGGATGGCATGAAGGTGGCACTTGGGCAGGGTCTAGGCTGCTATGGGGTCCACCCCGATACCCACATCCATGAGGTGGCAGGACAGGGACAGCCCCCATCAGCCTGAGCACTGCTGGGGGTTGGGCGGGAAGGTGGAACAAGGGAGGAGAGGGGATGAACCGGCCCCTGGGGAGTGACTGCAGGGGTCTGGGGGCCTCTGGGCTCCTGCAGACTCAAACACCCCCAGGGGCAGTGGGGCTGAGCCCCACATCCCGGCCCTGGGCAGCCGGGGGCTGTGCTGCTGTGCAGCACGGAGCCTGGAATGCTGCAGGCACACACAGGAAAAGCAAAGCCCGACCCCAAAGTAAAAACCCGGAGCCATGATTGAAAGCGCACTTGAAAGCTGCTGGGGAATATGAATGTGTCTTTGAAGTAAAAGGGCTTCCATTTGTTAAGCAGAAAATGGAGCTGTGTGTTTCGATTTATAGTTTTACTTAGCAAATAAAACAGGAGACGAGGAAGTGTTCCCCCCCCCCCCCCCCCAAGTTAAAAGCTCTGTGCTTCTGAAATGCTACAAAGGCAGCCAGGAATAAAGCAAAGAAAGCAGCTTAGATGAGCCCTCGGTGGGCTGAGCTCCCGTCAATACACCGGGGAATGGCTCGGCCAAGTGGAGGGGTCCCCGGGCTGGGAGCTGCGGTGAGGGGGGGGGGCAGGGATTCACTGAGTGCTGCTGGAAGAACGCATGGGGTGAAGGGGTGGGGGTCCCGCTGCTGCCCTGCAGTGGGGGGGTATGGGGCAGCCCCTGGCCCTCAGCCCTTTCCCTTCTCTCCCCCAGATGACGTCTCCCCGTACTTTAAGACGGAGCCGGTGCGGAGCCAGGTGCACCTGGAGGGGAACCGCCTGGTGCTGACCTGCATGGCGGAGGGCAGCTGGCCCCTGGAGTTCAAGTGGCTGCACAACAGCCGGGAGCTGACCAAGTTCTCCCTGGAGTACCGGTGAGTGCCCGCCCCGGGGATGCGCGTGGCTGGGGATGCGTGCAGGGACCGTCCCACCCCTCGCAGCCCCCGTGTTGGGTGCTGAGCAGCAGGGGCTCATCCTGCCCTGTGAGCCCCAATTGTGCCATGCGCGGGGACACACTGCTGGGCACAAGGGCAGTGCGGAGGCAGGAGCAGCGATTAGCATGCCGGGAGCTGCCTGCCTCTGTTTGGAGAGCAAACGGCAGCGGAGCCGGGGATTTAAGCGGGTCAACACGGAGCGGAGGCGTTTGCACAGCTCAGGATTAGTGCCGGGCACAGCTCACGGCCGGAGCGCGGCCAGGACCACCTGCCCCATGCAGCCCCGCGCCCCGACAGTGCCCGCGTCACAGCTCGCTGCAAACTGGGCACCTCTGCCATGTGTGTGTGTGTGTGTGTGTGTGTGTGTCATCCTCTCTGTTTTAATCAATAATTCAGCCCGAGACAAGCCGTTCCCCATTTAAAGGCATCGAATCCGAAGGCTTCGTGTTGCTGTAGCAACGCGGGGCTGCTCCGGGATGCCGGGAACGCAGACTGTGGCTGGGTGACGTCCCCTGCCCGGCACCGCGTGCCACGCCGGGTTCTGGAGCCCTTGGCACAGCGGCTGTGGGTGCTGGGGACATCCTTGGGGACCCCAGGGGTGCTCGCATCCCACCAAGCACAGCGGCTGCAGCTCTGCAGTGCCCCAGTGCCCTGGGATGGATACCAGGGTTGACCTCCGTGGGTGCTCACCATGGTGCAGGGTGCTCCCATGGGACACGTCCCTGTCCCTTGCCCTGCTCACACACTTGCTGTTGTGTTAGCAGTTCAGGGGTCCCTCTGACCTAGTGCAAAGTGTCAGCCATTAATTGGGGTTATGGGAGTGGGATGCAGACCCCACGCAGGGAGCTGGCCCTGTACCCCAGTACCGCCCCACATCCCCGCGTTGCTCTGGGATGCCCCGCAGCCCACATCCCTGCTCAAGGTGACTGCCTTCCCCCAGCCTCCTGCCTCCGGCTCCAGCCCGCAGCCGGAAAGGATTAAGGAAGGAAGCGAGAAAACAAACAAACACACGGGGAAAACCCAAACAAACGGAGCTGCCGAGCTGCAGCTAATGAAGCACACGGGCTCTATGCAAATCGCTGCCTTCCCAACACCCGGCCTGGCCGCGGCAGGGCCCCAACCTGCTGGCATCAGCTTAATGCAGTGTGTGCTGCCGTCCCCGCATCCCGGCGGGGATTTGGTGTGTCGAGAGGAGGAGGCTGGACGCCGTGTCTGTGATGGAAGGCTGCCGGTGAGGAAGGCGAAGTACCAACATTAGTTATGATGGGCATAAATTGAATTTTAATAGAGATGTAGGTGGCACGGAGCCAGCCCGCTCAGGCAGTGGGAAGGTAGTAATTAAAAGTTAACGAGTTTAGAAACAGAGTAATCCTTGGAGAGGGGAGGGCTGGGGCTGATGGCTGGGATGGCAGAAGGGATGCTTGGGCTGGGGGTACCTTGGCAGCGTGGGTGCCACCTCACATCCCCCTGCGTGTCCCCATTCCGTGGGCAGCAGGGACGTTCCCCTGGGCCTGGCTGTGCCCGTGGCACTCACACTGTGCTTCCCAGCCAGGCCACGTGCTGGGCAGGGCCGTGCCCAGGAGCTGTGGTTCCTGGCTAGGGCAGCGTGTCATTGAGCCTTCGGCCTCAGCATCCTTGCTGCTCCTCCCAGGTCCCCTCCTGCAGCAGCGCATCCTGCCTGCAGCTCCCAGCCCGGGGCGTTTTACCCATTTCACCCGTTTTAGCCATTTTCCTGGGTGCTGGGGCTCACACACCCTTGGCTCCGTGAGCTGCCCCTGTCGATCTGCTCGCCTGGACGAGTTTGCTCCCGCGTTTTAAGGCGAGGAGCTGCTCTCCCAATTTGGCAGCGTGTTTCCATGGCAACTGCCCTTTCCTTCCCGCAGCAATTCAGCCGCCAGCTTGCGATGGGAGCGACTTGTTGGCGTGCGGCGAAGGGCAGGTGGGGAATGGGCAATGCAGGTCCCTGGTGCTCAGCCAGCAAGGGACAAGGACATCCCTCTGTCTGCAGGTGGAGCCGTACCCCTGGGAGCATCTCAGGGGGCCACGAGGGGTTTGGGACCAGACTGGCTGTGTGTGGGTGGAGCCATCCCTCTTGGGAGCATCCCTAGGGACTGTAGGGAGACTGGGTACCAGCTTGGCTCTGTGTGCAGGCAGATCCATGTCCCCCTTGGGAGCATCTCTGGAGACTGCAGGCGATCGGGGACTGCAGGATACTGGGGACCAGGCTGGCTCTGTGTGTGTGTGTTGGAGCTTTTCCCCTTGCAAGCATCTCTGGAGACCGCAGGCACTCAGGGACCGCAGGGTGCTGGGGACCAGGCTGGCTCTTGGGGTGCGTGGAGCTGTCTCCCTTAGGAGCATCCCAGAGGACCATGAGGGATTTTGGACAAGCCTGGTTCTGTGTGTGCATGGAGCGATTCCCCCTTGGGAGCATCCCTGGGGACCGCAGGTGATCAGGGGCTGCAGGGAGGCTGGGGACCAGCCTGGCTCCACGTGCAGGCAGATCCGTGTTCCCCTTGGGAGCATCCCAGGGGACTGTGTGTGCCCAGAGCCCCCCCCCCTCAGGAGCATCCGTGGGCACCAACAATGCCTTCCCCACTGACCTCCTCCATCACCCGCCCTTGGGGATGGCTGTCCCGTGGGACCCCAGGCACACCCCACTCCTGGGCACCCCCCAGCCCATCCATCCCCTCTGGTGCCTGTTGAGACCTTCGCTACGACGAAGGCAGTGTGGGCGGTGGGGATGCACCATGTGCTGTTCCCATGCTCCAGCACCGTGCTCCCTGGGGCTGGCTCTGTTTTTTTTCTGTGCATCATCATCTCGCCGATGCTGGGCTCTCCCCTGAGCTCTGCAGAGCCCGACTTCTTCCCCTACGACGAATCATAACATGCAAATCAGGCAGCTCGATGCCTTTAATGAAATCCTCGGAAGGAAAGCGTGTCTCTGGTGAATTGAGGATGTTTATTTCTCATACAAGAAATTTAACATGCAGATTAGTTAGGTCTGGTAATTCATCACATGAGATTGTCCTATTAAGGACTGCATCCAGTCCTGCTGCCTTCGGAAATTGCCTCACACGTAGATTACGTCTGGACAGACTCCTGTCCATGGAGATGCATCTCCTATCTGTTCCATCAGGCCTCTTTCCTCTCCCCAATCCACCCATGGCGTGGGAGCCCTGTGCTACTAATGGAGCCCCCAACTCTTCCCAAGAGCCCCCATCCCCTTTGCCAGAGCCCAGGAAAGCAGAATCCCAGCTGTGCCACGTGCTGGCCTCACCTCTCCTCTCCTCTCCAGCAAAACAGCACCTGCACCACGGATCCTCCAGGTCCAGGGCTCCTTGGGCAAAGCACAGCCCCACGTGCCCTCCCAGGACCCCATGGCCCCAGGTTTTGTTTGCATGGAGAGGACTGGCAGGAGCCGTCCCATTTGGGCTGACTCAGGAGGGACAGACTTGGGGTGCTGTGCCCCTGCCCGCGGGGCTGTTTGCTGGGTGGGGGTGTTTGGGGGTGCACATCCCCCAGGGATGCAGGACACACAGCATCCTGCAGACACGGGATGCTGCCAACCTTTATGGCACACCGAGGGCCCCAGACATTCATACGTCATACGTTGTCCCCAAATTTTGTAAAAGACAGAGCCAGATTCCCCCCCAAACACAGTGTGGGGGCATGCAGGGCGCTTTGCCCCAGGTCCCCCCAGCTGGGAGCAGCCCCCCCAGCTTCTGGGTGAGCTCTACCAGCCCAGGTGTGAAGTGCAGCCTGGGGTGCTAATTGCCATTCATTAATATAATTAACAAGAGCTGATGAGCAGAGGGAGGAGGTTGCAGGCAGACAGTGCTGTGCCCTGCTGTGTGTTGGGGCTGCCTGGCTCTGTGCTTGGCACTGCTCTGGAGGAGGTAAGGGCAGCTTGGGGGGGGCTCTGCTGGTGCCCCCCGCAGTGCAGAGCATCCTGGGGCTTGTCCCTGTCACTGGGGGCTGTGTGGGCTCAGCAGCAGTGGGAAGGAGGCCCCAGGAAGGCTGCAAAGCCCAAAGCTGCTGCCTGGAGCTTGGTGGCTGAACCCATGGGGATGGATGTGTTGGGTCCCCTCGGGGTGCCGCAGCCTGGGCTGAGTCCTGTTCCTTCCCTGCTCTGTGGGAAGGCTGCAGGTTAATAGGGGGGTGTTAATTATTGAAATATGAACAAATCGTTGTTGTAGCGGGGCCAATGGAGGCAGCGATGCAGGGGGCTGCCAGCATCCTTGTGATTCCCCCGGCCAGAGGAAATCCCTCCCGGCAAGCACCGAGGGGATGGCTCCGGCCATGTGTGTCAAAACAGAGCCCTTTCCANAGCCTGGCACAGGGCGCGGGGATCAGGCGCTGGGGTCGTTAAACCTTCGCTAAGTGTGTTTTAATGCTCACTTGACATTTCATTATCACACAGTAACTATTCAGATAGGTGTCCCCTCTAGAATTAATTAGTCGTTATACAGGATATTAATCAAAGGGGGCTGTGCCAATGTGCTTATATCCAAAATCCGATCCAGCTGTTGCTGTTCCTGGGCTGCACTGGAGGAACCGCACAGATTTCTTCATTCTTCTGGCTTTAAATTTGATGGATCAAACCCTTTGGCTGGTGCTCTTCCCGGCCCCTCTCCACCCCCTCGATCTAATAATAATTCAGCAGCGTCAGCCCCATGCTTCTCAGCAGCCCTACAATAATAACAGCGAGCATCAGCCAGGGCTGGGGCACGGCTCTGCCGGGGCGTGGGGGCCTCGTGGTGCTGTGAGCAGCCCCGCAATAACAGATCAGTGCTCACAGCCTGCAGGAGCAGAGCAGAGGCGTGTTGGGTCCCTGTGCCTGCGGTGTTGGTTCTGCTGATGCCTTGTCAGGGTTGAGGAGGAGGGTGGCTGTGGCTGCTCCCGGTGCTGTGCCATGTGGGCAGAGCGATGCTCCTATAGACCTGTGGGTCTGGGCTCCCTGCACAGCACCCACGGGAGCTCATCCATCAGTCAGCCCAAGCCCGTGCTGAAGCCTCCTCCCACTGCTGTCCCTGGGTCCTTGGCTCCTGGCCTCAGGGCTCCTGGGTGAGCGCAGCACGGCCGCTTCCTGACCGAGCCTCGAGACCGCAGCTGCTTTCCATCACAGCACTTTTTGCAGCGGGGTCATTTCTCGCTTCGGAAGTGCTTTTCCCCATAGATGATGCCCTGTCAACCTCAGCAGAACAAACAAACCCCTGGAACAGAGGAGTCAGCAGCAAGGGATGCTCCGGGAGCGGGGCAGGACCTCTGTCCCAGCCTGAACTCATGCAGCACATGCAAAAAACAGCAAAGCGTCCTCTTTGCATTGGCTTTGGGTGCTGCAGCCCCCAACAGCTCGAACCGGGGGGGCTGTGGGGCTGCACCCTTTGCCTCTCCCCCTCCTCTCACCCCGTGAGTGGCACAAATTCGGTCCCCATCCTCCCATGACCGTAGGTGGGGAAGGGAATTGCGTCGGAGTGATCTGGGATAGAGGCTCTGCAGAAGCCAAGTGGCGGAGAACAAAGTCTCTGCGCTGCTTAATAACTGCAGGCCAGACTGCGCCCGGTAATTGATTTCCTTTCTCTGGGCTATTTTCATCCGCTTAGGTGTGTGCAGGAGCTCGGCGCCTTAATAGCTCCTCCAGCTCCACGGCGCGGGGCCAGGGCTCTGCTAATTGGGCTCATAGGGGGGGGTGAAGGCTCCCCGTGCCCACGGGGGTGTCCTGGGGACACGATGCTGCGGAGGGGATGTGTGACATCGTGGGGTGCTTTGTGCATGGGGGGGATGGCAGGAGGATTGGAGGGGTCTGTGTGTGGGCATCACCTGGTGTCTGTCTGTCTGTCCATCCACGCGTGTGTTTGGGAGTTTGCGGTGTGCACGTGTGATTTATGGACGAGGACAACACAAGGAGAGCGTGCCCATTATTTCTGGTGTCCGCATCAGTTCCTGACAGCTCCCTGGAATTGAAATATCTTATTTAAAGCCTGTAGGGATCGTTTTAAATATCAGCCGTGACACTCAAGGACTCGTTCCCAAAGGGCATCCTCCCTCCTCTGCTGGGGACGGGCAGTCCCTGGCACACAGCGTGCCCTCCGCTGCCCCTGGCAGCGCTGGAGCTGGATGGAGGCAGCGCTGTGATCCGTCCCATGTCCCTGTACGAGGGAAACTGTGACTGCTCCAAATCTGGGCCCGTGTTGGTGGCAGTGTTGTGGCACGCGTGGCAGCAGGACATGGCTCTGCCCCAGAAGGTATCTCCCTGGATGCCCATGCCAAGTCCCCAGTCGTGGGCACCATCTCTGGGTGCAGACCCAGCCCTCAGCCCATTGCTGCGGCTCCTTGTCCATAATGCAGCCATCAGAGCATCCCCGAGGCAGCCCAGGGCCCACAACACCCAGGGCTGTGGGTGCTCGTGGGGATGGTGTGGATGGGGGCTGAGGCACCCACCCCAGCTTGGGGGCAGCCCCCATCCCCAGCTCCAGCACCAGGAGATCCCCAGCAGAGGAGACGTGCTCCTCGTGCCTTATGAAACTTTAATTTACTCTCTGTTATCGAAAGAACAAACAAAGCTCTGCTGAAACAGCCCGCGGCGTGCTTTAATGCAAGATTGGATTTTGGGCGAGGAGGGCTGAGCTTTCTTATTTATTCCCTCTCTGCTTTATCTCGGAGCGCTCCCTGTTCCGGAGGCGGTGGTGCAGAGCCTGCCCATCCCCCCCTGCTGCCTGTGGGGCCAGGGGGGCTGCAGCCCCTTTTGGGGGTGGTGGAGCAGAGCGAGGTGTCCATCCCAGGGGCTGTTTGGGGGCCTGGGGAGGTCTGGCAGGGTCTGGCACCCGGGTGATGCTGGCTGGAGTCGAGACGTGGCTATTCCCTTTATCTGCTTATCAGCTCCTGGCGCTGGCTGCTGATAAGGGCGGCCACGAGGGCGCTGGGACTGATAAGGCAGCTCAGCCCGTGCTGATGGGAGCGATGTTCAGAGCCTCTGTGTACACCAGGGAGGGGCTTTGTGCAGCCACGGTGCTCCTATGGGGTGGGAAACACTCTGATCCCCCCAGGGCAGCCCCAGTATCCCAGGGCCAGTGCCCCTGAGGCTGCCAGATCCCTGCATGCTGGGGGGGCATCCCAGGCAAAATGTGCCCCAGGGACTTAGGGCTGATTTTATGGAGGGGATGTGGGGAGGTACTGGCTGCAAGTCCCAGGCTGAGCCTCTGATTTTGGCAGCTCCAAAGCCACGTGGGTGGGTTCAGCAGCAGTGTGCAGCGGGGGCTGTGTGGCTGTGTGCAGGGTGGGGGTCACCTTGGCAGCGCTGAGGGACCAGGAGGGAGCATGGCAGTGGCTGTGGGTCTCCTAGGGAAGCTGAGGCTCTGTGCTGCCCCCCGGCATCCATGGATGGACACGTGCACGTGCATGCTCTGTGCTGCCCCCCAGCACGCACACAGGTGCACGCCTGCACGGATGGGCACACGCACACCTCCAGCAGCTGCTTTCTGGGGAGGGGGCCAGCACCTGGTGCAGCACCTGCAGCGCTGGCACAGGACCTGCAGCCCCTCCTGGGGGCTGGGGCCGTCCCTTGGCCATTCCGTGCTGGCTGCAGCCGTCCGTGTGCTGAGTGTCCCTCCCTCCTGCAGGTACATGATCACCTCCCTGGACCGCACGCATGCTGGTTTCTACCGCTGCATCGTCCGCAACCGGATGGGAGCCCTGCTGCAGCGCCAGACCGAGGTGCAGGTGGCCTGTAAGTGACAGCCCTGCTCCCCCCGGTGGGACCCTGTGGGCTGTGCTGGGGGATGGAGGGCCCCAGGCTGGGGGTTAGGCAGGGTGCTGGGGCTGTGGGTGTTGCACCCTGGGGTCCTGCCCCTCTTTGCCATCCCTTCCTGCGGGATGTCCCCAGTCCCGTCCTCATCAACCCCTTCCCCAGGAGCAGTGACAAATCAGGGAGCTAATGAGGAATTAATAAGGCAGCTGTGCTAACAACTAATGATAATGGCAAAGTCGTTAAAAAAAGATTCTTTACATGTTTTTAATTACAGCAATTAAGAGAAGTCAATAAAAATCTCCCCCGCTCCCTTCCCCTTCTCCATGCACCCTGCTTCACTTCTTTTCTCAACTGCTGTAGATGTGCAGTGTGCACACAGCAGAGCAGGACAGAACAGCGGGTGCTCCAACCTCACCTGGAGCCAAGGTGCCACCTGGGCTCTCCCTGCAGGGAATGGGGACAGGTGCCAGGGCTGAGCCCTGTTTGCTGCACCCATCCTCGGTGGGGTCCCCAGAGTGGTCTGTGGGTGATGGGGTTAAGCAGCTCCATAAGGATGGAGCATGGGATGAGGACAGTACTGGGGATGTGGGAGCACTGGGGTGCCAGGAGGGGCGAGCAGACCCCAGCACGGCCCTATGGCATCCTCAAGGGAGCCCATCCCCATAGCCTCCAGCCTGCTCCCCGCTGGGTCCCTATGGCATTGTCAGAACCTGCTGCAAAACGCTCTGCATTTTTGCAGACATGGGGAGCTTTGAGGACAGCGAGGCGCAGCTGAGCGTGTCCCACGGGGAGGCAGCTGTCATCCGGGCACCGCGCATCGCCAGCTTCCCCCAGCCCCAGGTCACCTGGTTCCGCGACGGGCGCAAGATCTCCCCCAGCAGCCGCATGTGAGTAGCACCTGTGGGAGCAGCATCATTTGATACCCCCCAGCATCCCCCCAGCAACCCCCCCCGTAACCCCCCCGCATCTGGCGCTG
>WBMW01004567.1:286460-310831 GCA_013396635.1 Penelope pileata | reverse complement strand
GAAGGACGGGGTGCCCCTCTCCAGCGGCATCAGCGACTACAGCCGCCGGCTCACCATCCTCAACCCCGTGCTGGGCGACAGCGGCTACTACGAGTGCGAGGCCGTGCTGCGCAGCAGCAGCGTGCCCGCCGTGGCCGCGGGTGCCTTCCTGTCTGTGCTGGGTGAGGCTGTGCTGCCACGTGTGCAATGAGCTGGAGCCGGCCTCAGCCCCAGGGTGGGTGCGGAGGGTCCTGGTGCTGACGCTGCCCATCTCTGCGCTTCCCTTTGCAGAGCCCCCGCAGTTCGTCAAGGAGCCAGAGAGGCACATCACGGCCGAGATGGAGAAGGTGGTGGCCATCCCCTGCCAAGCCAAAGGTGAGCTGTGCCCCGTGCCCGCTGCAGCCGCACACCCACCGTGGCCCCGTGCCTGACGCAGCCCTTGCAGGAGTGCCCCCCCCTGACATGGCCTGGTACAAGGACGCATCCCTCATCCACCCGGAGCAGCTGTCCCGCTTCCAGCTGCTGGCGGACGGCAGCCTGCAGATCAGCGGGCTGCTCCCCGACGACACCGGCATGTTCCAGTGCTTCGCCCGCAACGCGGCCGGCGAGGTGCAGACCACCACGTACCTGGCTGTGACCAGTAGGTGCCAGCCCCCCTGTCCCAGAGCCTGGGGTTCCCTGCGTGGGATGGGACCCCCCAAGCAGGGTTGTACCCCCCATGCTCAGACTGGGCACTGGAAAGGGCTTTGGGGGTGTCTGTGCCTCTCTCTGCCCCACAGGCATCGCCCCCAACATCACCAGGGGTCCCCAGGACAGCACGGTGATCGATGGCATGGCCGTCATCCTCAACTGCGAGACCTCTGGGGCTCCGCGCCCGGCCATCACCTGGCAGAAAGGTGAAGGGGGTGGGGGCACGGGGTGCTGGCAGCACTGCTCTCTCTGCATGGCCCAGGGTTGGGCTGGGTGCTGCGGGTGACGGGACCCCCGGTGTCCCCCAGGGGAGCGGATCCTGGCCAGCGGCTCGGTGCAGCTCCCACGCTTCACCCTGCTGGAGTCGGGCAGCCTGCTCGTCAGCCCCGCGCACCTCGCCGACGCCGGCACCTACACCTGCCTGGCCACCAACTCCCGTGGCGTGGACGAAGCCTCTGCTGACCTGGTGGTCTGGGGTATGTCCTGCAGTGCTGCACGGTGTGGGACAGACCCCACTGGGTGCCCGCTTCTGGGATGCCAGGCTCTGGCACATGGCTGCTCTGCTGGGAGGGATGCTAAGAGCTGCACCCATGTGGCCGCCTGTGTCACTGTCCCCAGTCCCATCAGCTGGGTGGCTCTGTCCCTGCGCTGATGCCCCCCAGGCAGTGCTGTCAGCTCACCCTGTCCCCCCGCAGCACGGACGCGCATCACCGACCCGCCGCAGGACCTGAGCGTCATCAAGGGGACCAAGGCCTCCATGAGCTGCGGGGTCACCCACGACCCCAGCGTGGACGTCAGGTGGGTGCTGGGGGCTGGGGAGGGAGCGGGAGATGCTCTGTGGTCCTGCAGTGCCACCTGGTGCCCAGCACCGGGCCCCCTCCTCTCCTGGGGGGGCCACAGGGTGCCAGGACCCCTGGGTTCCCACCTGGCACAGGTACATCTGGGAGAAGGACGGGGCACCGCTGGGCACTGAGGGTGGCCCCCGGCTGCGGCTGGACGAGGCGGGCACGCTGCACATCTCCCAGACGTGGTCGGGGGACATCGGCACCTACACCTGCAAGGTGCTCTCGGCCGGGGGCAACGACTCGCGCAGTGCCCACCTCCGTGTCCGGTGAGACCCCCACCCCACGGGCACCCTGTGCCCTGCTGTGCCCCTGCCCTGACCGCCGTGTCCCCCGCCCCGTCCAGGCAGCTCCCCCACGCCCCCGAGAGCCCCGTGGCTGCCCTGAGCCCCCTGGAGAAGCGTGCCATCAACCTGACCTGGGCCAAGCCCTTCGACGGCAACAGCCCCCTGCTGCGCTACGTGGTGGAGGTCTCCGAGAACAGTAAGGGGCTGTTCCCACCCCCAGACCCTGGGGTTGTCCCCGTGATGGTGGCTCTGCCATCCCCATCTGGTGATGCAGGTGTCCATCATCACACCGGAACGGGTTGGGTGAGGAGGGAGCTTCAAGACCATGGGACTGCTCAGCCAGCGGGCAGGGGGTGCAGGAACCCTGCGGGTTGGGTCCTCCACCTGCCCCCTTCTCCCCCCGTAGATGCCCCCTGGACCGTGCTGCTGCCCAGCGTTGACCCCGAGCTGACGTCGGTGGTGGTGCGGGGCTTGGTGCCTGCGCGCTCCTACCAGTTCCGCCTGTGTGCCGTGAATGACGTGGGCAGGGGCCAGTTCAGCAGGGACACGGAGAGGTGAGTGGTGCTGGGGGGGTACCTGTCCGGGGGAGGGGGGCAGGTGCTCACCCTCGTGCCCTGCAGGGTGTCCCTGCCCGAGGAGCCGCCCTCTGCTCCCCCCCAGAACGTCATCGCCAGCGGCCGCACCAACCAATCCATCATGATCCAGTGGCAGCCGCCCCCTGAGAGCCACCAGAACGGTGTCCTCAAGGGCTACATCATCCGGTAGGCGCCCGCAGAGAGGGGTGGGCACCCTGTTCCCAGTGTCCTGGGTGCAGCTCTGAGCCCCCCTGGTCCCCAGGTACTGCCTGGCCGGGCTGCCCGTGGGCTACCAGTTCAAGAACATCACCAACGCCGACGTCAACAACCTGCTTCTGGAGGACCTCATCATCTGGACCAACTACGAGATCGAGGTGGCGGCGTACAACAGTGCTGGCCTGGGGGTGTACAGCATGAAGGTGACCGAGTGGACGCTGCAGGGAGGTAGGCAGGGACAGGGCTTGGTGGCAGACCCACGGNCTGGCAAGGGATGCAGAGCGTGGCCCCAAGATGGGGCATCTCCTGGGTGCCTGGGCTCCCTGTGCCGAGGGAGGGGGCACAGTGGAGCTGCAGCCAGGCTGCCCTTCATCCCACCAGTCCCCACCGTGCCCCCGGGGAACGTGCAGACCGAGGCCACCAACTCCACCACCATCCGCTTCACCTGGAACCCCCCCAGTCCCCAGTTCATCAACGGCATCAACCAGGGCTACAAGGTGAGGGGCTGCTCGTGGGGCTCCCCAAAAACCGGGCAGCGGGGAACCCCTCGGCCGCCGTGCAAAGCAGCACGACCCATCCCCATGGGTATCCCCCGCGGTTTTAATGGATTCCAGCCTGCCTGCTAAAACAATATTTACCGAGATTTAACACTTGCATGGGCTCGGAATCTCTGTAATTAATTGCAATTTGCAATTAATTCAAATTTACATTAATTAAATTGAATTAAAACATTAAACTTGCTTCTTAATCCACTCAAAAGAAGTTCAGGAATTTAATTGCCGCTGAATGAGATAACCGGAGCAAGCAGGATATTTAACGTTCTTATTAAATGCCACTTAGTATTTTTGATTGGTATTTTTAGGGCCTAATTAGTATTTAATTAAGTTCCTATAGGCTATCTTGCACAATGCCAATTAAAGGCCCAAATATCGCTCCTAAACGAGGGGAGCGGGCGATTACGCGCTGTTATCAATGGGAGTTAATCACCGAGCACGCTCTGTGTTGCCTCGTTTGGGTAAACAGGCAGCATCGAGCGCTCCCTGCATCGTTAATTGATATTTAATCAACCCGCAACCAATCGAGGGGGCTGGGGGATGCGCAGAGGACGTCCCAGCGCCTTCTTCTTGCAGCTCATCGCCTGGGAGCCGGAGCACGAGGAGGAGGCGACGGTGGTGACGGTGCGGCCCAACTTCCAGGACAGCGTCCATGTGGGCTACGTGGTGGGGCTGAAGAAGTTCGCCGAGTACCTGACGTCGGTGCTGTGCTTCACCACGCCGGGGGACGGCCCGCGCAGCCCGCCCCAGCTGGTGCGCACCCACGAGGACGGTACGGGGAGGCTCCGCGTGCCCCAGGGCGGCAGCGAGCGGCCCGGCGATGTGGGGCTGGGGGGGACGTGGAGCCCCGTCCCTGGGGAGCCCCCTCTGTGTGGGGTCCTGTGGGCTCTTCGGGCACGTAGCTGCGTGCTGAGCCCCGGTGTCTCTGGGCAGTGCCCGGCCCCGTGGGACACCTGAGCTTCAGTGAGATCTTGGACACGTCCCTGAAGGTCAGCTGGCAGGAGCCGCTGGAGAAGAACGGCATCCTGACGGGTAGGGATGCTGAGCCCCAGCCCCACAGCATCTCCCCAGCCCCAAACCTGCACCATCATCAGCCTTGCTGTGTCCCCCAATCCCTGATTCCTCAGCATCTTGCTCCTCACCCCAAAGCGTCTCCCTGGACCCGACCCCATCAGCCCACATCAGCCTTGCAGCATCTCCTCCAATCTCTGATCCCGGAGCATCTTGCTCCCCAACCCTGCACCATCCCCACTAGCCCCACAGCATCCCCCAATCCCTGACCCCGCAGCATCTTGCTCCCCGATCCCACAGCACCTTGCCCCCACCAACCCCACAGCATCCTCCAATTCCTGACCCTGCAGCATCTCACCCCCACCAACCCCGCACCGTCTCCCTGCACCCTGCTCGGCCCCATGGGGTGGATGAGCGGGGTGATGGCGTGGGGTCAGACTGGGGGCTGACAGCACGGGGTGTGCTTCAGGCTACCGGATCTCCTGGGAGGAGTACAACCGCACCAACACGCGGGTGACACACTACCTGCCCAACGTCACGCTGGAGTATCGTGTCACCGGCCTCACCGCCCTCACCACCTACACCATCGAGGTGGCCGCCATGACCTCCAAGGGCCAGGGCCAGCTTTCCTCCTCCACCATCTCCTCGGGGGTGCCGCCAGGTGAGTGCGGTGCTGTGGGAACATCGTGGGATGCAGCTGGTGTGTGGGGCAAGCAGTCGGTGCCACCCACCCCACTGTGTCCCCACAGAGCTCCCCGGTGCCCCCACCAACCTGGGCATCTCCAACATCGGTCCCCGCTCCGTCACCCTCCAGTTTCGCCCGGGCTATGATGGCAAAACCTCCATCTCCCGCTGGCAGGTGGAGGCACAGGTATGGGGTGGCTTTAGGGGTGGCAAGGGGGTGCCGGGGGGGCGGCTCACCCCACTGCCATCCTGCAGGTGGGGCAGAGTGGTGAGGCCGAGGAGTGGGGGCTCGTCCACCAGCTGGCCAACGAGCCCGATGCCCGCTCCATGGAGGTGCCCAACCTGAACCCCTACACCTACTACAGGCGAGTGGCCGGGGCTGTGCCATCCTCCCTGGGGGACCGGAGCCCTCTCGTCCCCACCGTGACCCCCGCTCTCCCCTCTCAGTTTCCGCATGCGGCAGGTGAACATCGTGGGCACCAGCCCCCCCAGCCTGCCCTCCCGCAGGATCCAGACCCTGCAGGCCCCCCCAGATGTGGCACCTGCGAATGTCACCCTGCGGACAGCCAGCGAGACCAGCCTGTGGCTGCGCTGGATGGTGAGGGTCTGCGCCCATGGGTGCAGCACATGTTGGGGCACCCTGGGGTGGCTGTGGGACACCGGGGGTGACGGTGCTGCCTGTGCCAGCCCCTCCTGGAGCAGGAGTACAACGGGAACCCTGACTCTGTTGGCTACCGGATCCGCTACATGCGCTCGGACGGGCGAGGGCGGGCGCTGGTGCACGTCATCCATGACCGCGTGGAGCGGGAGTACACCATCGAGGACCTGGAGGAGTGGACCGAGTACCGGGTGCAGGTCCAAGCCTTCAACGCCATCGGCTCGGGGCCCTGGAGCCTCTTGGTGGCGGGACGCACACGGGAGTCAGGTACCACCCACAGCCCCAGTGCTGCCCTGCGCTTGTCCCCAGCGCTGACCCTTTGCTGTCACCCCCCCAGTGCCCTCCTCCGGCCCCAGCAACGTGTCGGCACAGGCCACCACCTCCAGCAGCATGCTGGTGCGGTGGAGTGACATCCCCGAGGCGGACTGCAACGGCCTCATCCTGGGCTACAAGGTGAGCAGCTGCAGCAGCCCAGTGCTGTGCTCTGCATGTGCCGTGCCCAGGTTGTGCCACCCTGAGAGCCTGAGCTGCTCCAGCCTGGGGGAGCTGGGAAGCCTGGCTGTGTCACAGGGGCTCTGTTGCAGGTGATGTACAAGGAGAAGGACTCGGAGGCGCGTGCCCAGTTCTGGCTGGCGGAGGGCAATGCCTCCCGCAGCGCCCAGCTGACGGGGCTGGGCAAGTTCATGCTGTACGAGATCCGTGTGCTGGCCTTCACCAGGATCGGGGACGGCGTGCCCAGCCGGCCCCCTGTGCTCGAGAGGACGCTGGATGATGGTGGGTGCCAGGGTGTGGGTGGACATCCCATGCTATCCCTGTTCCCTGGAGCTTCTTTAGTCTGGACACCCAGGGATGCCACTCTCGGTGGCTGCACTTGGTGCTCACCTGTGCATGCCGTGGTGAGCCCCATCTCTCCTGTTCCAGTGCCCGGGCCCCCCGTGGGGATCCTCTTCCCCGAAGTGAGGACGACCTCAGTGCGGCTCATCTGGCAGCCGCCCGCAGCCCCCAACGGTGTCATCCTGGGTAGGTGGCAGCTGTTGTGGCTGTGCCGTGATGCTCTGTGGGGGGAGCAGAGATGCTGTGGGAGCCAGGAGAAGTGTGGGGGGGCTCCCTGCCATCCGCCTGGGTGTCTCAGAGCCCACTGCCCCCACATCAGCAATCTCTGCCCCGAACAGGGCAGGGGGGAACCCCTCGGTGCTGGCTCTGTGCAGGGCAGGGATGGAGGGGGGGCAGAGCAGGGTGCCACGGGGCTGTCCCCACGGTGCCGCTCTGTCCCCACAGCGTACCAGCTCTCCCACCGCCTCAACACCACCGCGGCCAACGCTGCGGTCACCGAGGTGCTGGGCCCCAGCACGCGGCAGTACACGGCCACCGGGCTGCAGCCCGAGGCCACCTACCTCTTCCGCATCGCGGCGCAGACCCGCAAGGGCTGGGGAGAGGCGGCCGAAGCCCTCGTGGTGACCACGGAGAAGAGAGGTACGGGGGGTCCGGGCAGGGGGCTCGGCATGCTGGTGATGTACTCGCGGTGCTCCCAGCCCCTCGCCTCCCCCAGATCGCCCGCAGCCCCCCAGCAAGCCGCTGGCACGGCAGGAGGACGTGCGGGCCCGCAGCGTGCTGCTGTCCTGGGAGCCGGGCAGCGATGGGCTCTCCCCCGTCCGCTTCTACACGGTGCAGACCCGCGAGCTGCCTGGGGGCGAGTGGGTGCTGCACCCTGCCTCCATCAGCCACAATGCGACCGCCTTCGTCGTGGACAGGTGAGGCACAGAGTGGCCCCGAGTGATGGTGGGGATGCTGAGAGGTGGGCTCTGCTTTAGGCACTTGCCCTGTGCCTCAGTTTCCCCTCCTGATGGGGAGCGCCGTGCCCTGCTGCATCCCTCTGCTGCAGGAGGGATGGAGCCCAGGGGGCGGCCTCACTGTCCCCACCCCCTCTACTTTGTGCAGGCTGAAGCCCTTCACCTCCTACAAGTTCCGCGTGAAGGCAACCAACGACATTGGGGACAGCGAGTACAGCGAGGAGTCGGAGTCGCTCACCACCCTGCAGGCAGGTGGGTGCCCCCAGGGGCTGGGGACGGTGCTGTGACCTCCCACGTGGCACCGGGTACAGCAGCATCAGTTACCCTGTGCATCTCTGGAGCCTCACCTCCTGCTTCTGCCCTGCAGCCCCCGAGGAAGCCCCCACCATCCTCTCTGTCACCCCGCACACCACCACATCGGTGCTCATCCGCTGGCAGGTACTGTCATGGGACCACGGGAGGTGGCACTGAGGGACGGCGGCACTGGGCAGCTTTCCAAGGCTGGGGACAGCAACCTGGGGATGCTGGGTCAGCCTCTCACTGTCCATCCCCCCACAGCCCCCGGCCGAGGACAAGATCAATGGCATCCTGCTGGGCTTCCGCCTCCGCTACCGCGAGCTGGTGTATGACAGCCTGCGCGGCTTCACCCTGCGCGGTATCGGCAACTCCGGAGCCACCTGGGCTGAGCTCACCCGTGAGTGCCTGCGGCCCCGCAGAGCATGGGGGTGTGTGAGGACACAGCGGTGGTGGGGGGAGGACGGCAGGGCAGCATCCTGCATCCCACGCTCCACGGCAGCATCCTGCGCTCCACGGCCTCTGCCGGGTACCAGCGCGGAGCCGAGTGGTGCCCCGTGGAGCTGCCACCAGCCCCTTTGTGCCACCACGTCTGACGGTCCCTGGCAGCTGTCTGCACTGCTGCTGGCTCAGCCCCGCTGTGCTCAGACCCCTCTGTGCCTGTAGCACAGGTGTCCGTGTGTGGGCACGTCACGGTGTCTGTGATGCTCCTGCTGTGTGTGTGTGTCTGTGTGCTGCTGTCCTCAGGCCCTGGAACAGGGTCACATCACTCTGCAGACTGCAGGGACATAAGGAATGGGGCAGAGCCCAGCACTGCTCCCAGCAGCAGTTGGTCCCCATGGGGACCCCGATGCCCAGACCCTGCTTGTGCCACTCATGGGATGGGGGACAGGAGGGCTCCTCGGTGCTGTGACATCCCTGTTGGTGCTCAGAGGGGTTGGGCTCCTGGTGGCGTACCCTGGGTGCGGTACCCCTGGGGGAGGGGTGCTTGGAGGAGAGACCCTGCCTGCGCAGGACTAACGCCGCCTGCTCTCCTGCCCCGTGCTGTGCAGCTGTCTACGCCGTGCACAACCTCAGCGAGGTGTCCCTCACGCAGTACGAGCTGGACAGTAAGTCCCCATGCCCCTCTGTGCTCCTGTCCTCCCCACTGCCACCCCCCATGTCTCCCCCTCTGCCTGTGCCATGCAGTGAATCCTTGTGCTCTGTGTCCTGGGGACCCCTCTGCCTGTCCGCCCCTGCTGCCCCCTGGGGACACCATCCCCTTCCCCTGGGAGGGGGCTCTGCAGGGGGTGGTGGAACCCCGCTGATCCCATCCCTCTCTCCCCGCAGACCTGAGCAAGCACCGGCGCTATGAGATCCGCATGAGCGTGTACAACGCGGTGGGCGAGGGTCCCCCCAGCCCCCCCCAGGAAGTCTTTGTGGGTGAAGCGGGTGAGTCTGCTGGCAGGGGCTGGCACGCCCTGGTACCCCCTGCTGCCATGTGTCCCTGTGGCCCCCATCCCCTCTGCACCCCCCCCATGTGCCATCCCACCCCCTACACTGTGGGGGGTGTTCCCCCTCCTTGGCCATGGCCGTGCTGTGACACTGTCCCCTCCTTCGGCACAGTGCCCACCGGCGCGCCACAGAACGTGGCCGTGAAGGCGGCCACAGCCACTCAGCTGGATGTCACCTGGGAGCCACCACCTGCGGAGAGCCAGAACGGGGACATCCAGGGCTACAAGGTACTGAGCTCCGTCACCTGGGAGCTGTCACCGAGCTGGGGTCTGGGGACAATGAACTGTGCCTTGGGGTGCGATGTGGGGAGAGGCTGGGAAGGTGCTGGGTACCTGAGATGGTGCTGGGGAGCTGCTGTGTGTTATAGGAGGGTGCTGGATACCGTGGGGAGATGCTGCGTGCGCTGGGAAGATGCTGGGTGCCTGGCAGAGGCTGGGTGCTCAGGGAGATGCTCTGCGAGCCGTTGGGGAAGGGATCTGGGGACATGCCAGGTGGCCCAGCCCGGCTGTGAGCACCAGAGGGCGCCGTCGGCCCTCGGATGCGCTCAGGGATGCTGCTGGGGTCTCTTACGGGGACGCAGCCGGGGATGCTGCCTGCCCACGCTCTAGGGACCTCCTTAGCCACATCCATGGCGATTCCTCCTTCTCAGCTCTCTCCTTGGAGGTTTAGGCTCAGCTCAAAAATGATCTGTGGCGCGGCGATGCTTGTCCCTGTGCCAGCCGTGCAGCTGCTGTCTGATGTCCAGCACAGCCCCGAGGCATGCTGCAGGCGTGCTGGCGGCGAGGCTGGTTTTTCCCTCTGGCATACCCAGAGCGCTCAGCCTGTCCTGGAGAGGGGCTCAGGAGCCGGGCAGGGCTATGCAGGGTGTCTGAGCACCACGAGGCACCTGGGTGGGGGGGATGAATTAGCATCACCCACACTGCCGTGGGGTCTCAGTGCCACCTCCCCTCCTGCAGATCCATTTCTGGGATGCCCAGCGCCAGAACGAGAGCATACGGGTGAAGACGCTCTTCCTGCCTGAGACCGGGGTGAAGCTGAAGAACCTGACGGGGTACACCTCGTACTGGGTCAGCGTCGCTGCCTTCAACGCCGCTGGGGACGGCCCCCGCAGCACCGCCGTGCAGGGCCGGACGCTGCAGGCAGGTGGGGCCATGGCAGGGCTGCCCTGGGCAGGGCTGGGGGGGGCTGGCTCGTCCCCAGGAGAGCTGAGCTGTCCCCGCTCCCCTCCCCGTTCCCTTGCAGCCCCCAGTGCCCCCGGCTCCATCCGCTTCAGCGAGCTGACCACCACGTCGGTGAACGTGTCCTGGGAGCCCCCACCGCTCCCCAATGGTGTTCTGGAGGGCTACAGGCTGGTCTACGAGCCCTGCATGCCCGTGGACGGTGAGGGCATGGCGGGGGTCGCCAGGGGGGCTCGAGGGGGCCCCGGCTCAGCGTCCGTCCCTGCAGGCGTCAGTAAGATCGTGACAGTGGACGTGAAGGGGAACAGCCCGCTGTGGATGAAGGTGAAGGACCTGGCTGAGGGCATCACGTACCGCTTCCGCATCCGGGCGAAGACCTTTGCCTATGGGCCGGACGTTGAAGCCAACATCACCACGGGGCCAGGGGAAGGTAGCGGGGGGCTCTGTGGGGTGCTGGGATGAGGGAGGAGATGTGGCTGGGGATGGCCCCCCAGTGCTGCTCCGGAGTGCCACCAGCTCTGCTCTGGGTGTCCAGGTGCCCCCGGCCCCCCAGGAGAGCCCTTCATCTCCCGCTACGGCTCAGCCATCACCATCCACTGGACGAGCGGGGACCCTGGGCAAGGGCCCATCACCAGATACGTCATTGAGGCCCGGCCTTCAGGTACTGCAGCTCTACCCACTGTGTGCTGGGTTTAGGAGAAAGAGAAACTGAGGCAGGGAGCACCAGCTCCTTCTGGACACACGTTGGGCTGGGTTAGGGGTTGGGACCCAGTGTTGGCCGTGTGCTTGCAATGAGGATGCTGATAAGAGACTGATGGAAAGCAGCCAGCAAGCCACTGAGCTGCTCTGATCGATGCTGCTGACTTCACAGTCACAGAGGTCCTGGTGTCCCCTGGGCCAGGAGAGGGGACCGAGGGGCATCAAGGCTGTCCTGAAATGGGAGGGCTGCTGGACCAGAGCCCCCGTCCCCGTGGCAGGGAGCTGATGGGCACAGCCGTGCTTCCTCCTGCATCCCTGTGTTAATGATTCTCCCTGCCGCAGCGCAGATGACCCAGCTGACTGCTAATGGGGCGCGGGGCTGTGCTCCCCGGGGAGCTGCCTGCCCTGGGCCACGAGCGGGGCAGCGATAAATCAGCTCTGTGCGACGTGACGGTTTTTTAATGATGCTGCAGTGAGCGAGCTCAGCTCCAGATGGCAGAGGGCATGCTCCCAGCGTGGGTGCGGGGAGGGAGGCAGGAGAGGGGCTGTGAGGGGCACGTTCCCTGTGCGGGCTGTATGGGGTTCAGCCTCTCACCCAGGCACTGCCTCCTCCTATGCCCTTCTCTCCTCCAGATGAGGGGCTCTGGGACATCCTCATCAAAGACATTCCCAAGGAAGTGACCTCCTACACCTTCAGCATGGACATCCTCAAGCAGGGGGTCAGCTACGACTTCCGTGTCATCGCCGTCAACGACTACGGCTATGGGACCCCCAGCACACCATCCCCCTCCGTCTCAGGTAGCCAGCAGGGTGTCCCCAGGAGATGCTGTCTCTTCCTTCTATCCCCATTTCACCAGCTCACAAAATCCCCCTGGGGTCCCCCATCCATACCGGTTTGCCCCCCTGCCAGTCCCCCTCTGATCCCCCCTGCTGTGCCCCAGCCCAGAAAGCCAACCCCTTCTACGAGGAGTGGTGGTTCCTGGTGGTCATCGCCCTGGTGGGGCTCATCTTCATCCTCCTGCTCGTCTTCGTGCTCATTATCCGCGGGCAGAGCAAGAAGTACGCCAAGAAGTCGGACTCAGGTGAGTGCT
The DNA here is from genome assembly GCA_013396635.1 of Penelope pileata. Classification (NCBI taxonomy): domain Eukaryota; kingdom Metazoa; phylum Chordata; class Aves; order Galliformes; family Cracidae; genus Penelope; species Penelope pileata. Next base: position 298,789 of record WBMW01004567.1, on the reverse strand, counting down.
GGGGTGGTGACAGTGGTGGGTGCCCACTGGGGACATCAGTGGAGGCTAGGGACAAAATGCCCATGTGATGCTGCATGCAGGCAGTGGGGCATCATCACAGCCAGCTGAGGGCTGCAGAGCCCATCAGAACCTCTCCAGAGCATCCCTGCTTGCTTTTGGGGTCTAAGTGGCATGCACCCAGGGCAGCACCCACCCCTCCTGCCTTGGGATGGCTCCTCCAGAGCCCTTTTGGCATCCCAGGAAGATGCTGCATGCTTCCTGGAGAGTGCTGGGAGCTGAAGATTAAATAAGCAGCTTGTCCTGTGTCAGCTGCGGCAGCAGGGCTGCGTGGGGGCTCACGGAGGTCACTGGGATTAGTCAAACACAGCCCTGTTTTCTTAGCTCTATCAAGGGCTCAAATTGTGGGGAAAATCCAGACCTCCTCGTTAAGCAAACAGCCGCTGAGCTGGGAGCTGGAGGCGATGCAGCAGGGCGGAGTGTGCACCAAGGGTTGGTGGCACTGGGCATGGGACCTGCAGATAACGAATGTCCCCAGGCTGTGCTGTCTCGACCGTGGGCAGGGGCTGGGGCTAGACCACCCCCCGCTGCTCCCCCCTAGGAGGGCTTGGGGAGCTTGCGGGAGGCTGAGCCCCTGTCCCGCAGGGAATGGCTCCAAGGCAACTGCACTGAGCCACGGCGAGATGGTGAGCCTGGACGAGGGCAGCTTCCCTGCCCTGGAGCTCAACAACCGGCGCCTCTCTGTCAAGAACTCCTTCTGCAGGAAGAATGGCATCTATACCCGGTAGGACCCGTGCCACCGGGCAGGAGGGTGCCGTGCAGGCAGCCCTAGGGTGGGTGCTCGCCCGTGGGCAGGGGGCACTTGGCACAGCCGGGAGCATCCCGCTGTGGTCCCCCAGCTGCTCCTGGGGGCTCACCCCTGCCTGCATGGCTCTGTGCTGCCCCGAGGTCCCCGCCACGGCCCAGCCCCGGCAGCCTGCACTACTCGGATGAGGATGTGACCAAGTACAATGACCTGATCCCTGCTGAGAGCAGCAGCCTGACAGAGAAGCCCTCTGAGGTCTCTGACTCCCAGGTATGCACTGTGGGGATGGGGACACGGGGACACAGAGGCCTTGGAAGGATGGGTGCTGCTGGGAGCCCTCCCTGTGCCTCTGCCCCACGTGGTGCAGATCCCGGTGTGTGTTTGGGAACAGCACTGCCTGTCCCATGTCCCCTCCTGCCTTTAGGCATCACTCTCCCATAGCCCCGTGGCACGGATCCAGGGGGAAGCTGGCACAGCCCCCGGCCCATGTGCGGGGGATGTGGCACCGCAGGGGATGGCACGGGGCCCCTTGGGCAGTGCGCTGGGGACTGTCCCGCTGCCCGGTCGCTGGTGGCAACGGCCGCAGCTCTGCCAACCCTGCAGAATGGCACCTTTGTGTCCTCCCGGAGCAACGGGCAGCAGTGGCCGGGCAGGAGCGTGCCCCCAGGGAGCCCACAGAGCATTGCCCCTGGGGCCGGATGCCTTGAAAAAAAGAGGCTGAACCCTGGGGCAAGGTCCTGCGGGGTCCCCGTGGCACAGCCACGTCCCCGGGCAGCACCGGCCCTCAGCCCCCTTCCTCCTCCCGCATCAGTTTCTTTTTGCCGGCTCCGCTCCCTCCTGCGGGGATCGAGTGTCTTTGAGGAGCTGTGAAGAGCGGCGAGAGCCGAAAGCTGGCGCGGGGCTGCCCCCCCGCCGCCCCTCAATGGGGCCTTTGTGCGCCGCCGGGAGAAGCTGAATCCAATTAGCGCCCGCGGGAGGGAGGGGGAGGGATGGAGGGCGGCCGCACCCCCCATCCCACCGCCCCGGGGACAGCGGGGCCCCAGGGTCGCGCAGCCCTTTTGTGCTAGGTTTGATTTTGCTTTAGCAAAAAGCAGAAACGTCCCTGCGGTGCCGCAGCCCTCGCAGCCCCCTGAACCCTGTGGGATGCTGACAGCGGGAGAGCTCTCCCCATCTCACCCAGCTCCATGCTCACCCTTTGCTCCATCCCTTAGGGCAGCGACAGCGAATACGAGGTGGACCCGGGCCACCAGAAAGCCCACTCCTTCGTCAACCACTACATCAGCGACCCCACCTACTACAACTCGTGGCGGCGGCAGCAGAAGGGCATCTCGCGGGCGCAGGCCTACAGCTACACCGAGAGCGACTCGGGGGAGCCCGACCACGTGCCCCTCTCCAACAGCACCTCCACGCAGCAAGGCAGCCTCTTCCGGCCCAAGGCCAGCAGGACTCCCACCCCCCAGACCCCCGGCAACCCCCCCAGCCAGCCCGGCACCCTGTACCGCCCGCCCAGCAGCCTGGCCCCTGGCTCCAGAGCCCCCATCGCTGGATTTTCTTCTTTCGTTTGATATTTAAACAGGAGCAAAAACAAGCGAGCAAAAAGAAAAAAACAAAAAAGAAAAAAAGTACAAAAAAAAAAAAAAAGTCCAAGAAATCAAGGAGAAAAAGTGACAAGGAGGAGGAGAAGAGGATGGGGATGCTGAGAGCCTGAGGCCGGGGCTGCTCAGGCTTTTTCCTTTTCTCGGCTGAACTTGGAGCAGGATGCCAAGTGACTTTGCTGGGGCTGGGGAGCAAAGCCCAGCTCCTCTCTTCGGCCAAAGCTTTGTGCTGCAGCCTCCTCGGCCGGGGCAGGACAGGGCTCAGGGCTGCCGGGGGCCCTCCAGGACACAGAGCTGGGAACGCAGACAGGACTGCAGGGAGAGGGGACTGCTCGTGTAAACCCTCTGGGGGTGAAGCCCCAGCCTGGACCCTCTGAGAAATGGGGCAGCCCTGTGCCGGCAGCCAACTGAACAATTAATTGCTCTCTTCGTTTGCCCCTGGCCCAACGCAGCCCCCCCAGGAGTAAACCCCAGGAGGAGAGCCCCGAGGGGTGCAAGCGGTGCTGATGTCCCCTCTGATTTGCACCTGGGGCTCTGGGGAGGACTCGCTGGGGTTGTTTTTATTTCGATTCTGTTTTGTGCAGAGGCCAGGGAGCCCGAGGGACACACGGGGCTGGAGAGGAGGCGGTTTTGGTGCTCCCTGCATAGCAGACCCCCCCTCCAGTGCCTACTGGTGAGCCAGGCAGCAGTCTGCAGGGCTGCGGTGCTGAGGCTGAGCCGAGGGAGATGCCAATAAACAGCTGAAGATGAGCCCCCCCGTCTCGCTTCTCTGTCACCGTGCTATGTTGGAGACGGAGTGGGCAGGGCGCATCCATTTATCCTGCTGCACCAACCAGGCATGCATCAGCCCGATGGCACGCCACGATGGCCATGGTTTAGTGTCTCCATCCCAGAGCAGTGAGGCTGGTGGCTGGAGGAACAGGGACGCGGTGGTGAGGGGGATGTGGGCAGCATCACCTGCCCCGTGCTCGGCATCGTGGATGTCGTGCATCCCACCCCCAGCACTCTGCTCACTGAGGCACGGGATGCTCTGCCCTTCAGGCTCGGTGGGGAAATCAAGGTGACGTGCTCAGCTTTAATTGCTCATTGCCCCTCCGGCAGCAAACGATGTGGGTCGGGAGCAGAGGGGTGAGGGAGGGCTCAGGCTGCTGCAGCGAGGCTCTGAGCAGGGCTTGGGCACACAGGTCCTTGGTCGGGGTCTGTGTCCTCGTTGGGACCATGGGACCCTCACTGCAAGGCTCAGGGACGTGCTGGATGTGCCCAGTCCCTTGCTGCAGCTGCCACCCTGGGGAGCACTTTGCAGGTGGTGCTGCCTTTGGGGACCTGTTTGAGCTGGGGGGTGTGTGATGTGGTGCCACCCCCCCCCTCACCTTTCTCCTGTGCTGGGGAGAAATGGGGGTCACTGTGGTCGCGTTGCTCCCAAGCCACAGCCACGTGTGGGAGCTCTGTCCTCACCTCAACTTGTCACCATGTCCCCGAGCTGGTGGGAGCAGAGGGCATTGCTGGCAGGTGACTCATCCGCCCTGCTGTGGAGCTGGCACTGAGGGGAGCGCAGGGTGCCCGTCCCTCCCAGGGGCAGTGAGGAGGGAGCTCGGGTGCAGGCACAGCACGGGGTGGGCTGCCCTTGGCTGCACTAATCCTGCTCCTCGGCTGCAGCCTGGCTCCAGCCCAGGCTTGGGCAAGAGGCACCCCGCTCCCTGCAGGGCTGTGCTGTGGAGCTGGGCAGGGCTGGGCAGCGTGGGCGAGTGCTCCTGGTGCGCACCCACAGTGTTCCCCTTTGCAGGGACAGTGGGTGTGCATCCTCGGGACAGCAGCAGGGCTCATGCCCCACTCATCCCCCTGCCCTCACCTCGTCCCTGCTGCAGGGAGCAGCACAGGGATGGGAGCAGTGCCAGTGCAGTCAGTGGGACCTCTCACCCACGCTGCCTCAGTTTCCCCATGGCATAGACACAACCTGGCTGCGTGCTCCATGCGGCTGCAGCCCCAGCACCGCGCTGGCCTTGGCGTGTGCCCCAGCTTGTGCTCGGCTGCGGTCTGCCAAGGGCGAGCACCGTGTGCTTATCAGGGCTGGGCCAGCCAAGGGGGGCAGAGGGGAGAGCCCCAAACCTCCACTGCGCGGCTCCTGCTCGCTGCCCCAGGACAGGGATGTGTTGATGTGCCAGAAACGGGGTTGTGACCTGTAAGCTGAGGTTGAATTTTGTGATTCCTTTTTATTGATTTAATTAGCCGAAGTGAGGTTAGTGTAGCCAAGCAGTAACATTTTGTTCTCCAAGTTAAGATCAAACCAAGAGGCGTGGAATTGGAGCAAAGAGAAATGCTCGGTGTGGGGGGAGGGGAGGCAGCCCTGCAGCCTGGGCTCTGCTTTTCCTCTTGATCCCTCCAACTCTCCGCCAGCTCCGGAGGCAGAGCTGAGATTTTCCCTTTGCCTTGGGGACAGGGACAGTCCCCTCCTGCTGATGGCAAACCAGAACTCAGTGCATCCTCAGAGCCCCATGTGCCTTGGGTCCGACCAGCTCCTGTGCTGCACAGCCACGATGCTCCCTGCTGTACGGAGCTGCTGCTGCAGGGATGGCACCGACCCCATGCTGGGGTGGTGGGAATGGAGAGCAGAGAGAGGATGGAGCCAGGTCTGTGCATCCTGCTTGCATCTGCCTGGCACTGCCACGCTGGGCACGTGTCACACTGCATGGGCTCTGCCAGCTGTGATGGCACCGGGGGCACTGGGGTGGCTGCACTGTGGTGGGTTTTGGGTTCCTGGGTGGGCGGTGGGGTTGTGAAAGCTCAATCTCAGGGCGCTGCTGGTGAGGGAAGCGTGCTGGCTGGGGATGGAGAAAGAGCCCTGCCCATGGCAGGCTCCAACCTGCACGCACCCTGCCCCGGTGCCTGCCCGGACACCCGTGGGTGCTGAGGCGCCAGTGGTGGGCGTGCAGCGTGGTCCTGCTGGGTGCTCTGGTTGGCCGGATAGCCCAGTGAATGTCATGAGGAAAGGGTGAGAACCCGTGGTTCTGGGTGCAAGCCAATGCCTGTGGGGCTGGCGGGGGCATGCAGGGAGGTTTCTGGCCATGCCCAGCACCCATATGGGCTCTGGGGCTGGGGAGTTTGGGGCGGCTCCCAGCACCCAGCTGCCTGCCTGGCAATTCCCGCACCCCACTGCAGCACCAGGGCTCAGGGGATGCAGGCGGTGCTCTCAGAAGCATCTCCTGCGTGGCCAAGAGCATCGTCAGCCGGAGCTGGCAGGAGCTGGCCTGCTGGCTGGGCTCACTGGGGAGGAGGGGACGGCGCTGCTGGGAACCCAGGCACATTTTCCCTGGCTTTTGAAAGTGCTTTACAATCTTTTTTTTTTTTCACTCTGCTTTCAAAAGCTGCTGAGAAGTGCTAAAAGGAACTGGCGATGGGTTCAGGGAGGGTCGGAGCCACGCAGCCACCTGCTCCATGCTGCTGAGCTCTGAGCATCCCCAACCTCGCTGCCATCTCCCCAGGGCCACATCCAGCCCCGGGGCTCCGCACAGCCACAGAGGAGAGGACAGGAGGGGGGGGTGGCTCCAGCAGCAGTTTTTCGAGTTCAGTGGGTGCCTGCTCTTCCTGCCAGCCCGCGGGTGCCGTCCCCAGCAGCGCCGTCTCCCCGGCAGCCGGCTGATTGTAATTCCTCCTGACTGCTCTGTCTCACCCGGCGCTGAGCTCCCATGACAGCACCAGGTGAGGCACGCAACGCTGGCAGTGCAGGGCCTTCAGCTAGCGTGAGCTGCCCTGGTAGCGCTGATTTCCCAGATAACGAGCTGGGGGGTGGCTCAGTGCAAGTGGGTAGAGCCCCGGGATGGAGCCTGCTCTTCCACACTCACCCCCAACCCCAAAAAGACCCGCTGCTCCCTGGGGATGCATGCTCAACTGCAGGCAGTGCTTTGTGTCCTGCCTCAGTTTTCGCTATGCAAAGCAGGGACAATAAAATTTGCCAACCAAACTGGCTGTGAAAACGGCAGCAATGTGAGCTGAGGAAGCAGCACGGCCTGGGAGGAACTGGCAGCAGCAGTGCCAGACCCGAGGCTGTGGGCAGAGGTGGTGCCCAGGGTGGTTTGGCCTCAGAGCTCAGCCCTCCTGCACGCTGTCCCCTGGCCGCTGCCTGCAGGAGTGATGGGGCCGTGGTTACGGCCTTGTCCCATTCCCACAGTGGGCAGCATCCACACCGGATGAACGAACCATCAAAGCACCTGGTGCTGCCCAGTCCCAGCCACAGCCCTTTGGGTTGGTGCTGCTGAGCCCACGCAGCAGAATTTCAGGGAACAGAGTCGCCCTGCACATGGGTTTCTCCTAGCATTGGTGACATAAGGAATCTTTGTGCCTTGGCATCACTGTGCCCACAGCCCTGGAGCCCCCAGGCACCTACAGCCACGGCATCTGGAGCCGAGGCCCCGCTCACCACCCCTTTACCCCCCCTTTACCCACCCCTTTATCCACCCGTCTGCTGCATGCACAGAGGCGCCAGACGCTATGGAATATGCAAGAAACGCTGCATTAGGCAGACTCGGGATAATCTTGTCTCTCCCGCCCCTTTTCTCCCACAAAGGTTTCGCCTTAATCTCCGGCAGAGGCTGCGTCGTGGCCCTGAACTCTCGCTCTCAGTGCGGTGCCATCACCCCGCACCCATCGTGTGGGGTGGGAACAGGATGGGGACAGTGTGGGGACAGTGTGGGGGTGGCACGGCTGCAAGCGGAGTGGGGTCACTGGTGCTTCCCTGGGGCTGAGCCCATTGACTCCTGACTGCTCAGTTCAGCTTAATTCCCTTAATTAATTAGAGCCTCCAGCCCCGGTCCCTCTGCTGGGGGTGCGGGCTGCCCCCGCCCACTGCCGGGCCTGGGGGGGACACACCTCTCGGACCTCCCCCCGCGTGGGGAAGAGGCACACGCGTGGATCTCTGCACCCCACGTGGGAGACATCGCTCGGGGGTGGGGGAACCGGGACCCCACCGGGGTCCCCCGCAGGGCCGCACCCAGGACAAGGGCCGCCCCCCTCCGCCCCACTCGGGTTTGAATGGAGGGAGTGGGGCTGCCCCGTGACGTGGCGGGGCCGCATTGGCCCGGGCGGGGCGATGACATCATGCTCCGCCGCGGCGGTAGTGGAGGGGGTGCGGTTTCGCCCCGGCTCGGCTCGGCTCGACTCGGATCCGATCCGCGCGGCTCCGCACCGGGCGGCGCGGCCATGGGCCGGGAGCGGGTCCTGAGCGCACAGGTAGGAGGGGTCAGGCTGCGCTCCGGCCCGGCTCGGCTCGGCCCGGCTGCGTTTGGCACGGCACGGGGGGGGCTGCCCGNGTGCAGCGGGGGGAGCGGAGCCGCCGCTGTTTCGGGTGGGGTCCCCGGGGCTGCCCCGAGAGCTGCTCCAGCTCCGGGCGGGTGGATGAAGGAGTTAACAGGATGCGGCGGCTCTGGAGCTGTGTTTGCCCAGCACGGGGCACCGGCCCGCCCAGCCCCGGCTGCGAACTCCGGCCCGGTGCTGCCCGGCCCCGTGTGCGGAGCTCGGCGGTGCGGGGCCGCGGCCGGGCGCTGTCTGCCCGCCGCTGGGGGTGGCCGCGCCGTTGGAGCCCCGAGCTCTGCCCCTTCTCGGAAGCGCCGATCCTTGGAGCGGCTCCAACTGCACCTCTGGGCTCGCCGGGACGGGACGAGAGCGGGTGCTGAGTCACAGAGCTGCCCGAAATCCCCCTCCAGCTCTGCTTCCTGCAAACAGGGATGGGGTCGGGGCTTCCCGGCCGTCCCGTCCTGCCCTCCCGTGTCGCTCAGCATCTCCTGGGGGACACGGACCGGGCATCCCGGGGGCTCACCCAGCTTTGCAAACGTGGGCACGGCGCTGGCCCCTGATCCTGACCCTGCTGTGCTGTGGAATCGGTGCCCCCAGAGCTGGGGCTGGGGAGCAGCAGCCGCTGGCTGGGAGTGGGACGCTGCCTGCACTGCCCTGGCATGACCCCAGCAGCGGCGGTGCCAGTATGGATGTTTCCAAGCGCTGAATCCATAGATCTATTGGCTGTTCCAGCGGGAGCTGGGATCGTTAGGTGTCTGGGGGGGAAACTGAGGCAGGGAGTATGGCGGTGAGCAGAGCACAGCTCTCAGAACATGCAGTAAACAAATCTGTTTTGGACACAGCTCCCTCGGAGACCGTGGAGTGAATCCAGCTGAGGTTTAGCACAGAGTTCAGCAGGGTCGAGTGCTGGTGGGTGGGGCTGGCCCGAAGCCCTGTGCCGGGGGATGACTGTCCCCTCAGTGCCATGCCATGGGGTGACCCGGTGGCGGGGCTCCCGCTGAGCAGCCCGGCAGCGTTGTGCTGACCGCGGCCGTCTCTCCTTTTGTTCCCGGGGTTTTGTCTGAGCGCAGCAGCAGTGCAGGGCCCCGAGGCGGGGCTGCAGGCAGGTAGGTGTCGGGGTGAGCCGTGGGAAGCTGGGCTGTTTACTTCCCGTCCACCCCAGCAAAACCGCAGGAATTCGGAGCCTGGAGGAGGTCGGGAGGGCTGCTGAGCCCCAGTATCCTGTCGGACCCTGGCCAGCCCCTGTTGTTGTGAGAGACGGAGCGAGGAGATAACCTTTCCCCTCGGAAATGTGCCCTCTGTAGCCTCAGGCTGGTTCGTGACCAGGAGGATTTCTGCTCCCTCGCGTGTTCTGGCACATCCTCCTGCCCAGAGCTCCTCGCTGAACTCTGAATCGCTCTTGGGCGTCAGCGCTCCCTGGGGGAACGCTGCTCTGCTTTTGGCACGGACGGGCTGGCGCTTCCCCAGGTCGGCCCCGATCTGCACACAGATAGCAGTGAGCCGTCCCGCTGACCGCTGTGCTCCCACTGCCAGAGCCTCCCCCGTGCATCCCCAGCAGCACCGCGGTGCTGGCAGACAGGACCAGACCTGTCACCCACGCCGCAGAGCAGCAGTCACTGGGTGCAGAGCAGCAGTCACCGGGCGCCTCCTCATCCCACACTGCTCCCGGCCCTGGCGAGGCTCACCAGGGTGTGCTAGCGGGCTGGTCCCCTCCTGGGACTGGAGGTGAAGAGGTGTCTCTGGCAGCCGTCTGCCAGGCAGTGACATCAAAGGGCTGTGCAAGACGGCTGCCCTGGGGGGTAGCACCTTGTGAGCGGGGCTGAGCGCATCCTCCCTGCCCTGGGGCTGCGCTGGGGCTGGACCAGTCCTGGGCTGCCCCTGCCCCAGCGGGGTGGGGAACATCCTCTGATCTTGGGACTGGAGGCTGCTGACTGTGGCATCCACGCGGTGCAGCCAGAGAGGCTCGTTGGGAGCTGGCTGGGCCGGCTGGGATGGCTCTCCCAGCCTGGGAGCAGGGTGAGCTGCAGGCAGGGAGTGTGGGAGTGCAGCTGGATTGGTGCTTCCCCTGTGTGCACCCATGCACTGTCCTCATTCTTGTGCCCTGTGGTCCCCAGGGGGTGGCTGGTGCTGAACGGGGCGAGATGGGGCTGGAAGCAGCATCGAGGTGAGCGATTGTCACTGCATGGGGCCAGGTGGGACTTGGCTCCCCTCAGTGCAGGATCCTGGTGTCCTCGAGCAGCCACCCACCTGCAGGGGAAACTGGGGACTCAAGGCTCTCTTTGGAGCTCATGATCCCAAAGGGGTGAGAAGCAGGGTGCAAACCATCACTTTGCTTTCTCCCTTTTCCCTTCCAACCCTGCTTGCAGGTCCCATCCTATCCCCTTTCCCTGCTGGGACTCGCTGCCATCTGCCCTGCCTGGATCCGGGCAGCGCTGCCAGCCCGGCCGCGCAGCTCTCGGGTTACGCAGCGGTCCTGGAGGGAGCTGCAGGGGCAGCTGCTCTGCCCTGCTTTCCTTTGTGGCACTGTGCACAGCCTGAATGCCACAGGATCTGTTCCTCGCCCCGAGCCAGAGCAGGAGAGGGCTCTGTGCCCCGCTCCAACAGCAGCACGGGGCTGCTCCACCATCACCTCTGTGAAAAGCTGTGGGCAAAGCGCCGAGGGAGGTTTTGGCCACTGCAAAAAGGCTTTGTGGGCTGCAGCCTCTGGGGAGGGGGATGCATTGTTTGGAGGCTGATGGTGATGGAGAGCTTCTGGACGGAGAGCTGCGCCGGTACCGCCCCAACCTCCCACTGGCCCCTTCACCGAGGCTTGCGAAGTATCTCGCAAATGCTGAACTTGGCCCCGAAATCTAAATACAAGGGAGGGACAGTCCCCAGATGGCCTAAATCAGCCAGCACGGTTGCCTGGCCCAGCTGGGGAGCTTGCCGGGAGTGTTTGTTTTATGTAAAACCAAAGGCTGCAGGAATGCTGGCCTGAAAAGGGACCGTGCAGAGGGAGCGTCTGTACCACGCGCACAGCGGTGGGAGCTGCTGGGGGAGCGGGGGCTCCTGATGGTCTGCATGCAGCTATGGGGGGGGAGGGAGGAGCCCACCCAGCTCCGGGTTTGGGGTGGCTGCAGCGTGCAGGGAGGCGGGGAGCAGGCGGGCAGAGGCAGAGTGGCTGCTCCATCCCTACTGCTGCCCCTGGCCGTGCTGCTGGGTGTCCCCTCTGGAGCCCCGTGTGTCACTGTGTCCCTGCAGCTCTGGGGGCTGCTGTGGGCCCCTGGATGGGAGCTGTGCATGGTGGGAGCTGTGCGCAGTGGGGTTGGGCACTGGGACTTTGCTCCCATGTAGGGTCAGAGTGCGCTCTGCCTGCGTGGCTCCGGCTCGGCTGCATCACGGGGACAGGTTTGGGGTGCATGCTGCAGCCCTGCACGGTATGTGGGTACGTGGCTGGGTTCTATAGGGACCGTGTGGCTGTATCTACCCATGGGACACCGTGGGGACATGGCCCCCGCCCTGGGGCTCACGCGGAGCAGAGCTGTCGTCCCCTTCCCGTGAGCGTCACGGGGCCGTGGCGTAGCTGGCGGTGCCCGAGGGGAGGAAGCGGGCGGCTCTGAGCTCTTCCTCCCCAGCAGCCGCTCCCGGACCACCTGGGGCCGCCTGACGCCATGGGAAGCGCGGGATGCAGTGACGTGGTCGCTGTCCTTGTCCCCTCCTGCAGGGCCACTGGGGCTGGGCTGGATCAGACAGATGGTGGCACTGAGAATGGTGGTGGCCGTCCCACTGCCGGGCTGTGGGAAGGAGGAAGGGAGAGGCCCTCGGTCATTGCCGCCGCAAGCTGTCACCCCTGAGTCACAGCAGTGACAGTGAGGTGGCTGTGCGTGGGGGGATGTGGCAAGAGTGGCACGGGCACATGTGGCTGCAGGGAGAGCAGCGTGGAGGGCTTTGGGGCACTCAAGGGCAGCAGTGTCCCCTCGTGTCCCCTGTGTCCCCCCATGTCCCCATTGTGCAGGGATGCAGGAGCCGTCCCCGTTCCCTGCTCCCCTCAGCCTAGCGGTGCCTCCCGGGGGCTCGGCGCCCTCCTCGCACACTTCCTGCCGTCTGTTTCCAATTCCTCCTGGCAGCCACTCCTCCCTGCTTTCTTTCAATTAAAAAAAAAAAAAAAAAAACACCAGCAATTTTTTTTTTAAAAAAACCNAAATCCCAGGCATCTTCTCAGCGTGCAGCTCCCGGGGGCTCCGTGCCCCGCTCCGGTGGGAGGGGGTGGCGGGTGTCCCCGGTGTCCCTCGTTGTGTCTGTCCCCAGGGTGTGGTGGCATCGCCCGAGGAACGCTGCTGTGAGGAGTTTTAGGGGGCAGTGGGGGTGAGGGGATCGGTGGTGCGGGGTGGGATGTGGTGATGCTATGACACAGAGCTGTGATGGATCCCCACGGCCGGGCCAGGTTTGCTGTCCTGGTTCTGTCTCCAAAGCACCATTGTGTGGGGAGGGGAAGGGAGGTCTGGGTGCGAGGACACAGCTCAGGGTGTCCCCATTTGTGGGTCACCATGGGACAGGGTGAGGGGACGCAGTGCTGTGTTCCTTAGGGTCAGGGGCTGTCCTGCTGCGTCCTGGTGCCCAGCACTTTGTCCTGTGCTCCTTCTGCTCCGTGCATGGGGGCTGGCAGA
>WBMW01004567.1:249471-286390 GCA_013396635.1 Penelope pileata | reverse complement strand
TCCTTGCAGCAGTGCCCTGTGTGGGCTGGCGGATGCTCTTCCCCATTGTGGCCATGGAGTCAAACTTTGAGGCCTCACGTCAGCATCCGCTGCTGTCCTTGAATCCTGACCGTGTCCCTCTCTTGTCCCCTAGGAGTGACCCGTGGGTGACGCTGGCTGGGCACCCAGGCGTGGAGCAGCCCCCGTGAGCAGCACCGCGGCCCACCGAGCACCATGCCCATCCTCAAGCAGCTCGTCTCCAACTCGGCCCACTCCAAGCGGCGCTCGCGGGCCGACCTGACGGCCGAGATGATCAGCGCGCCGCTGGGCGACTTCCGGCACACCATGCACGTGGGCCGCGCCGGGGACGCCTTCGGGGACACCTCCTTCCTCACCAGCAAGGCCGGAGAGCCGGAGGCGGGCGAGGAGCCGGGGGGCTCCAAGCCGGGCCTGCTGTCCCGCCGCTTCCGCAGCAGCAAGCGCTCGCAGTCAGTGACGCGGGGCGACCGGCGGGACATGCTGGGCTCGCTGCGGGACTCGGCGCTCTTTGTGAAGAACGCTGTCTCCCTGCCGCAGCTCAATGAGAAGGAGGTGGACAGGAGCGCGGGGCAGCTGCCCAAGAGCCTCTCCTCCAGCCCCGTTAAGAAGCTGCCAGAGGAGGTGAGCCCCGAAGAGCAGCAGCGTCTCAATGGAGCGGCTGCGGGGCCGCTGAGCCCCGGCCTGGACGAGCGTGACTTCGGGGACATCACGGAGCTGCCCGTGGTGGTGGCCAAGAGCGGGGTGGGCATGAAGCATGCCGAGTCCATCATGTCCTTCCACATCGACCTGGGGCCCTCCATGCTCGGGGACGTGCTGAGCATCATGGATAAGGAGCAGTGGGAGCAGGACGAAGAGCCTGAGGTGGAGGAGGGCGGCGAGGAGGGGGATGTCACCCTGCCCTGCTCCCCGGTGGCTGTGCAGAGCCAGAGCCCGTCCCGCAGCGCTGGTGGCCCCAGGGACAGCAGTTCAGCATCCAGCTGCACCTCGGGGCCGGAGGAGCGCAGCCCCCTCCCGGGGGCACCGAGCCAGCGGGACCCCCCGAAGCGTCCCGACAAGGAGTTCTCCTTCGCCGACGAAGACGACGATGAGATCAGGGTATAAGGTGGGCGGCTGAGCCCAGGGGTCTGGTTCTCATTTGCGGTTGCTTGGACACGGGGCCGGGTATCCCGGTGCTGGGATCGGCGGCACCGGGGGACACTTCACTCCTCGCCCCATCCCTCTCCCTCCCGGTGGGCCCGTGCCCATCCCATGGCGGCTGTGTGTGGCAGAACAGTGTTGCCCCACTGGTTCTGCACCCCAGGAAAGCTCCAGCACAGCCCTGGGCAGGGAGCAGACTCAATCTTGCTTCTTTCTCTTGGACTTTGGATGCTAGTGCTTTTTTTCCCCTTTCTTTTTTTCCCCTGCCCATGTAAAGCGATATAGGACCCAACACAAGGCTTCGAGGTTTTAGCCCCTCTAGTGATCTATTTTTTTCCGCCGTACAGTTTTTACTGCTCTCCGATTTGTACTTAACTTTCTTTACTCTTGCTTTTTTTTTTTTTTTAACGGAGGGGAGGTTTCCCACGAGGAAGGACTCTGGAGCTTGGAGCCCCGGGACAGCAGCCAGCTCCTGCTCCTGGGTTTCTTAGGGACTTTCTGCAGACTGTGACGGGGCTCACTCCCCGCTGTCAGATGGATGGCTCCATCACTCCTCGGTGATGCCCTCTGCACGGCTGTGCCCACTGGGGACAGTGATGGGACCGTGGGGCTGTCCCCTGGGGGAGGAGTGCCCAGGACCCCTGGTGCTGCACCACGGGGCCGGTCTGGCTCTGGGGGAAGAGGAGGGTTTTATACCATGTATGTAAAAATGCAAAGAATAAAGGAAATGTTAGTGACAGCAGCAGCCTGAGTTCCTGTGGGGTGAGATGTGGGGGGTTGCATTCTTCCCCAAAAATGTGGGGTGGGGGTTTTTCCATGCTGCTTCCAGCCCCTGTCCTGCTGCCTGGCCCTGGCCGTGCTTTATCTGCCCATCGGAGCGGGGCTGCCTGCGGTGGGGGAAGCGGGCGAGCTCCCGCTGGCCGGATCTGGCTGCGGGCAGTGCCCCTCCGGCCAGCCCAGCTCCTGCCAAGGGCGGCCGTGCCAAGCTGCCTCGCTGCTCCTGCAGCCCGTGTCCTTCAGGCCAGGGAGGAGGGGACAGTGGTGGCAGGCAGGGTGGATGGTTCCTGCTCTGAGCCCTGTGGTGTGGGTGGATGGAGGGGCTGTGTCCAGCATAGCAGTGTCCCCACCCCACAGCAGGATTTCTGCTCAGCCCCGGTGTGAGTGGGACTCTCCCAACACAGGGGCTGCCTGGCCCCAGGATGAGACAAGATGGGGTGAAATGGAATGCAATGCAATGCAATGGGGAGAGTGGCCCAGGAGCAATTCCACATCTTCAGGCAGGTGGGAGCCTGGCTTTGCAGGGCTGCACCAGGAGGGAAGGATTTGGCTGCTGTTATTTTCCAGCCCTGGGAGGATCCCCCACCCTGCGCAAGGGGCTGTGCGGTGATGCTGGTGGGAGCAGGCTCTGAGCTGCAGAGGGGACACAATGGGATCCTGTGCGTGAGCCAGGGCCGACACAATGCCCTGCGGCGTGGGACATTGGGCCATTGTCCGGGCTGGGGAGAACAACAGCAGCTGCAGCGGGCAGCCTGGCCAGCGGCCGCTCTGAGCTCACCGGGATGCCTCTGCCCTGCTCCCATCCTGCTCTGCTGGACTGGGGCTGCTGCACCGCGCTCTGAGCATCCCTGCTGGAGCCGATGGGTGCTGAGAGATCAGCAGGCTGCCAGGGGGACCTGGCTTCTGCTGTCCCTTACTGATGCCCTGGTGGGAAGCAGAAAGCAAGGAAGGTCTCTGTGGTTTGTGCTCCTTTCTGGAGGGCACTGCGGGGAGGGGGAGCCCCAGGGCAGGCAGAGAATGGTCCTGTGCCATCACGCAGCCATCGCCATCTCTGTGACGCCTGTCGGCTCTGCTCTCCTGCTCGGCAGCACCGCGCTGCTGCGAGCTGATGGGGCAGAAAGCACATGGCAGCTCACTGGGTGCACACGGGACACAACCCTGCTTACCAGGACGGGACAACAGCCCCAGTGCAGGGCCAGCACTGTGGGGGCAGGGCTAGCAAGGAGCAATGCTGGCACCACTGCGATGCCAGCGAGTGCCTGTGGGATGTGGCATGTGCATGGGATGCAGCGGCACAACCACTCGGTGCTGGTGGGTGCATGGTGCAAGGCTGCAGCCCCACCGGCAGCGCTGGTCCAGTGCCTTTATAGCTAGTGACAGAATGGGAACAGGTCTCCATCCCCGATGTGTCAGGCCATGTCGCTCCGGGCATGTGACGGGGACATGCGTGGCCACAGGAGCCGTGTGATGGAGGATGGATGGGGCGTGGGGTGGCACCGGGGCTGGGGGTCCTGCCCAGGGTGTCCCCAGGAGGCAGCGTGTTTCCAGCCCACTGGAGGGGCCAAGGGGGCTCCTCATGGGGTGCAAGGAGCGAGCTGGCTGTCCCCACTGTGAGCTCAGGGATGTGGCACTGCGAAGTGGGACTGGGGACAGTGCAGCTCTGCATCACCCAGCAGTGCTCAAAGCACTCAGGGTGCAACAAAAAACACACAGGCTCCATCCCTTGCTATCTGAGTATTTAGTTACAGATGCAGACCACGTTCAGCTCTGATTTCGAGCTCTCCCTGCTGAGCAGAAAGCCTGGGGTGAGGGGATTAACCCCGCATGGGTCAGCCCCAGCAGCCCCCGCTGCCAGCTGCTCTCCCCAGTGCTGGTGGAGGGGAAGCAGATGTCGGCACAGGGAAGCAATGACGGGGCTGTGAGCAGGGCTGGGGCTGGGGCTGGGGCTGAGCTCCCTGCAGCTGAGCTGCAGCACCAGGCAATCAGGGCTGCAAATTGAGAGCAGATGTGGGCAGCTTCTCCCTCTAAATGGAGGGTGCTGGGCTTCTTTCTCAGCTGGGTTTGTTCTGGTCTGGGGAGGAGGAGGGTTTCTGACTGCTGCTGGGGCCCGGGTTGGGTTTGAGGACTGCAGTGTGGTGCTCCTTTGGGAGGCTTTGTGTTGCTCGAGGTGTTTCTTGCTGGGTTTGGGTGATGCAGGAGCTGGTGGCTGGTGTGGAGAGGATCAGGTTTGGCTTGGAGGCTGGCAAAGAGCAGCAGCAAGGAGCCCTGCTCCTGCCCTTCCCAGGTACAGGCAGTAAGCTGGGGGTCCTGGGGCACCCTTGGAGGGCAGTGGAGGTGCTGGAGTTCTCCTTTATGGTGCTCCCTGCTCTGCTGCACCCACTGTGGTGCCGCTGCTCCTGCTGGGCTGGCCCCAGGCGTTGCTTCCTTGGGGATGTGCTCAGTGCAGCTCTGTGGAAGGAGCTGGGGGGCTCATTCTGGGGGAGTGGGGGCCCATGGCTGAAGCTCTCTCTCTGCCCTCATCTCCCCACAGATCTGGGGGTGGCTGTCTGTGAGTTGTTCACCCAAGGGCTCTGCACCAGAGGTGAGTGCTGGGAAGGGCTCAGGGTGGGACTGGCACAGCTTTTCAGGACTGTGGGGACATCAGGGAGCTGGATGGGGCCCCTCCCTGCCCTGCCACCACCCCGTGCCCACGGTGGGTTTCTCCATGGCCCTGTGTCCTGCAGGCTGAGGGTGTGGGGCACAGAATGCTGACTGCTCAGGGAGCATCATTTCTCCCTTTTTATCAGTGCTGCTGCCTCTATTGCACAAAGGGGAGGGTCCAAGCATCCCAAGGCAGACGAACACTGGTTATGGTAGGAGCAGAATGGGGACCCCAGTGCCCATCCCACCCCAGCCCATGTGCTCAGGCTCCGGCCTCGAGCAATCGCCTGATGCCACCTCCTGTCTGCGGCGAGAAGTGCCACTGGCTCTGCCCGAGGCCACGGACCCCGGGCCACCGCAGTTTTTCCCCATCTTTCTGCTGTTGAGCTCCAGCAAACGTTGTCCCAGCCTTCACCCCTCCTTGGTCCTGCAGGAGAGCGCAGCAGCAGAGACTGTCCCTCCCCGCACAGCGATGCTGCAGCCAGCACGCCGGGCTGCCCCTGGTACGACCGAGGCTTCTGCAGGCACGGTGAGAGCCTGGGCACACCGAGACGGGGCTGGGGTGTGCAGCTGTCTGTGCCTCCCACCTGCTGGTGATGGGGGTCCGCTCCCTGCTGCTGGCCCTGACTGCTCCAAAGTGATGGAGTCTGAGCGGGGTGAGCTGCGGGGGCTGCCTGGGGCGAGTCTGGGGTAGCCCAGCAGGGATCTGGGGGGGATCTGCAGGAGCCCAGCAGGGGTCTGGGCTCAGCACCGTGTCCCTGCTAATGGGGAACTCTCCTGTTGGTGGTAGGTCCCCTGTGCAGGTACAAGCATACGCGGAGGGTGATGTGTGCCAACTACCTCGTCGGCTTCTGCCCTGATGGACCCAAATGCAAATTCATGCAGTGCGTACGGGGTAGGATGGAGGGGAGCCCAGCACGTAGCCAGATGGGGTGGCTGGGGGACAGCCAGGGGACGGTCCCCTCCCTGAGGCTGTGGCTCTTGCAGTGGAGGTAACTGTTTGTCCTTGTGTCCCCTTCCAGCCTCAAGCCTAGGTTGATGATGCACAGCGCAGACCCAGCAAAGGTGATGCAGGGGAGGTCTATGCTGATTCCTCTTGAGCTGAAGCCCTCTTGCTCTGTGCCCCTGCCCCAGTGCTCCTGTAGGAGCTGGAGGGCTGCAGTGACTGACTGTCCCATGTCCTCCCAGGGAGCAGAGTGCCCTCAGAAGCTGGCATGGCTGGGACCTGCTGCCAGCAGGCAGAGTGGATGTGAGGACATGCTGGCAGCAGGGGTTCCGCAGGTGGCCTCCAGCACCACCCAGTGCCTGGCAGCACAGCACAGGGACCCCAAGAGCAGCCCCCCACATCCTACAGTGCCCGCTGGAACCAGGCACCTGCTTCCAGGTGGGTGGCTTTGGGGCTGGGAGGTCTGGGAGCAATGGGCTCTCCTCCTTGGGAGGGTGAAGCACTCTGGCAGAGGGCAGCGTGAGCTGTGGGGGACTCTGAAAAAGGCTTTTGTGAACCTAACCCTGCGTGGGGCTGACAGAGCAGCCCCAACAAGCTGTGGGCTGGGAAGGAGGGTTGGAATAATCATACTGCAAGTGATGCTGGGGAGACTTTGATTGCAAACAGTGGAATAGTCCTGGAGAGCAGTGTGAGCCCCTCGTGTCTCCAAGGCAGGGGTTTGTTGCTGATAACAAGCAACCCAAGACTTACTACTACAAGAGCTGTGTCAGACAAGATACAGCTCCATTAGCTCACTCACTCGTAAACGATGGCACAAGAACATGTGGTAAAACAGCAGAGTTGCTCTATCACAAAATTGATGCCTGCCTCTCCCTGTTTCCTCCCCAGTGCAGACAGAAAGGTCACTATGCTGGCAAGCATGGGAAGAATCATTTGGAACTCCTGCTGGGGAAATGAGTGCTCCCACAGGGCAAGAGGAAGGAGGACACAGTGAGGTGCTCAGCACGATGGAGCCAGACGTGCCACTAGGACAGCTGCTGGACTAGAAAAGCCTGTTGGCTTTGCTCAGCACTTGCTCTCACAGCTCATTGCCCAAGCAGCAGAAGAGAAATCACAGCTTCCCTAATGCAACTGGAGTTGGACTCTTCACTGTTCCCGCAGTGGTCGCTGCCTCTGTCCCTTCTCCTGCACTGCTCACAGGTGGCTGCACAGGGACATGGCATCAGGAAAGCACCAGCCCAAGGTTGGAGGGGTGTGGGAACAGCTTGTGCCTGGGTCAGAGAAGGATGTGTGTGGGTGAACACATCTAGAGGGGTCAAGAAATCACCATGTTCAAGAACACCCAGGACCAAACAGGAAAGAAAAATTCACAATGGCTTTTATTGCTGGTGAGAGGGAATTTTTGGTGAAATGCCTCTGACACAATACTCCTGCACCTCACTTANTTTTTTTTTTTTTTACTTTTCATGCCTGCAACATGACCAGCCCTCTTCCAGACATGTTTGATGATGGCAGGCTACAACTAGCACTCTTGTAACTGTCCTCATTTGTCTGATGTCGGTTTGCCCTTTGGGCACAACAGCTAATCCAATGGATTTTCTTCCTCCAGAAATAGGGCACTGTGTTCTCAGTGCTGCTGCTTTAAAGCCTTCACAAAGATCCTTCCTGCAGCTGTCTCAGAGCCCAGGTAGTCCCATAAGCACTGTGTAAGGGAAGCAGGGGCCCCTTTGTGGAAGGGTTCCGGAAGGATCACGCTCCTCTCACAAGTTGGTAGCACACAATCTTCCTTACTGTGGAGAGGGGAAAGTAAAAGATGCCTGCTGCTGGGTATAGCTCTGCTAAAGTTAAGGCAATACTTATTCTAGCCTCACCCCTCTCTGCCATGATCCATCACATACTTTAGTCCCAAATACTCACCCTACACCACGTGTAGATTAATCTATATTAAAATCCCATGTCAGGGAACTGTCCTGTCCTTGACATATCCAGCAAGAGCTGCTGCAAACTACAGGAAATCTACTGCACGCAGACCTCTCAGGAGCTGCCTCAATGCCTTCTTGTCTTTCAGCACTAAACACTGACCCACAGAGCAGTGACTGCAGACTGTCAGTGTCACCGCTGTCTGCAGGAAGGCAGCTGAAAAGCATCCTCTCAGCATCAACAACTTAAGAGTCTGTCTCTGACAGGAAATGGGCCTCTTCTCTTTTGCAGAGGATTCAGACCCTGTTGGTCCCAGGCGCTTGTGCTGACTCTGTCATTGCAACTGTTTCCCAGGTGCTGTTGCAGCTTCTTCAGTGGTACTTACGCCAGCGATAACACTCTAGGAAAAACAGGGGAGGGGGGAAAAAAAGTTATCACAGTCCTGTGCTCAGGGGCTGCATGACAGAATACTTTGCCCAGCAGCGATGAGCAGGAGTCTGACTACAGCCTTCTTTGTTTATATACTGCACAGCTGCACGTGGGAGCAAGTCCTGGTGGAGAAGCTACACAAACACCAGTAAATCTCGTGTCATTTATGAGTAAGTCCAGGCAAGGGGTTGTGTCCAGCCCTGGAACATCTCAAACTCTGCACAGAGCAGAGGGGGAAGAGTGCTCATGACTGTTCCTGGCTCTGCCCAGGGAGAAGCTGTGAATCATCAACTGTTACCACCAGCTTTATTAACTAAATTCCTGTCTTCCTAAGCCAAATCAGAATGATGTTCCTTGAGCTGATGTTAGTTTTAATGGTGAAGTATTTAAATTATTTCTGAGCTTGAAATAACTATTAAATAGACATAGCATCTGCTGCAAAAAGGGGGGACTACCTGAAAACAGAAAGATACTAAGAAGGGATTCTTACTGATGTGCTGGTAGTTCCAGCTGTAGCTGAGGACACAGTATCCAGCCAGCAGCATGGAGATTCCAGCTGCTCCACCCCTCTTCACATTGATGTATTTGTTGTAGTAGCTGCTCCAGGCTGTTGGAATAGAAATGCAAGGGTCAAACCACATACTGGTCTGATGGAGTTGATTGGTTTCCATGTGTCTTTCCAAAGCCAGATGGCTGCCTCTATTGATTTATTTCTGTAGAGAGACCCAGACTGGCCCCTTGGACCAGGCTGCAGCAGCATGTTAGCAGGAAAAGTGGGATGTTTCTGCCTCAAGAGCTGGGAGCTCAGCCTCACCTTTCTGCACTCCTCCAAGCAGCCCCTGGGGAGAAAAATCACAAGTGGCAAGCCACATGGGCAGCTCCCCCAACCTCACATCCATCAGGCGCCTTGCTGAGAGGGGACCTGCAAAATGAGAAGTCAAAATGGTCAAAGGGAGGAAACTGAGGCCACATGGTGTGGTCACATTTCCTGCAGCAGGTGCTGAGCATGGAGCTGCTATCTAGTGTGGCTGCAAGTGACTTGGGTTTGACACTGCTCAGAGAGGAAGAGTGAATCATTTCTCCCGCAAAGTGACATGGCTCCACCAGCCCAAATGTGCAGGAGCCCAGCTCAAACCTAAACAGAACTGCTGGTTTTCCAGGCTGGAAAGGCAGGAAAGGCAATGTCCTTAGACCCTCTCAGGTCTGACCTGGACTTGCTGGACAAGTGCAGCAGCTCAGCACTTCTACCCCTACTCCTCCATCTACAGTTGATCCTGACAGCACAACAGATCTCAGCAGCAAACTTTTGTTTCTAGCATTACCTTGTTGTCCTTCTGAGAAACTGCCCTTTGGTGTCTTCACTGTGATCCCCACATCTTCCTGGAAAGGCTTCCCAGGAAACGTGCTCAGACCATCATAATTAGGAGATAAGTCTGCAAACCACTCCAAACCTGTGGCACCTGCCTGCGTGCTCCTGCCAGAGGCCTGGGAGAGACAGATGGGCTGCCTTTTGGAGGTGTGGAGCAAGAGCTGGTCCGGAGCCAGCTGGGCATCCCTCCCTGCATCCAGGATGGGCTCGGAAATGACAGCCATCTGCTCCTGCTTCTCACTGAGCTCCTGCACACCCGTTAGGTAACTCTTGGACGTCCCATCCCCGTGACCTCTCGAACCCTCTGTCGCTGACAGATGGAGGCTCTCGGTGCGCAGAGCAGAAAGAAGAGCTCTGTGCTGCCCAGCAGCTCCTGCAGACACCTGCTGCTGCCCCAGCTCCGTGCTGTCCGTTCCCTGACGCTGAGCGAGGTCGGGGGGGCTCCTCCCGCAGCCAGCCTCGGGGGGATCACGCAGTACACGTGCTTTAACCGCCTTCACAAGAGACCCTTCTCCCCGCTTGGAGCCGGGCCCCGTGCTCCCCGCAGCCCCGGGCCCCTCTGCGGGCACAGCTTGTCGGGGTGCCCCGGCGCAGCCCCCCCGGGCCCCGGAGCCACCCTTCTCCCTCACCACCTTGGCGCGGTGCTTCTCGATCACTATTTTCACCCCGTTCTGCAGCTTCTCGGGGATGCCCGCCGCCTCCTCGGGCCGCAGGTCCAGGGACTCTGCCACGGCGAGGACCGCGGCCTCCACCTGCGCCCGGGCCGCGGCCCGCTCCTTCGCCCCCTTCCCCCCCTTCTCCCCCTTCCCTCCCTTTCCCTTTCCTCTCCCCGGGGCCGCCCCCTCGCCCCGCACCGCTGCGGCCTGCCCGTGGCCTACACTGCGGCCTGCTCCCTCCGCCTCATGGCCAGGCCCGAGGCCCGGGGGCGGCGCGGGGGCGGCCTTGCAGTGCGGGAGGTGGGCGCGGAGCCGCTTGAAGGGCCGCCCGCAGTGCGGGCAGCGCTCCGTGCCCGGCGGAGCCTCCGCCATGGCGCGGCCACGCCGCCCCCGTGGGGGCCGCTTTTCCGTCAGGCAGCGCCACGGCTGCACGATGGGGCTTCGAGGCGCGCGCGGAGCGCACGCGCAAGAGAATGGGGCGGAGCTAGAGCGGGCGAAGCGCATGCGCAAGAGGCGGAGACGCCGGAAGCGGCGGCGGTGGGAGCCGAGCGGGGCCGCATCTCCTTGGTGGGGCCGGGCTGGGCCGCAGCCTCCAGGCTCTGCGCGCCATGAGCTGCCGGCAGCCGCTGCCGAGCGAGCGGGGAGCCCGGCAGAGGTGGGGGTGTGCGGCCTGAGGNGGGGGGGAGAGGCAGCTCCTGGGCTGCGGGCGTGGGCTGGGCGCTGCTGGAGCTTTTCAGCCAGAAAGATTCAGTTATAAATATCTTGCCTGAGTCTGTTTTGACTCATCTGAATGTGTTTAGCTGTACTGAGCCTTAGGTATCAAAATAGCTCGTCCCAGCTTCTGTACAATGCCCAGCGCGCTGAGGATCCGGCAGAACTACAGTGTTTGTGTGGTGGGAGAAAGAAATCAGTATTTGAATTGTGCTGATGCTGGCAGACAGTGGTTCCTTGGGACTGTAAGCTGCTGTTACTGCTAAGCTGCTGTGAAGCAGCACTGATGTCATAAGAGGATGGCAAATCCATCCGAGCAGGGCAAGGATTCCTATTCCAGGAGCTCTGTTCCAACACCTTAACTCCAAACCTTTCTGCTAGGGTGAAAGATAACGCTGCTCAGGAACACGATTTCAAATGCTGCCCGAGTTGGGAGGCTGAAGAAAATGATCACAGGCACTCCTTGTAGGCTCGTGTAAACAAGATGAAAGCAACTGGGTATTTATTGGGAGTGTGGTCACTGCTGCCTTTCCCAGCTGCTTTTTTCGGCCTGTCAGATGTTTTCCAAAGTCCCAGGTTTATTTTTAGATGTGCCTGAATGCTGAGAGCAGTTGCAAGGCTGGGAATTATCGAATTTATTTAGAAAGGTGTTTAGTGCTGGTTTGAATGGCAGGTGTGAGTCCATGTCCCTTACACTGATAAGAAAACATCAGCCTGGCTACTTGGGGAGAAGAGTGATTGTTTTCTCCATAGAGAACAGCTAGAAAGAGAAAATGACACCCACAGCAGCTCAGAGGTTTAGACATATCCATTGCTACTTCCCCAAGTTTTCCTATTTTTTTTTTGAAGAATCTTCTTTGAAGGACAAGCTAGGCAGAATGTCAGTCAGCTGCTAATATATTTTTTTTTCTTTCTGGACTCTCTTCAGGAAGAGGAGGCGCAATGGTAACGAAGATGACAGTCACATTCCTCAGACAAAACGCAGTACCAGGAATACTGTCCTCCAGGACTCTTGGGACACTGAGGTGAGAGCCTTCTCAGGTGTATTTAGTTTCCTTTAATGCTGAATTTAAGCAAGTTGGACCATTCTATGGAATGGTGTTCACAGAGAGTAGTTAATGAAAGCCCATTTTCCTTTGTGTATGAGGCCAACTCTTTTACACGCTTCAGAGACTGAAATCAAGTGTGGTTTGGAAATCAGCATGTTTCCCACTGCAAAGGGTTATCTTTGACCGGGAAGTTTCTGTTACTATATGTCAAGTAGTGATGTGGAATACCCAAACAAAGAAACAGAAAAAATTGCTGTCAATTCTAGTTTTGCTGTCTTTCAGGGGTGTAGCATATCCAGAACCAAGCAGGTGACTGGAGGGGATTCCAGGTGCCTGTGGTCACTCTGCCTGGCTGTTTCCTCTTCCAACTTTGCATTTACTTTACACTAACACGATTAGTTGTGGTTCAAACAGTAGTGCTTATCTGATTTTTTTTTTATTTTTTTTTTTAAAAAAATGCTCTGATAGAGCTTGGCAGTCTGAGCAAGAGTTGCTTGTTCACAACAGAAGCACTTAATCTGGTTTCTACTTGTGTTTGCTGTGATCTTTTTCTGGATGTGGGATAAACTGTCTCTGTGATCTCGTCACTCACATGGCAGGTGTTCTAGCGTGGTGTCATTTGCTAGCATCTGAGATTGGGGGGAAAAAAAAAATGCTGATTTCCAAGCTGCCACCAGATTTCCTGAATTGTTGCCTGTATTAATCATCTGAAAGTTCACTGTGTGCGTTTCTAATGAGCA
The DNA here is from genome assembly GCA_013396635.1 of Penelope pileata. Classification (NCBI taxonomy): domain Eukaryota; kingdom Metazoa; phylum Chordata; class Aves; order Galliformes; family Cracidae; genus Penelope; species Penelope pileata. Next base: position 273,998 of record WBMW01004567.1, on the reverse strand, counting down.
AGGTAGTTCTGCTGCAAAACATTCGTGGAGAAGAGCGAGCGCTGTGGAGGCTGCCTGCTAGTTTGTGTCCCTGGAAGTCGATGAAATGGATTTCTTTTAAGATTTTTAAAATATCCTTGTTTTTTTGTGCAGCCCTCTCACTCCAAAGCCTGTAATAAGTCAAGAGAAGATACTGCAGTGATGTTGAACTGCTCAGTGTACTTTGACTGCACAAAACGTTGTGTGCTGGGTCCCTGAGCAATGTATCTTTTAGCATATAGTAATGCTTGCTTACACTTAAAATGATTCAAAACTCTGTACCCCACCATTACTTCTGTGAGGGAGGCTTTCTTCTAACCAGTACACCTTTACAAGTGGGTAGTCAGTGGCGTTGAAGAGAAATGCTGTAGCAGCTGAGATGTTTGTTGCAAAGGAAATCGCTGCGATGAGAGATGTTCCTGTTACCTGCATTGTGTTTGGTCAAAACTGAGACTTGCTGGGATGGAGTTGGTTTTGCTTCTTGGGTATAACGGGTAGAACCATACACAGCTGCTTGCCATCTGACACTGACTCACTTGTCCAACAGGTTAAACTCCTCTTCGTGTGTAGAGTAGTTAATGGCTAAACAAGCTTTGTGGCGGGAGGAGGAAGAATTTAGTGTGGAACAAGGGATTGAAGTGAGAGTAATGAAATTAAGAATATCAGGAAAAGCCTTCATGGTGAGTGGCAGAAGCACCTTTGCTTGTCATATGAACACTTGACGTTTGACTGGGCAAAGCCACTAAAATGCAGGAATGGAAACAGTCTCGTAATAGACACATGAGAGCGGGTGACCTTAACTCTGTCCTTAACTGCTGTTTTGTTTGGGGTGCCTGCAAGCGAACAGCATGGGTATGAGCTGCCTGCCCTGCCACTGCCCAAATCAGTGCTGCAGCTAACAGAGAGACTCCTGCTTCGTGCATGCACTTGCATTGTACAAGTATGTTTAACACCTTTAAACCCAGATGGGCAGGCAAGGAGGGTTTCTTACTGTTGATGCCGAAGTGCCTGCTGGACACAGTGTTACAAAAATCAATGTTGGCTTTCTCAAGGGAACAAAATTCACAATGTCATCCACTGATGAACAAAGCTTTCTTTTTTTTCTTCTTGCTTGTTTTCTTGCAACATTGAATCACTGAACTGAGCATGCCCAGAAATTAAAGCTGTGAGATTAAATCAGTATTCAGTGTTTCTTTGAGGACTTCCTGTACCAAGTGGAGAAATTCTTGTGCTTGTAGTGCATAAGTGCTTCCGATTGGTGTCACTTTGAAACTGTTGCCAATTTGTAACTCTTGTACTTAGTTTTCTGATACTTTGTCATTTACAATGGGAGCTCTTGCTGATTAAAAATCCCCAGCGGCTGGAGGAGAGTGTGTGTGTGTTGGGAGGGAGGGATTTGTACCTTCATGGCGTTCATGGAGACAGAATTGCCTTTCATCTGAGGGCACTCACACCTGCTTTTTGTGGAACACTGGCTGAAGTTCTGATTCCTTTGCTTTCCTTCCTTTGGAAGTTGACTTTTCCCACAGAGTGGTTTACTTGAGAGCACGACCTCAGGATGAAAATCAGGTGGCTAGAATACTAGAATTGAACTTGCCTTATGGCAGGATCTCCTTCTGTGTTTCATCTTGCTCTTCATTGCTGACAGCAGAGTGTTAGATGAAGGGAGATTATTTTTTTTTAGTGACAGTTCCTGTGTGGGTTATTCTTTGACGCTATCCCTCAGCCCCTTGCTTTCAGCCATACTGCTCATATGAGCTATGAAAGGGATATTGCTGTTTTCTCCCACTGGATTGTCCTCCATCTAGGGCAGACAGCCCTTTTGACTGCAGCTGGCTCTTACAGAAGGGAAGCTGAGGTTTTCTTTAATACCTGCCAGCACTGCTTATTGGCAAGTTGTTGTAATGATGTGCAGTTCCTGCTGTGCCTGGAACAAACCGCTCCTGTGCTCCCAGGTGGCAGCCACGGGAAGCTCCTGCTTTGCAGTTCAGACCATGAGCACACACATGACTACAGTAGATGTTAAACATTAGCAAAGCAGGGCATTTGCCACTGCATTTCCTGTTCAGCCTGTCCTCCACCTTCCCCATTTACCAGGAGGTTAGCTCGCTTGTCTACACAGACACTTGCTTATTACCTTAGCAGAAGCTCTCCCTGCTCTCCTGTCATCTCCCAGCCTGTGTGTCAAGTTGGGCAGAGCTGGAGTGGATCCTCTGAGGCACCGTCTGCACGCAGCTGCCTGGGGGAGTGTGGGGAACGGTGCTCTGCGACCTGGGGAATCGCTGGTGGAAAGCCCTGTGCTCTGATCTTCCCTGGGAAGGAAGGGAGTCTGCAGTGTCCCAGCTACCTCTTTTCCTTTCTGAATGACTTCCTCCTGTAAAGCCTAATTTCTTATGATTCCTGGCCGTTAGCCTGACTGATGACAGGATTCCCCAGAGCTTACAAACACCTCTGGAGATTGCTGACGCAGGGCAGCAGTTGAGGTGCTTCTCTCAAGCCAAAGTTTTTGTGTAGCATTGCAGCTCTGCCACTCCACAGATATCACCATGGTGAGGAAGGGCTGATCTAAATTCTGCTTAAAATCAGACTGATTATTGTTAAATTCAGCCTAGATTGTGCTGCTCTCACATTGTCTCTTTAAGTTCCTGTCATTAATGATTGAGACAGCAGATTAATACAGTTAAATAGTTTCCAAACAAATGTCCAGATGAAACCTCTGTACTGCTCAGTGAGATGCTAAGAGGGGCTGATGAGTCGGGTGAAGCGTGGCGATGCCCTTTTGTGCTCATAAACTTTCACAGGGCTGCTTTCCTCTGCCCTTTTGCTTAAAACTTTGTTTCATTGTGTAGATGCCTGTCGTTGCTGACATGATGACTTTAAGGATTCTTTTTTTGTCTAATTGTAGTCCAAATGCGTAACAGAATGTGCACCACAGCCTGGGGAAATGGTAGGTCCATGACATGACTGGGGCTATAAAGGGGCTTCACGTGCTAGTGAATTTTTGCATTAGAGAAATGGAAATAAAGAGGGGCTGACAAATCAGATCTGTCAACAGCCTTAGATGGAGGAAGCACGTCCCAGGACACGATCTATGCTTTAAAAAAAAAAACAGTCATGCATAAAATAATCATTACTAACAGCTTTCAAATGTTTGTTCTGATAAGATGTGAAACTTCAGCGATGCTAGGTTCTCATTTTGATTTTTACCTTGATTTTCAGAAGGTGGCTGTAACGAAAAACAGTAAGGAACACAGACTAAAAGGAAACAAAGTGTCCTGTGCGGTGGGTTTCTCTCCAAGGCTGCTGTGACTTGCTCAGCGTAACAGCATTGCATTTCGATGTCTGTGCTTCTATGCAAAATGAGGTGGTCTAGCAAGCACCATTTTGCTGCTCCTCTCTGCCCTTCTGGTGTTCTCTCTCTCTCTAGTGTCAGTAGCAGTAGGAAGAGGAGCTGCTTGCTCCTGTAGTTACAGCTGCTGCTTCCTTGAGAATGACTTCACCTTTTTCTGGTTTTTCTCCTTGCTAGCCGAACCTAACACGCCGGCACGGGTGCAGCCTCAGTGCCGTTGCCTTGCTTGCTCTACTACGACAGAACTGAAGCATTTTTAGTGCTTAGCAAAACAAGGAAACCTATGTGGTTGAATTGTCACCATTGATTGTGGAATCGGTGCCACAGGGCTCTGTGATCCATCTCCAATTGGTGCAGTGGCTTCCCAGGCCTTTCTCAGGTGCAGCTTGCACCGTTTTTTCAGATGTACTCTGAAGTGAGGCCTCCTGGATGTGCTGCCAACTGTTAAACTGCCGCTGACTCCTTTAAATTTGTCTTCCTCTGCCGTGGCTGCCAAGCTTTGACTTCTGTGGTTTTAACTTAATACTTAAAAATGTTTTTCTAGCTGCTGTCATTTATGCTGGCTGCTTGTTTGAATTTACTTCTTGTAGGATGGCAAAGTAGTCATTTGCTGATTCTTAAGCACCTAAATCTTTGCAGTGTTGTCCTCAACAGCATATCACGCAGTAATAAAGTATTTCAGCTGTAGCTAATGGAAACCTTTCATTAGCAGCCCTTAAAATGGTATAAACCAAACAGTTTTATGTCTTTGAAACACTGAACATGATGGCTAATGCTCTTCTATCCTAAATGCTGGCAAATGAGCCTTGTCCTCTATGTGAGCTAAATCCTAAGTTCTCTTNTTTATCCTAAATGCTGGCAAATGAGCCTTGTCCTCTATGTGAGCTAAATCCTAAGTTCTCTTTTCTGTGTGTGGAAGTATTAGAGGGCTGTTGTGTCAACTAAACTGTTATGGAAAACAGCTAAAATCCCAGTCCCAGTACTTCACTGGGAGAAGGGCAGCTGTATGCATGTTGAGGTGTTCAAAGACCTAAAATGAGGATCGTGCTGCCCTTGTTCTTAGCAGCCTCTTGCCTTGGATGCTTCAGATCACATTTTAGAAAAACTGACCTATAGAAAAATGCTTTGCATGGTGCTTACCTGAAACGTCTGCTAAACCAGAAGTGATAGATGTGAAGCTGGTACGGCTTTTTCCTCGTGCCCTGCCTGCCTTTACTGACACGTGCAGTTCAGTAGGGATGTTCTTTATTTTCCAATTCTCAGATGAATTCAGCAAACTTCACTAGTGCTAAAATGTGGGTCATGGGGGCAGAGCTGATGGGCCTAAACCAGAAAGTTTGCAATCTGATGTGCTGGAGGTCAGTGAACCTCTGGGTGAAAGCTTGCTCATCCCTTCAGCTCTGTGATGCTTTTCATGTGTTGGCAATAACTGCAGCTATCAGTGCCAAGAAAGCACTTGGTGGATTTTCTTTTGTCCGTCAGGCTGAATACGAGCCTGAAAATCTGGAAGGGAGGGACTTACTGTACAGTGTTTGCTTAACTGAGATGCTTCGTTGCGGACAGGATTGAATGATGTCTCGTTTTGCTGCTAACGTTCTCTTTGTCTCAGTCCTCCAGCAGTGATAGCGGCAGCAGCAGCAGCAGCTGTAGTAGCAGCAGCATCAACAGCCCTGACAGAGCAAGCGGTCCAGAAAGCAGCCTGCACCCGGCCATTGCGGGATCCAGCCCTGGCTCCTCTCAGTCCTTCCATGAGCAGTCTGCACTAAGTCAAGGTCCTTACTTCCACATCAACCAGATCCTGAAGGAGGCACACTTCCACAGCTTACAGAGCCGGGGACGCCCTCCTACATGATGAACCAGCAGTTCCTTGCCTTCTGTGAAGGGACAGCACTGTGTAGATTTGATATTTCAACTTAAAGTTTGTTAAAATGAAATTGCACAAAACGCCTGTTGCCTTTTCAGTCTATATTTGAAATGAAATAACAGGTTAACAGGAACTTGTTTACTTGTGGTTTGCTGCACTATTGCAATGCAAAAGGGGCTTTGAAGCAATTTTTATAGGATTCTTTTTGGGGTGGTTTTAAAGTACATGTCAAGAGGAGACTGAGGAATCCACATCTGTGATATAGGATTGCATAATGTCCCATTCCAGTTGACTGCCTAATCTGTTAGCAATTTGTTGCTTTGTGTAAAATGTTTTCCAACATTCATCTTCAGTTTTATAAGTCTTTTTTAATTTCAATAAACCAGTAAAAAATTTATTTGGGAAAATAATTTTTTGAGCATTTAGAAGTAATAAGACAGTAAAAATAGGTGGAATTCCATAGGACTGATCTAGCTGCAAGCTCTCCACCAGGTCTGGGGTGTGATGAGCCCTGTCTTGCTTATCTTTACTGTTGCAGTATTGAAAATAAATTGTGAAACTAGAACCAGGAAAGCTTAGGCTGCTGTAGCCAAAATACCAGATGCCTGCTGGGTTCGTTTAGTGAACAGATCTGTGGCATCTGCTGAGAAATGTATAGAGTAGCCTGGGGAGGAGCTTTTGAAAGAGAGAGGAATCTTACGTTGTTCTAATACCAATTTCTAGCTGTGAAATGTTTTGTTTTTTGTTACATTGTGTAGTTTTATTTCTATAATTTGATTTTAAGGTTAACAGCTCCTAAGGAATAGGAAGTAAGAGTAGCTAGACCTCTGGTTCAGCAGCCAGATTGCAAGGACTATCCTGACCTGTTCCTGGTTCCAGTGACATGCTATCATCTGGCTGAGGATGGACAAGTACCTCTCTTCTGACAAGACCAGCGGAGGTGTCACCAGCCCCTGCGGAGGGGAGGGAGTGTTCTCAGTGAAGACAAATGTATAGACAAACTTTTTTATTGAATCACTTGGTCATGCCAGAAAGCCATCCCAGCTTGAAGAGAGAAGGTGCAGCGGTGTCTTCCTCCTCAGTTACAAGCTGCCTGAACAAGGAGCCAGGGCGCAATGCCTCGTCTTCTGCTCTTGTGAGTGCAGGAGGTGGAACCTGTTTTTAAATACAAGAGAGTCAGAAACTATTACAGCATACCTTTGACTTACTCCATACCCTCATCTACAGTAGCTGCAAGGAAGCACAGACTACAGCAGACAACTTGAGCCTGAACCACAACCTAACTGGTTTCACTCCAGTGACGAGCAGAGAGGTGGTTCTGCAGGACAGATGCTCAGCTTCTTGCTGCTGTTAGCAAGTTAGCTTTGCAGATGTCATTCAGTGCTCAAACGATCCTTCTGTACAGTAAGGAAAGGAGTGTTGCTCCCAGAGCAAGGGGGTAACAATACTAAAAGTACAGCTGTTGCTTTCATGGAGAGCTGTTCTTGAGTAATTGTGGACTTGAACCTCTCTAGAAGTGTTCCACAATAAAAGAAGGAACAAGCAAATTCTGCAGAGTAGAGAAAATGCAGAATATTCATTTACTCCATAGCCATTGCTGCTGCCACAGCAGGGGAGTGGTGGAAGCAAGACAAACATCACTGCACACTTCTTCACGCTGCTGCAACTGAGGTGAAAGAGGTAAGGAATACCTTTACTGTTAAGCTTTGGGCTTTAAAATAACCCTGATACTATGTCTGGTTCTTAATATTTCTGAATAATAGAGAACAAGAGTTGCAGAGTGAATGCTAGCTTTTCAAGTAACACTCTCTGCTCTGATAAAACCAGATCTTTATTCTTCCGTCCCAGCTGAAGACATCATCATCGATTTGGTTATTGGATCGTTAATGGCTGAAGGAAATGGATCACTAATTCCTGCTTCCTGTAGCAGTGAGGTATTCCTTGGCTCTCTCAATCCTCAGCACAGGGAGCTCCACCTAAGCAAATGCTTTCAAAACTGGAGAAAGCGTGGCAGCATAATGGTTGTCTGCTAGTGAAATAGAAGCAGGACAGTGCAGAGCCTTTGCAAGAGAAGCAAGCCACTCCGTTCACACAGGCTTAAATACCCAAGCCAGCTTCGTCAGGAGTTAAAGGTCAGCATCGCACTGGAAGGGAGTTGAAATAATTAGATAGTATCCTTCAACATTTCTTGCAGCCATCCTTAAATGAATTAAGTCTTTTATGCATTGATCTCAAAATGTCTCATCTGTGCAAATCCTCACTGCATTTTCACGGTGGTTATTGCCTGTTTTACCGCAGAGCAAGCAGGCCCCAAGAATATCCAGGGGCCATCAGGTTTTTTTTTCTGAGGGTCAAGGGGAAATCCACACCATCTCATGCTGTGTTGCCATAATGGTTCTCTCATTTTACAAAAAATAAAAATCAGGTTAAATATTAACTGTTTGGCTATATTTTTATTTCCCTGCAAGCTCTAGTGTTGGTGGGAGAATGAGTAATGGCACAAAACAAATGTGGCTCTGTTTTACCAACCTGAACTCTTTCTGTGTTCCTGGTAGCAGACTTGGTCTTTCGTGAGCTTGACATACTCAGCGGCAGAAGTCCAAATCTTAAGAGATGGAAGAAAGAAATGCAGTTGGTGGTAGGAAACAGCAATGCTAGAACTGCTTCCTGAAGAGACGTAGGAATAAACAAATGAGTAAGTTACCTGATCTGGCTGGATGCTAAGGGCAGGATGTTGTGGAGCTCCTGGGAGCTGAGAGCGCTGCTCCTGCTTGCGTACTGGTTCTCTGTCCCGGTCAGCAAGCCAAAGAGAACCTACAAGGTATGAAGGAGCTGTTTGCACTGGGGCATCTGCTGAGCTGACCACACAATGCACTGCTGCTGAGTCTGCTGGCATTGCACAATACTTTTTTTTTTTTTTTGTCTGAATATAAATTATCTCCCTTCCCCCCTTGTAACTCTTTTAATTGGTGCTGCTTGCTGTTACCATAGTTGAGTTCTAGGACTGTTTCAGCACTACTTAACCCAATTAGCATTGCACAGGCTCCAGTGAATCCTGTTAGATAAAGTTCAGCCAACTCAGTGCATGATTATGTGCCATGCAGCCAGCTCAGCGAGCTCCTCTTATCGTCACCTGGCACTAAATACCCTTCCCATTCCTGAGTAAGTGCCAGTAGTTATCTTTGGACATTAAGCAGTTTATAAAGCACCACAGCTGCCCTTCAGAACGTGTTCTGCAGCAGTGCTTCCTGATGGCTGCATTCCTCTTCCTGCACTTACAGAGGTTCGCTGCACCAGGCGATTAAGGTTGCTGTTTAAGTGTGGAGTAAAGACGTCCAAGTCAAATGGATCTATGTGTCCCTCCAGGAAGTCAGTCACCTTCTCAATCCTACAAGCAGAGCAGAGGAATCCTGTCAGCATTTACATCCTAGGGCAGGGAACGACACAAGGATGGCTGCTGATGTCAACGGGGTGCCTTCACCAATTGCTCTGAAACCGCGAGGGACTTGACCTGCAGAAGTGACTGAACAAAATATGAATTGCAAAGAAAGGCAGCAACTGGCTGGATGGTTTCCAGCTCTTACAGGTACCATCTACAATACCAGATGTTGTTTCTCTTTGTAGTAGCTCTTGGGGAGAGAGAGATGCATGTCTCAGTCTCGAGACTAGAGCGTACGCAAGGTTGGAGCCCAGGTGGGAGCTTAACAGAGGCATCCTCTGAAGGTGTCCCTGCCACCACATGGACAGATTGTATGCAAAGCAGAAGGGACCACCCCACTGTCTGCACTGTCAGCTGCAGAATCCCACCCCTCCTGTGTTTTGAGGATAAGTTTTGAGTCAGTGAAGAAGCCCGTTCCTGGGGCTGTGCACACAGAGGCTGTACTGCCCTCCGCCTGCATAGCCCAGAGGCACCACTCCTGGGGGCATTCTGGCAGCCAGTAAGGCTGCTACCTTAAACAGTTTTGGGGCCCCAGAACCTCCTGCTAGTACCTAAACCCCAGAATTACACTGCACCTGGAGTCCTGCTTGATCCTGCTGGTTTTTGTTTCCTCACTCTTCACTGTCAGGATGATATTCAGGTACCGCAGGTCATAGAGCAGCTGCAGAGCTCTGTTCTGCGTCATGGGGAAGGTGCCTGCTTTCTGCAAATACAAAAAGGGCTCTTCACTCACTCTAGCATGGCTGTCAAAGGACTGCTTCAGGATAAACATTTACAAATGTCAGCCTCAAAAAACAACCAACACAACTGAAGTGCTCTGAGCACACAGGCTGGTGTTAGATCACTTTTTGCCTCATTTCTGGGGAGGCAGAGGGAGGGTGTAATCATGCTTGCTTGCTCTGCCAGGTGGACGTTTCTTTTTCCAAGGGACCAAAGCACAAATATTGCCCAGTTCCCAGCAACCCTCACATCCCATGCCAGCTGGAGTGAGAACTCATCCTACTCACGTACCTTCTGCTGCTTCTCTTCCATGAGTTTTTCATAGGCAGCCAGCACCTCGGCCATGCAGGCCTTCAGCAGCTCCTGCAGGGTGACCTTGGGCAGAGTGTGTCCACCGACCCGGTTCACCTCCTGGCACAGGCTGAAGAGGAGGCACTGAACGTACCAGGATGGCTATTTAACAAAACAGCGTTATTTTCATGTGGTCTGTAAGCTTAACATAGCTTTGTCAGCAGCATAACATCAGTTCTTCTGAGCTTCCTACATCCTCAGCAACCACAGAGCTCTGCCATGGAGACCTACCTACCTGCCCCTGTAGCAGGCCTGAATCTTTCACAGGTTTTTAATCTACTGCCACATTAGGCTTTTGGTTATAGCACTTGTACCAGAGGTACAAGTACACCTGAGTGTAGGCAAGAGAAATGCTCTTTGTGCCTTTTATGTCACCACCGATCCTGCTTTGACCAGCCACTGCCTGTGTTTGTTATACGCTCCCTCATTCTCTTGTCCCTCCTAGCTACCCCGAACTCTCATTGTGCTGCTTTTTCCTTCAGAATCAGCAAAATTCACCTTCTAAGGTCCACTACAAGATTGCTGCCCTGCCCAGCCCCTCTGCTGTGCAAATGCTGAAATCACTCTTGCCCTGGCCCCTCTTTCTCTCCATGTGATTGCCACCTGCTTTGTCACTGTGTCATTTCACTGTGTCATTCCTGCACTGCCACAACACCTAAGGAAACCTGCAGCCCTCAGTTCTCTGTTCAGGCTTGGCACAGTCTCACAGTTGCAATCCTGTCCTTCAGTGTAATCAGTTTCCACGAAATCTCTCTCCTGTGGGCTTCTATGTATAAACCAGGCATACATCCTTCTTTGGCCCAGCTTTATAGGATTGGGGCCAATCTTATTCATTTGAATACGCAATAGCAACTACCCAATTTCCTTCCTCTGACCTCTGTCCTTAGAAGAGGAGTGTCTCAAAGAGCAAATAACAGCACCAGAGAATGTTTGCCCTCTGCTCATAGCACCAGGCAAACTCCATGGTAGGTCAGCAACCTTTGACAAAGCTGAAGTTTTGGAAAGAACCACTTTTCTCCTCCCAACAGATCATTTTTCTGCATTTATTCAGAGGATGTTTCTCCTACCTGCATAGGCAGACGGATCTTTGATGTTATGCTGTTTCCAGACTCAGTCTCCTCCTGAATTTCAATCTCATCCCAGTTGGTAGCTGTAGCCAAGACAGAGCCAGCTGTGTCTAGCAGCAATGTTTGAGTAAAGCACTGAACCAGAGCCTAGAGTGCAAAACACAAAAGCAGCTAGTCACAAGACAAACAGCTCTAGTGGGAGTAAAAGAGGACAGGCAGCCTGCTGGCTGCAGAGAGGCCAACCCCCCTCATTCCCCCGAGCCTCCCAAGTGAACGCATCCCACTGGGCTGCCACTGCCTGGTCTCCCACAGGCTGGCAGCACACCGTGGCAGCAGCACAGTGAGCCCACAGCAGCCAGCTGAGGAGCAGCAGCGCCGACCACAGGATGCTGAGCGAGTGGAACCCTACAGAAAGCAGCTGCGATGAGAGCAGCAGCTCCTTACCTTGGTGACAGCGCAGCTCCAGATCTGGTAAGCAGCCAGGCTCTGCTGCAGGAGTTCTGCCTTCACCTCTTGCCACTTGGCCTGCACAGGATTCACTTCTTGGGCTTTTCCCTTCCCCAGCTTCTTGGTGGAGCGGGTTTCCTTCAGCACCATCTCCGCGCTGCCCGACCGGCCCAGGATACACTGCTTGAGGTGAGGGCAAAGCTCGCTTAGGGACTGGCAGAGCCTAGCCATGAAGAGGACAGCATGGAGCCTGGTGTCGCTGGGAGCGTCTGCCTGTCCCCCCAGCAGGCTCTGGGCACCCTGGAGCTCTTCTCGCACGCAGCCCAGGATGTGGCGGATGCAGGTGACGCAGTGGTCGCGGAGCAGCCCCTCCACCATGCCCGTGTCAGCATAGCGGTTGAAGGCCGAGCGAGGCTGTGTGGTGGGAGCGAGCTCCTTGGTGGCCGAGGGCTCTGCAGGAAGGTAGGACAGGAGGTCATCCAACCTGGCCTTCAGCTTCGAGTCCAGAGCCGAGCAGAAGCTCTGCACGCACGGTGTGAGCGCCTGTGCCTTCATGGACAGACCGCTCTTGGCAAACTGGCTGCGGTTTGCCACGTTGACCCAAGCAGCATCCGAAGGCAGATCACTGGAGCTCTCTGACCACAGGAACTGGGCCACATTGTGCTCAAACTGGATGTGCTTGCTGAGGGCAGAGGTGTTGGATTTGACTTCAAGTTCCTGCAGCGCTAAGACGAGGAGCTGTTTGGAGCTGCCTGAGATGGATTCAAAGCCCTCTTTAATCAGCATCTGGGAAAGGAGGAAAAAAGCAGCTTTTACGCGTGCTTCCTGCAACACAGCACTTAAGATCTGCACTTAGTGCTGCTAACAGGCACCAGCCTTTGAGACAACAAGATGGGGAACGGAGCAAAGCTGCTGTGAATGGCTGCAGTGGAGCGCTCACCTCCAGCCTGTCCAGGAAGAGCTGCCGCAGCACGTCCTCCCACAGGGCAGCAGGCTTGTCCAAAAGGCGACGGCACACCACGTCCCAGTTCTGGCTTACGGGCTCACTTGTGAGCAGCTCCCACACTGCGTCACGGATCCCCGCGAGGCCTTTCAAGCTCTTCACATAGACCAGCAGGCTGCTGACCCCAGCCCTGATATCCTCACTGCACCTGAAGGCAGAGTTTCACTTCAGGCTCGCTCAGAAACAACCCCAGGGAAGCCAGGAAATAGATGCTACATGAGGGTGGGGGAATTCAGTAAGAACCTGCAGGGCTGAAGGTACCTCTGGCTTTCAGTGAGGCAGCTGCACCTTGAATCCCAGCAGGGAAGCCACTTGCCCTGCACTGAGAACCCAGGGCTGCAGTGGGCATCGAAGCCAGGAGCACCCCAGGAACACCCCTGCTATGCTAACTGCCCCCCTGCTGCGAGCCAGCCCTGGCAGGCAGGGGCTCTGGGAAAGGCTGCTGGAGAAATATCCAATGAGCACACAGTGGGGGGCTGCAGCTGATGCCAGGCACCAGCTGGTCAGCCCAGCAGCAGCTCCACAGGATAATGACACAAGATTGACACCAATGCATGAGTAACAAGGCTGCTGAGGAGCTTAAAAAGCTGTCCCTATCCACATGGGAACTGTGGGGTGGAGCTGAGAACTGTGAAGGAGTCTAGCTGCTCTCACACATTCTAAAGAAAGGCAGCAAGGAAGAAGGAGGTGCTGGACCAAGCATCAAGACACAGGTAAGGGATTTCTTTCTCATTTACTCCCTGTGCTTGTTTGCTGGTGGTTATAGCAGTATAAAGTAGCTCCAGATAAATATTGTTGTGGAGCCCTGTGTGGTCTGTTATCTCAGAGTGCTACAGCCTGGTTGTTAAGGCTGTGCTATGCTGTTCTGGCTGTTTAACTGCGGGGCAGAGGGGACACTGAGCAAGGAGCCAGCACAGCTTTGCTTTGTAGGTGAGCTTGGCCTTGCTTTGTGCTGCTTGTTTTAGCAAAGACCTCATGGGGTCTGTGGGAGAGTCCTGTGAGAGAGAACAATGTCACACTCACATTGCAATCCACTTCTGCAAAGTGTCTCTGAGATAGTCCTGGCTGATGGGGTGTGCCAGGGTCCGCAGGGTTGGCTGGAACTCCACTACGGACTCTGGGAGGTACTTGAACCAGCTGCTCAGCTTCACCTCGTCCTCCAGAACCCCACCTTTCCCTGGAAGCACATGGGATGGGGGAATCAGCTCAGCGCAGGGGCAGCCTCCTGTCTGCAAACAGCTCCTGCTGGCTGGGTGCTCACCTGCTGAGTTCTGGCCTGTAGTGCTCTCCAGGGTGGAGAAGAGCAAGCCGCAGGGTAGGGCTGGGTCTGGTGGCACCCCTTCGGGCATTGTGTAGAACAGAGCATGAGCCTGGTACAGGGTAGTGGTCAGCAGCTCCATCAGTGAACACACCTGAGCTTTTATACCTGCACCTGGGGGGAAAAAATAGAAAGCCTTTCACTGAAGTCAGCCCCTCCAACAGAGGTATGCCCATCCTCTGCAGGTCTAGTGAAACTCTCCAGGAATGGGCTGGAGAGCAAGTCTCAGCCCCATGCATCGCCTGCTTCCTAGTGAAAGATAAGCTTAGCTTTAGCCCCTGAGCACTGTTAATTCAGCGCTGTGGCAAAATGCTGCCAGTGGTGCCCACCATACCACTGCAATCCCTGCCACTGCGAGCTTCACGAGCCTAAGCCACCCACCCTTCTGCTTGGGTACTGTGGGGCGAGAGAGAGGAAACAAAAAGGGATTACCCTGACTTGAAAAAGGAGGCAGCCCCACTGTACTGACCGTGGTGTGGCTGGTTGAGGAGCTGCTGGATCGCCAGCTTCCTGGCCAGAAGGAAGTCTGCGAGGGCCTGGCGTGGGGAGCTGTCCTCCAGGAGCATGATGGCACACAGGGCTTCTGCCACTGCCTGGTCGGACACGGCCTGGCACTTCAGCAGGGCCTTGCTCTCCTGCAGGATGGTGGATCTGGCAAGGAAAGGAACCAGGCAGTAACCAAGTGCTGGAGAGAGGTGTTTGGCAGATAATCAAAATTGGTCAGGAGATTCTGAGCAGGAACTGCACTCAGGGCTGCATTCCTCACAGCAGAAGCCTGCAGGTACTTAATTACAGAACGGCTTAGGCTGGAAGGGCCCTCACACCACTCTTATGCAGCCCAGGATGCCGTTGGCCTTTGGGCTGCAAGTGCACAGTGCTGGCTTGAGTTGAGTTTGCCACCCACCATGACCCCCAAGCCCTTGGAATCATTAAGGACTCATCAGAATCATTAAGGACTCATCAGAATCCTTCTTCACAGGGCTGCTCTCAGTGAGTTCCTCTCTCCATCTGTGCACACTGCAGGCACTGCCCCACCGCAGCACCCCCACCCTTGGCCCTGCAGAATCCCATTTGGATCCTACAGGTCCACTTTTCCAGCCCCGCTGGATGCCAACCCCTCACCCCACACCCGTGAGAACATCGCTATCCCCACGGGGCCGTGGCTGTCACCCCACGGTGACGCACCGGCAGTGGCTGGCGGCAGCCACGTGCCGCAGGAGGATGGGGAAGCGGGCGAGGACGGGGCTGTGGCGGGCGCGGGGCGCGTCGAGCTGCAGCAGCGTGTGCAGATGGCGGCATAGCAGGTGCAGGCGGGCGGCGGGCAGGAAGCGGCCGCCCTCCACAGCGCTCCATGCCCGCTCGGGGATGTCCAGCAGCAGCTTCAGCTGCGCAGCCGCGCGGTACAGCTTCTCCGGTGCCTTCGGGGGAGCCTGGAGGGGGGACATGGGGTGAAGGGAGGGCCCGGCCCCCTCCCCAGGCTGGGAGCTGGGCCTCAGCACAGGCCACGAGGCCCAGCGAAGCAGCTCTGCTCACCGGTGGGGCCGGGCCGGGCCGTGCCGCGCCGCCCAGCTGTAGGCCCCGCACGGCGCCCAGCAGCCGCTCGGCGCTCAGCCGCATCTCCACGATGGTGTCGGCCGCCTCGATCAGGTCGCGGTAGCGCTCTCCCACCATCTGCCGCAGCTCCTCCCGCTTCTGCTCGATGCCGGCCCGCAGCCGCCGCTCCGCTTCCCGCAGCTCCGCGGCCGTGTGGGCCTCGAAGAGCGCTTCGGCCTCCGTGCCCCGCGCCGCCATGGCCGCCATCGCTGCGCGCCGCCGGGCGGCAGTGACGTGGCCGCCGCCATCTTGGAGACGGGCGGGGGCACTTCCGGCGGCGCGCCGCCATCTTTGCGCAGGGCAGAGCGGCGCCCGGTTGCCATGGCAGCGCGGCCGGCGGCGTTGAGGGGAAAACAATGACTTTTATTCATTTTCCGCGTGAAATGAGCTCTTTTCCCGTTCTGCGGGCGCCACTCCCTCTCTGCAAACCTTCAGTGGGGGCTGCGCGCGGTGCTCGAGCTCCGCCTCGGCTCTCTCCGCTCGGAGGTACGGGCCTACCGCATCCACCCGGGCTGTGCCCATAGCCGGTCCGGAGCCCTCCGCGGGGCCACACCGCGGGCTGCTCCGGGACTGGGCCCCAACCCATCCCCAGGCCCAGGGCGGGGGCTCGAACCCAGGCCCCGAGGCCCGGCGGGGCCCGCGGGCAGCGCTAGGTGGAGCCCGCGGCACGGCGGAGCCCCGGCGCGATGTGCCCGAGCCGTGCCCCGGGAGGGGTTCGTTCCCCTTCTGCCGCCCCCGGGCGCTCCCCGCAGGCCGCTACCGGGGAGCGGGGCCCCGGGTTCTCAGCGCTCTGTGGGTTCGTTCCCCATTTGTCACTCTGCAGGGGAAACGCTGTCCCGTCGCTGTGTGCTAAGGATGGGGGCTTCTCTTGCTCACAGCTCTGGCAAAATCACCCTGCATGCAGAATGTGCCCATTGGGAACAAAAAGGCTCCCCTGAATAGTGGTGTTTTGTTGTTTTTTTATATCCTTTAAATGTAGTTCCAACTTGAAAGTTACACGCTTTATATTAAGCCACGCTTTCAGCCTGCGGAGGCAGAATGAAGTCAGCAGGCACCGCTTCTGAGCGTGCAGAGCCTTCCCAGGGCAGTCATTGACTTTCTCCTCCCAGCCCTCCTCTGCAGCACAGAGCTGTCCACCTCTGCGCATGTAGCTCAGCGTGCTCTGACCAGAAGTGCTCCCTGGAGCCCACGTAAGTGCTTGTTGGCACCCAGTGCTGACTCAGCCAGCTGTCAGGCAGCGGGCACACAAATGGGGGCAGAAGGGGACGTTTGTAGGTGTTTTGATGGGGTTTATTTGCATGGAAACCACAGATCCAGAGCTGTCCTGCACAGCTGCTCAGCACTGTGGGCTGCAGAGAGCTGAACTTTCACAGTTCAGAGTGGAGCCAATGTCCGTGCATCTGCACCTCTGTGTTTCCCTGGCAATGCTGTGTCTCCAAGCACACATGCTCGTGCGTGCTCACCCCCTCCCGGTGTCATTTTCTCCAGTAGATTAAATCCCCAGCAATGGCAATTTACACGCTCTGATCTCTTCAAAAGCAACCCAGAGGTGTTGCCACCCTGCAATGACAAGCTTCTGCCTTGGAGCTGTTCACAATGAGTTTCTGCAGCCCTTGTGCCCACAGCTGTTTGCGGTCATGCTTCATCTCTGACCCTTCCAGTTTTGTGGTCGGTGCTGGCACAGACATGTCTGTACCTCAGTGCTCTGAGTTTGCACTGATCTGGAGTGATCCTGTGCTTTTTGGGCAGACAGCTTTCCCACAGGGACCCTCTGAGCTGAGACAACTCTGCTGGGGGTGTTACAGTGTGATGGGAGAGGGAACAACGGTCAGCAGAGGGGGCTGAGTGCGCGCTGCCTTTTGGTGATGCTCCAGGTTTGGTGCTTTTTCTCCTCCCAGGAGAAGCCTGAGCCTCCCCTACACCTCTGCTGCTCTTGCCCAGCTCTGACACATGCACAGAAAGTCAGAAACTATAGGAAAATGTGTTTACTTCCCTCCCACGCCCAACAGCGTTTCTTTCCCTGTGACACAGACAGTTGGGAGCCTTTGCTGCAGGAAGGCTCAGTTCCACATCGACACCGAGAAACACCATATTGCTAAGGAGAGAAAGGCTGAAAGCAGGAACGCTCTCCATCATGTTCCAGTCACAATGTCTTACACCAGACCCACGCACACCACACAGAGCACAGATAAAGGTACCGAGGGTGTATGTACAGGACGTGGCAGCGCGGTGCTTCTGGGGGAAGCCCCAGCTTGGCTATGAGGGGCTCAGCATTTAGCAGCGGCTGAAGCTCTTCTCCCCTTGCCCTGCCAAAGTGCTGAGGTCACCTCTCAGCATGGCAGCAGCTTCCATGGGCCCTCCTGGCTCGTGCACATCACAGCCAGCCCTGTGGGATGTGAAGGGGGGAGCCAGGGGTCTCCCAAATTTTTGGGTCTGACTGCTTCTGCATGCTGATCATGGCGTGCACGGCAAAACAGAGGGGTGCAGAGTGTCTCTACAGCATCATAAAACCTTTTGCTGGCATGTCTGATATATACATATGTACAATCACCCACCCCTTCCCTCCCGACCATGCATGGTGTGGGATGGCTGGGGTGCCCAGGCTTTGTGTCCCTCGTCTCCCGGTCAGGGCACCGATCCAGGCAGGCTCTCCTGATCCCAGCTGGAGCCATGTCCTTGTGCTCCTGGGTTTTGCTGTCCTGGTCCTGGAGCAAACAGCAGGATGAGATCTGACATGAGGAGCGTGCAGCTGGGGTTGCAGGCTGACAGGGAAGAGCAGATGTGTCCTCAGGCCGGAAAGCAGCAGCTTGCTTATCAGATCTAGCGATGGGAAGGTTGGGTTTGGGTCTGCTGTGCTCTTTGCTCATGCCTTGCTGGTGATCTCCCCTCTGCACAGCCCCGAGCAGAGTGGGGACCAGGGGGATGCAGGCTCTCCCTGAGCAGTTGGAAATCAGCTCGTACAACCCCTGGAGCACAGCACAAGCTGCAGCTCTCAGGCCATGCACCCCCGTGTGAACACCACCAGCACTGCAGGGCCCCAGTGCCCTTATCTCGCAGTCCCAGGGGCTGTGGATCAGCTCTTGTATCTTCCCAGTGCTGGTTTGGGAAGTGAGTGCTGTCGGTGCCCTGTGGTTCCCTTGGAACCCTGCACTGCTCGGGGCTGCTCCAGCTGGGAGCCAGCGAGGCTCTGCGGGCAACGGGGTGATGCTGGCTCCTGCTCTGCCCTCTGCTGGGCGGGGACAAAAGGTGCAGAGGAGATGGGGAGGGACTGGGAGCTGAGCCCAGCTCTGAGCAGCAGTGCGGACCTGGAGCCTGGGAGCTCTGGGAAGGGACCTTTCCATGGAGCCTCCATCAACGACAAGGGATGGAGACTTGGGGAAGTCCTCCAGAGATTTTTTTTTTTTAGGAGGTCATTGTTTTTAAAGAAGTCCAAGGCAGCTTTGGTGCTGATATCAGGAGCTGTTGAGATGCAGCAGGAAGGTTCCAGGTCCAAGCCAGCCTGTCACTGCCCATCAGAGCAGGCCTTGGCTGCCAAGCACTGGGCAGCACCAGCCAACACGGTGCCAAGAACCAATGTTCCTCATCTGAGTGGGGGACCAGTGATGGGATTGGGGACAACTTTGTTTCTCATGGGTTTAGGGTCACCACATGGGTGCTGGCACTCAGGGTGACACTACAGGACGTGAGGCACTGTGCTTCCCATCGCCTCCAATTTGGGATAAATCTGTTCCCACTGGGGCAGGCAGGAGCTGCAGTTAATCTTGCTTGCCCAGGGACAGTCTGCATGTGAAGTGGCAGTGGAGCTGCCCCAGCCCTCGTGGGATCAACCTATTTGCTCTGAAACGAACCAGGAGAGACTCCTGATTATGCTGCTGGCAGCCCCAAGAGGCTTTTCTGAGCAGCTCCAAGATGAGGTCAAGCTCCTGCTAAAATCAAGTGGCTGGGAAGGAAAACTTTGTTACTCGCAGCAGCAGCAGTGCTGCTGTTCATTAGGCAGGGATGAGCCAGCAGAAGGCTTTATTTAGTTGGATTTATCACAAACACCGGGCAGCGGCTGCGGCTCCCTCTCCCGCTGCCCAGATGGTTCGTTTTGCTCTGCCCTTTGCCCTGGGGGAGCAGAGGTCAGGCCCTGGGGCCCTGGCAGTGCCCCGTGCTCCTGCCCCACACTGCCCACCTCGGGTGGCCTTTGGGAGGTTGGTGGCAGTGCCCTGTGTCCTCACTCCTCACTGCTGCCCCGTTATCCCCATCCCACGAGGGCCCAAGGGGGGATGTGGGGTATTTCAGCTTGGAGCCCCCTCACACAGGGCACACCTGAACGCAAGCAGAGGCCCAAGCCCTGCTCCCACCGGGGTGGGAATGTCACTGGGGGGATGTGCCAGGAGGGATGTGTGTCCTTCCCATGTGTTGCCCAGGCGCACGCGTCCTTTCTGCTCTCCTGTGCCAGAGAGCTGTGCTTTCTGTATTTTCAGCCTGAAACCAGCACACAGAGGAGATGCCCCCCAGCCAGGAGCTCCTGCTGGAGGCTGCAACCACCGGGGGCATGATCCCCCCTCCCTCCCTGCCCTCTCTCCTGCCCCAGCCTCTTCCTACACAACTAACTCTTTCCCACCCCCAGCTATCAAACCCCCAGCTCCCAGCTGACGCACAGCACAGCCCTGACACTGAAGCCTTACCCTGACAGAGGGCTGCTGGCTGCACCGGGCCAGCCATCCCCATCCAATATGTCATGGTAATGTGACAGGCTGCTCTTGTTTTAATTCCTGCGGCGTCAATAAGCAGCCTGAGCTGTCTATGCCCCTTCATGAAGCCGTTGCAGGGATGTGGCTGCCGGCAGCCCAGTGCTGAGCCCACCCAGAGGTAAATGCTCCAAAGCAAAGAACTGCTGACAGTACCCAGCTTTGCCCCAGTAACTGAAGCCCTGGACCCAGTGGGGTGTTCTTGTGGATGGTGTCCGAGGGAACTGTGCTGGGGAGCGGGCACTGAGCCCAGCGCTGAGCTCCTGTGGGGTTTGGTGCTGGAGAGGGGTGCGTGGCAGGGTGGGGGTGATGCTTTGTGTGTGTGTGGGGGTGTTGCTGCAAAACCACAGTAAAATGTAGAGCTGGTGCTCCTGCAGGTGCAGGCAGAGCACCCTGAAACAGGCAGCACCCGTGGGAACGCTCATCCCTGCCTCTTGCCCCTGTCCCCTCCTTGTTTGTAGCAGGAGGCGAAGGGGGGGCTCGCGCGGGGACGCCAGGGTCCCATGGGACCGGATGCTTTCCTGCGTGTGACCCACTGCGTTCCCACGGCTCTCCCTGGAGCAGCAGCCCGCGAGCAGCACCCAGCCTCGGGCACCGGCTCTGCCCTGCGGTGCTGCCGAGGAGCTGCAGGGTCCCTGTGCTGACCCCAGGCACAGCGGGGCAGAGCCGGGCGCTGCGGGACATTCTTGAGCAGCTCAACGCAGCGGGGGCTGCAGCCGCTGGGGCTGGGCTCTAATTGCTGCGTTTGGCATTTGAGTGGGGCACAGCAGCTCCTGGGGTCGGTGCCATGTGGGGACAGGAGGTGGGCTGAGGTGTGCTCTGCCCCAAGTGGCCAGACCAGACCTCCCCCCGCCCCCCTCCATGGTGAGACCTGCACCCCCGGGTCCCCCTTACCCTGCTCCTCCTCCTGGCTTTGTGCTGCTGGGGTAGCTGCTTTCCCCCCTTTGCAGTTACCTGCAGGATGTGCACCTGACGGTGACACGGGTGGCTGGCAGTGGTCACAGCCTTGCCGTTAGCAACAGGGCATGGGGACACAGCAGCTGCAGCCGTCCTACAGAAGAGGCAGCCTGGGGACTCCTGCAGGGATCTCGGAGGCTCCTTCTTCAGCTCTTAGTGCTCTGCCCGGTCCCTTTGGTTCAGATGAGGGTCCCCAGTGTGCCCCAATGTCCTGTCACCAGTCCTCTCCATCATCCCTTCCTCCTTTGTGACTTGCCTGGACAGAGCAGGGGAAGTGTCCCTGGTAACCGGGTGATGTTCTCTCACCATGGGAGCAGCAGCCCCAACCTCAGTGATCCTTGGTGCCACCGCAGGAGCAGGACAAGCCCACGTCTCGCCCAGCCACGGAGCCATCAGCAGCAACAGGACAAGGTGCTCCAAACCCCAGTGTTTCACGGTTTTGTAAATGCTTCCGAGGATTTCCTACCGGATCGTGCAGCGGCTGCTCAGCCAGCCTGGCCATGGCTCGTCAGGGGGAGCAGCTGGAGGCTGATGTGAGTGGATCCAGGCAGCTACAGGAGAGAAAAGGGGGGAAATCCTCCATCTGAAGAGTAAACCTGTGGGAAGGTGACGTCATGGGAGGGAGGAGGGCAGGGGCTCTCCTGCTGCAGGGAGGTGCAGAAGCATGGAGGGACTGGAGGTGCAGGAGAGGGCTGCATCCTTGGGGCAGCTGCCTCTGTCCTGCTGTGCCTCCTCCGTGCGGGACAGCTCTCTGCAAAGTCAAACAGCAGCAGGGAGGCTTCAGGGGACGTGGCTGAGTAACTCACAAAGTCTGGCAAAATGCAGCCCCTTGTCTCCTCGGGGAGGACGTGACTGCAGGAGCGTGCTCACGCTCTCCAGGGAGCTCCCACCAGATCTCCGCTCCGAGTCAGTGCATCTCCACGGTGGCACAGATGGTGCCATACAGCTCAGCTCCTCCTGAGGCCACCCCCTGTGCACACGGGTCCTGTCCCAGCCACGCTGCATGCTCCAGCAATGAGCTCACTGTGAGCACCCGTTCTGGGGCAGAGCACCCAAAGCCAACTTGAGCCCCGTGGGTGATGCCAGGAGAACCGGCAGAACTGTCCCAGCAATGTCTGTTGCCCACGGTGGCATTTTGGTGTTTAAATGCGCGCTGCCACGTGGGGATTTCTACAAAATCTTTGTGTTCCTGGTGAGGCAGTTCCTCTCGAACCGTTTCCTTCCCAGCTCTTGAAAGCCAACCTGCCAGCAGCTCGGGAGCCAGCCCAGCTTAGGACACCTGGCCCGTTGGGGTGTGCGTCTCTAGCACTCCCACCCGACCCCCTGCGTGCCGCTGCCCTGCTGCCATTGGGAGCAAGTGGGGAGAGGAGAGCGAGTGAAGGACAACCCCGCCGCGCTCTCAGATGCTCGTCTGCAGGTCACCATTGAGCAGGGTCCGTTGGGTTTCCGTGGTCTCGTTGAGCCTGGACTTGTCCTGCTTGCTGTCGCTCCGGTCCGCATCGTCCATGCCGCTGACTTTCACCAGGCAGAGGACGTTCTGAAAGCTCTTCTTGAAGTTGTCGGACAAGAAGGCGTAAAGGATGGGGTTGGCGCAGCTGTTGGCATAGCTGAGGACCACGACAAAGTCAAACATTCCCTTGAGGACGGGTGTGGGCACGATCAGGACAGAGACGGAGGAGACGTTGAAGATGTAGAAGGGGAGCCAGCAGAAGATGAAGACAGCGACCACGATGGAAACCATCCTGGTGACTTTCTTCTCAGACTTTTTCCTCTTGGAGGAGCCCACTCTGATGCCCGACGACTTGACTTTGATAATGATGAACAAGTAGCAAAGGCAGATAATGGTGAGAGGCACCAGGAAGCCCAGGATGAAGGCGTAGATGATGAAGCCTGTGTACCACGCCCCTGACTCCCCTGGCCAGATGATGGTGCAGCTACTCCTGCCATGATTCTGCTGCACCCCGGCATAAATCATGATGGGCATGATCACCAACAGGGAGACACCCCAGACGGCCATGTTGATCATTTTGGCTGTCCTGGGCCGTCTCCACTTGGCAGACTTAATGGGATGGACAACAGCCAGGTACCGGTCGACGCTCATAACCGTCAAGCAGAAGATGCTGGTGAACTGGTTGATCCCATCCACCGTCATGACAATCCTGCAGATGGCTTTGCCAAATGGCCAGTGCACCAGCGCGACCTGCATGGCCAGGAAGGGCAGTCCGAGCATGAAGAGCTCGTCCGCAATGGCCAGGTTCAGGATGTAGATGTTGGTGATGGTCTTCATCTTGGCATAACGAAGGATGACGTATATCACCAGCGTGTTGCCGCACAGCCCTACGATGCAGACCACAAAGTAGATGAAGGTGAGGATGGCGTTGCTGGTTAGGTCGAAGTGATGGCCCGTGGCATTCTGTGATGCGTTGGTGGGGGCCTCCACGGAGAAGTTATCGAACGGGGAAGCTGGGGAGAACCAGAAGGCAGTGGCATTGGGCAGCTCGTACTCCAGATCCATGGCTCTGCTGGTTGTGGGGCACAGGTGGTTCAGAAGAACTGAGGTGTCATCTCCCCTTGCTTTGGGGATGAAGGAGAAGATTCTAGAAATCAGAGAAAAATGGAAATGAAGGGATTCCTGGGGAGGATTTGTCCATCCTGCAGCCAAGCTCTGTGGGAGAGATGCTCCTCCGAAGGGCTTTCCCCAGCCCACCCCTGCTATCCTCTTCATCCCCTCCAGAGCCCATGCAGCACGGAGGAGTCTGCCCAGACACACCACGTCTCCTTCTGCCTCCGGAGCCCTCCCGAACCCCGAAATGCGACTGATGAGTGAATCCCCGCTGGGTGCGACCGACACTTGGAGCAGTGACAGCAGGGGGAAAACCTCCCCTTCCAGCAGGCAGCCGGCNCCGCCGCCGGACCCAGCGCACCGGCTGCGCCCCGCCCCGCGTGGGGCGGCTCTGCGGGGCCGGGGCGGGGACAGCCCTGCCCGTGCTGCTGCTCGGTCCAGCTCGGTGCTGTCTGCCTCGTTCGGTGATGCGCTGCCCGTCCTGCGCGTGATGCTTGGTCCTGCCCGTAGTGCCCACCCTGCCCATGCTGCCCTGCCTGCCCTGCTGTGCCCAGCCCCTTCTGAGGCTCGGATGGGGGATGCAGAGGTGTGTGCAGGAGCTGTCGTGCAGCAGGCAGTGTGGGACCTTGCTCCATCCCGGAGTGTGGGGCACATGCCCAGCTCCACGGGGCTTCCAGCAGAAGCAGCAGATTCTTGGTGCTTGGTTCCAGCAGCGGTGCGGAAAGCTCAGCTTCTCCTGATGTCCCCAGGGAGGGAGGAACGGGGCAGGGTGATGGCAGGTGATGGCCACACCATGATCTCACTGAGGCTCACACCGCACTGAGTGATGTGTGGAATTCCCAGTGTGTGTTGGGATGCTGGGAATATCTCAGCTCCAGGATTTTTCACCTTGTAACCAAAGGCAAGACAAGGCTTGGCACAGCCTGGAAGGGGTGGGAAGGTGACGTGATGATCACCCACAGCTTTGGGTCTCCACGTGAAAGCTGGGACTCGTGCAGTACAGGTGGCCCTATGCAGCCTGTCCTGCTGCAGTTACCCAGTAACGGGGACTGGAGGAAAAAGACCAAAAACCAGAGAGCTTTGGGTGAGATAACCTCTGCTC
>WBMW01004567.1:228208-242545 GCA_013396635.1 Penelope pileata | reverse complement strand
TTGGGGCTGTGGGGCTCTGTGGGTGCTGAGGGCCCGGTGTGGGGGGTCGGGGTGCCCCTCTATCCGGGGCCTGGGGGGGCTCTGACCGCCCTGGCAGTGCTCGTGGGACACGGCCCGGCCCTGCCTGCGGCTGGGGGACCCCCCTGAGCCCCGCGGGTGGGGAAGCAGCGATGGCATTTGTGTGCACAGAGCTGTATCCATACCTGTCTGTGCGTGTGTGTTCTTAGCAAACCTGCCTGCTACAGAGCAGTGCTGCTCCCCAAGCCCCCCTCATGTGCAGAACCCCCTCCTGGCTGCCCCCAGCCCCACGGCACACCTGGTGCTATGGGGCCGTCCCAGGGCTGGGTCCCCTCCCGCTGCCCCATGGCCCTGCAGCACAGCCAGGGCGTTTGCCTTCGGTGCCAGCAGAACTGGTTTGGGGTGCAAATAAATGGGGTGTGAGGCACGTGCCTGGGAGCTGCCCGGGGCTGTGGGGTGTCCTCGCTCTCGGTGAGGTGTCAGCCTGATCTCTGCATCCCTCCTGCTCTCCAGCTGAGCTCATACAGTGAGAGGTGCCACG
This sequence comes from Penelope pileata, assembly GCA_013396635.1. NCBI lineage: Eukaryota > Metazoa > Chordata > Aves > Galliformes > Cracidae > Penelope > Penelope pileata. The sequence goes on along the minus strand of WBMW01004567.1, from coordinate 241,986 downwards.
GAATGGGCTCACACGGGTGCTGGACGCGTGCTTACTCCAAGCAAAACACTCTCCAGACCTGGGAGCTGCTCCAGCGGGCAGGGGATGCGGTTCCCTGCCTGGACAGGGTCTCTGCCCCATGGGTCTGAGCCCAGCGTTGGCTGTGTGCAGGGCCTGTGGTCCCTCCTGCTCCTCAAAGCTTGGATTAAACCACAAAAACTGAAGGGGAAGGGAGAAACGCAGAGAGGGAGGCACACAGCTCTGCCAGCTCCATCCCCTGGGCGAGGGGCTGAGCTCCCCCACCCCAGGGAGCGACGTGGGCCTTGCTCCCCGTCCTCCAGCTGTGTGCTCCTCCTGATGCCCCTCATCTCTCCTAGGCTGCCGCTCACCCTGCGTGCTCAGCATGATCCCGGGGCAGGGCCCCGTGCTGCAGGCGCTGCTGGGAACCCTGCTCACCTGGGGGCTGACAGCAGCTGGCTCCGCGCTGGTGTTTGTCTTCTCCAGCGGGCAGGTGGGTGCTGGGGCCGGGCAGGTGGGTGCTGGGGCCCTGCAGGGGCTGCGCTCAGCTTTGGCTGCTGGGTCCCAGCATGAGAGACTTTATTTTGGCCCTGAGTGTTCCTCGGGCAGGGGGAGAGAAGAATCCAGCTCATTCCTCTCCTGTCTGCCAGCACAACAGAGGAGGAGGAAATGAAATTCCCAGCCTGGGGCTGTGGTGTGTGGGGCAGAGCAGCGGGCTCTTCCCCCTCTGCTGTGTGATGCTCAGGATGTGCAGAGCGCTGGTCTTTATCTCATATGCCAGAATTAGAGAGCCCCCTGCCCTCCCCCCCATCACTGTTGTGTTCAGAGCTGCTGTGATGGATTTATTATTTATGTCTTTCTCTTGTGATGATTTATTCAGGAGTTCGCTGCAAAGTGAGATTCCCGTTGCAGCTCACGCTGCTTTTCTTCCTGGGGGAGGGCGAGGTGCTGGAGGAGGAAAAGTGATGGGGGAGAAAGGGGGTGGGAGATGTGCTGGGCTGCAGGGATGGCTTCATTTGGGGCAGCACATCGTTAGAGGAGTCAAAATCTTCAAGGGGGGAGGGGGGGAATGAATGGCAGCAGTGTGCAGATGGCCGAGAGCCTCTGGTGTCCCCCCCTGCTCCTTGGGGTGGGCACGGGGCGGTGTCGGTGGGTTGACACATTAGGGTGTAGCCAGGCTCTGGGTGACACTGCAGGGGACACCTCTGCCCCAGGAGTGTGGCTGCAGGGCTGGGTGCTGAAGCACAGCACGTCCTGCCTCAGGGCATGGCAGTGGTCCCAAAAATGGGAAGAAGAAAGTGACCTGTGTGTGACACCAGTGCAGCCACCCTCCCTGCGTGTGTCCTGGCAGCAGGGCTGCACCCTGCGTGCTGGGTTGGTGAGCGCTGCGTTGAGTTCTTCTTTGTTGTTTCAGAGGCGGATCCTAGATGGGAGCCTGGGCTTTGCTGCAGGGGTAAGTACAGCCTCCTCCTCCTCCTCATCACCTCCACGTGCATTCTGCCCACATCTCCTCCATGCTTCGTTTCGTTGCCCGCTCGTGTCAGCATCCCACGGCGATTCCACGGCACAGTGTGGCTGAGGGCATGGGGATGCCATCTGCCTGACTCTGGGGCTGCACTCCTCACCTCCTGAATCACTTGTCCTGGGGCACTGCTGTGGTTCACATGGACAGGAGAGCCCTTGTCCTGCAGGTTCACGTGCACAGCTCGCTTCTTGCTCCCTGTAGAGCTGGGGTGCTTGAGCACTCAGGGAATAAAGGCAGTGGAGCTAAATCAAGGGCACATGGTAAATGGGGAGCTCCCTGCATCCTCTGGAAAGAAGAGATGGAACTCTGTGGTGGTGGTTGTGGTTTGAAGTTGTAGCTTGTGAACGTAGAACTTCTCCCACTGCCCAGACCCTGGGGTGTTTGTGAGCAGGTGGAGGCTCGTTCAGGCCCAGTGAATCACATTTGTTTTCTGTCTGAGAGCTGGGTGCCCAGGGAGGTTCTCTGGCTGCTGGTGTGGGTGGAAGGCTCTGCTTCTCCTTGGCGACCTGCTGGAGTACCACTGCCTGGGCTGTCCTCACGTGGGGACTTTAGGGGACACATGGTCCCTGGCAGAAAGCCCTGAGCAGTGCTTCTGGCCTCACTCCTTGCATGCTGGGATGTGCTGTGCTGTGGGAGCTGCCCACAGAGAAGGATTCTGGAGTGGTTTGCCTGTGGCCGTGCCTCCCCGTGTGCTGTCACATCCCCTGCTGTGTTAGCAGAGCTGGGGCAGCTCCAGCCCAGCACCACCTCCCTCCAACCCACACCTCCCCAGTGCCCCTGGACGCAGAGCGAAGGGCTCTGCCAGATCCCTCTCGCTGGGTCCTGGCTCTGCAGTTGGCACCTGGAGCATGGAAGTGCTGCCAGCCTTGAGGATGGAGCAGGAGCTGTTTGTCCGGCAGCGCGGGCGGTCTGTCCTGCAGCTGCTGTGTGCTCCTTGCTCTGGGTGTGTTCCCACAGGCTGCAGCCCCATCCATCAAGGTGAGGTCTGACTGTTTGCAGCCCTGAAGATCTCAGTGCCTGGAGCAAACCTGACTGCATGGGGGTCAGGTGAAGCTGCCCCTGCTGCCCTGGCAGCTAAGGTGAAACGCTGCAGAGCTGTTTACTTCCTAGCAAATCCTCCTGGAACATATCAGAGGACCTGCTGAGGATGTGAATAATTCAGTTAGTCAGGCTCAATAGAGGGTCATCTTTTACAAATTAATCACTTGTGTTAGGAATTGCAGCTTTGATTTCTGGGCTGCCTTATTCCAAAGACAGCCCTGTCCCTGCGAGCAGCTCGGAGTCCCCTCTGCAGGGTCAGGGGGTGCTGATGGGGACAGCACGGGCTGGCTGCTTCCCGCTGTCCCCATGGGTCAGGGTACCAGGACCTGTTGGGTCATTGCTGTCACTGAGGGCCACGCTGGGCACTGGCACCTTCCTGTAGCCACCACGTTGGCTCTGCTGGGGACACTGAGTCATCCCTGCGTGGCAGAGGTGTGGCTCAGCCCCAGAGCTGACGTCCTACAAACGTTTGCTTTCCCCTGGCTTCCTTGAACTTGCTGTGCTGGGAAAGGGAAAGCTGGAGGGGGACATCAGCCAGGATGTCAGCGGGCTGCAGGGTCCTGCTGGCAGAAAGCAGGGACTTGTGGCAGCTTCTGGGTCACTGGTTCTGGCGAGCTGCCTGTGCCAAGCACACTGCACAGCCCTGCTCTGATGCCAGCAGCCAGGACCTGCCCCTGGGAGGAGGTCATGGTGCTGCTGCTCCTGGGCCACCGTGCTGCTGGGAGCAGCCCTGCGCCCAGGGCTGAGCGCTTGGGTAGCAGTGACGTGGCAGAAGCGCTGGAGCTTGGAACTGTAGCCTCTGCTGCTAGATTTGTTCCAGATGTGCCCACAGCGCTCTGTGTTTTAGCTGATAAGGGACTGAAGTGCCTCCCTCCAAAGGCAGCGCTCAGCCCTGTGTCTGTACAGTGCCCCGAGCAGCCCCGTGCCCTCTGCCTGCTACCCCGTGTAGCAGAACCCACCCCGGTTCCAGCAGAGCTTTGCTGTTCCTAGGAACAGCAGGGCATGGAGCAGCCTGTTTTGAGAGCTCTTTGTGCTGTTTTCTCTCTCTTCCCACCCCCCAAAAAAATTGTTTCTTCAGACAGTGATACTGCTCTGCTCAGGGACTGCTTCTGCTGTAAGGAATTTCTGCTAAGCGCTGTGTCTTTGATGTAAATCTCCTGCCAATATATCCAGGCTGTTTCTCCGAGTGCTGGAATAGAGATGGAACTGAACTTCCTCTTTATCTGTGGTGTGAGCTCTAAGATCTGGGCTGCTGGGTTTCCCTGCATTTCCCTGTGCTCTGCTGGAGCCAGTGAATCTCCTGCCCCGTGCATTGGCTGGATGCTGCCTTCTCACCACGCTGCTCTGTGCTCAGCATCCCCGGCAGCACCGGGCTTCCAGGGAGCACGTGATGCTCTCCTGGATCAGGTTTCCTTATGGGATGGGTTACAGTGGGTAATCCTGTCCTGCTGGTAGCAATTTTCCTGCTTTTATCTGAGGAGCTTTCGTTGCAAAATAAAACTGGGATGAACTAAGAACTTCTCGACCGCTGCTGAGCCAGGAGGACGGGGCTGGGGATGCCCAAGCGACCTCAGGCAGACAGTGCTGCATGCAGAGTGCTGCCTGGGGGTCTGGAGAGCCACAGCTCACCCTGCACATCCACCTCTGCTCTGGGTGAGCTGGTGCAAGCTTGGTCCCATGGTCAGGTTGCCACGGTGCCCTGGGCTGGGGAGTAGCTGCAAAGAGCAGCACGTTCCCTTCATCCCTTTGGTGCAGCTGCCTCCGTGCATGGTGCTGTGGGTGCAGGGGATGCTCAGCTGCTTCCACCCCGGTAACCCTGCTCGGGTATCTGAGCTTTCCCCTTCTGTCTGCCTCAGTTCCACTCTGATCCCTGATTTCCACAGAGGGGTTTTGCACTCGGAAGCCTCCGAGGTGGTGTGTTTCCATGGAGACAGGGCTTCGCTGACTTGGGCAGCTGATGTGGAATTGTGGCTTTTCTCTTAAATCTGATCATCTTAAAGAAGGCCTTTTTGAAACGTTTCCTGTTATCTCTGCAGCGTCCTGGAGGAGCTCTGCTCTCGGAACATCAAGGGGTGAACGCTGCAGTCCTCCTTCCCCGCAGCCTCGCGTGGCTCTGCCTTTTATGGGGCTGCAGTTTGATTTCTTTTGTCCCAGGTGAAGCAGAAAAATCATCAAGACGTGCTCTTTACGCTGCACTCCGACAAGCCTGGCATTCAATATTCCCTTTCAATGCTGCTTAAAACAGCATCAGTGATTTACATGGGTCTGCTGAGGCTGCTGCTGCTTGTTGTTGGAGCCTTAATGAAGTCAAGCGGAGCAGTCTGCTGGGGAAGAGTCCTGCCACTCTCGTCTTCTGCTCCTTTCCCATCTTGCTGGGGAGGATTTCCTTTTGTTTGGAGCAGGTTTGGGTTGTCCCATCTGAGTGCCCTTCCCGTGGCTGCCTCCTCTGAAGCTGTGCTCCTGTTGCTGGCCCTGGAGAAGCATGAGATACTGCTCTGTGCCAAGGACCATCCTGCAGAGAGTGCTCTGGGGCACAGAGAGGGCTTTAATTGTGACCCAGGTGCAGTCCCAGGTCCCTGTGCCCAGCTTTGGCACCTGGCAGTGACTCCCTGGCTGGGGTGGGCAGGGCTGGCACTGCAGTGTTTAGGGCAGCTTTGAGCATCGGGCACGGAGCTGCTGGTGCCCGGGGGACCCGTGGGCAGTGCTGCTGGGTGCATTGTGGTTGTAGCACTGCTGCCTGGCACCTTGCAGAGGGTTTCCCATCGGTGTGAGGATGCTGACCTGGGTTCAGGCACTTTCCGTGCCACCAGGCTGTACTGGCACAAGGCAGCGGGGTTCTGAGCCCTTGTGAGCCCGTGCTTCTCCAACCTGGATCTCGTGGATCTCAGTGAGGGAAGAGTCATGTGCCTGCAGCACCGCTGCTGTGCAGTTACAGAGCGAGGAAACTCAAACAGATCCACGCTGTCCGTGGGCTGCTCGCTCCTGGCTGGGAGGAGCTGCTGCTGCCTCCGGGTGTGCTGAGTGCTGCAGGGCAGAGCTGGGCTCTGGAAGTGCTTTGCACTGCACCCACAGTTTGTTTTCCCGGAGCGGTGGATTTATGGGGTTGTTGCAGCTCGGCTCCGGAGCACGGAGGCTCTGCAGAGCCGGGTTTGGCAGGAGCAGAGCGTGCCCCGTGCCAGCGGGCGCTGGCGGAGCCGAGCAGACCGCGCTGTGCCGGTGTTGTGCAGAGCATTGGGCTCTGCTGGAACAGCTCCGTGCTCTGACTTGAGCACGTGGCACATGCTGCAAGGGGAGAGCAGGCTCTGATTTCTGCTGTGGACAGCAGCTGTCCCATAGTGCTGGTGGGGTCGGGTTGGTGACTGTGGGAGGAAGCTGGGAGGTCACCTCAATGTCCCTTGTGCTGAAAACCCATTGCTGCTGTCTCCAGAGTGGCTGTAGGGTTCACTGTCAGCCCCTGTGCCTTCCCTTTGTACCGATGGGCACGGAACAACCGGAGAAGGGCCGGGAGCTGCAGCAGAGCTCAGTGCCAATGAAGACGTTGGTAACTGAGTGGGGTTGTCACCTTCGGCAGCTCGCTGGCAGAGCTCCCACCCTCCTGCTGCTGTGTGAGCATCCTCTGCTGGGGGGTGCTGAGCTGCGGGGGGGCTGTGCGGGGTGGGTGGTGGGCTCGGGGCGGTCCCTGCACGTGGGGCATGCAGGGTTGGCACATGAGGTGTGCAGGGATGGTACCCATCTCCTTCCCAAGCTGCGTGGTGCAGCCCAGCGGTTCGCTCCTGCAGCTGGTGAGGGTTGGACAGCCTGAAGCTGTGCCTTCCCCCGCTGGGAGCTGTGCACAGCAGGGCTGGTGGAGCTCTGCTGCTGACTTCAGTGGTAATGGGGTCTGGAGGCTGAGCTGTGTCAGCCCTCTGTTTTTTGTGGGTAATGATATCTTAACATAAGATGACAATATAATTCTGCAAAGCCTTTCCCTGTTCCTTGTGTTTCCATGTTGGGGTGTGTTGTTTTTTTTTTTTAAAGGAGGTGGCATTTGAAATATGAAATTTGACAGCTGTGCTTAAGTCTGACATGACAGCCTGCTTTCTTCTTACTCATAGCGAGCTGAGATTTACACAATCCCCTGGGGAGTGGTGTCTGCAGCAATAGGCATCTCGCTCCTTCTTTGAAAGTGATTTAAAATGGGGCAGTTCATTACACTCCTCTCTTCTGCGGGCGGATGCTCGTGCTGCGGGAGCGAGCTGGGTGGGATCTCCTCCCAGCACAGCAGCTGCCCCGTGGGTCTGTGGGGTAGAGAACAGCATCCCTTTATCCTCTCAGGAACCCCACAGCATCCTGCAGCATCCCTTTATCCTCTCAGGAACCCCACAGCATCCTGCAGCATCCCTTTATCCTTTTAGTAACCCCACAGCATCCCTCAGCATCCATCCAGCTGCCAGTCCCGTGCTCACTTTGCTTGCTCCCACCCTGCAGCTCTCTCCCTGGCCCTGCAGGCAGAGCTGGGAAAGGCTCAGCATCACCCCGTGCATCCCTCAATGCAGACCCTGCCTGCATGCTGCAGGGCAGTGGCTGTCTCTGCTTTTCTGCCCTGTTGCAGAGCGTTTCCCATAGCGTGGCACAGACCTGTGCTTTGTGAGCCCCTCCATGCTTGTCTCATCAGCTTTCTTCCTCCTGGTGTGTAACTGCTGCAGCAAGGTGCTGCAGTTGTGCATCTCAGGATTGTCTTTGTGAAGTCTGCTGGTGCAGGTGGTGAGACAGAGAGTGCAGTGGGAAGGTTGCTCTCCCCATGGTCTCTGTCCTCACCCTACAGTCATGAGCCCATCTGTGCTGTGGGAATGGTGGGCACCCAGCTGCTGCCTCCAGCACCTCTGCCTTACATTCCTCTCTTCATTTCCCTCCAGATTGAAGCCTGGCTCCGTGATGGAGCCTGAAAATTACCATTGATCCCAAAGGACTGGGGCTGGGTGAGCTGCTGGCGCTGGGCTGGCGACTTCTTGATCAACCCAGCCCCAGTGCATCACGCAGCAAAGCAGAGGGAGAGAGAAGGTGATAAAATGCACAAATACACACTGGTGTGAGGTTCTGTAGCGTGAGCTGTGGAAGCAGTGCCTTGCTTGGCTTGCTGTGCTCTGACCTGGGAAACACCCAGAGCAGCCAGGTGTAACAGAACTGCCCTGCCCTGAGCGAGGGCTGGGGCAGAAAACCCCTCGGGTCCCAAATGCTGTTGTTGTGGGGCAGTTCCTTCTCCCTCCTGGGTGCTGCTGCTGAGCTCTGAGCAGTGCACAGAGCTCTGTGCCCGGGGCAGGCAGTGCCCAGGTGCTGGGTTGTGCCCTGGTGCTCTCCAGCGATAAGGGTGCTTTTCCTGCTCTGCAGCTGTTCCCCCTTTGAAGGACTGCTGTGGCTGTGCAAATTACCCAGAAAATTCCCCCTGACAAGCTCGTGTGCTTTGTCTGCTGCTTTACACTTGAGCCAAGAAAAACACTTGGTGCAAACTGACGGGAAAACCTCCCTTCTCCATCCCTGAGGGATGCGTTGGGTCAGGAAGCTGCGCTGAGCGGCACTGCTGGGTTACAGCAGCCACGCTGTCGGGGTGGCTGAGTGCATCTGGCCGGGGGGATTTGGGCACCCCGAGGCTCTCACCGCTCCCCTCCTGTCTCCTAGGTCATGCTGGCTGCCTCCTACTGGTCCCTCCTGGCCCCAGCTATCGAAATGGCCGAGCACTCCGGCGCCTTTGGAGCCTTTGCTTTCATCCCCGTGGCCGTGGGCTTTGCTCTGGGAGCAGCTTTTGTTTACGTGGCTGACCTGCTCATCCCGCTGCTGGTAAGTGTGCACCCAGGGCTCTGCCTGCCCCGGTCTGCTGCAGCCCCAGCTGATGCTCCGTGTTGATGTTTGGCATAGAAATGCATATTTTTAAACAATTTTTTTTTCCTTCCATCCAAAATAAATCGTTCTCGCTTCCTGCAGGTGTGGGGTTTATGGAGCTCGGTGGGGCACTGCCCACCCCAGGCTGTGCAGAGGGGGTTGGTGCTGGGTCTGCTGGTGGTCCCGAGCCATGAAACCTCGTGGGCTTTGCCTGGATGCATCCTCTGTGCTTCCTTTGGCTTCTGCTGTGACAGAAGCCAGACACAGGCTGCTTTCTATCGGAGCCTCTGTGGCTCTGCCTGTGCTGCACAAAGCTTTAGGCTGTCTGTGCTCTTTTTTTTTTCTTTCTTTTTTTTTTTTCCACACTCCTGCTTTTGTTCTTTTCACTGGCAACGCTTTGCAAACAGTTCAGGTGTGACCTTCTGTTTCAGCCCAGAGGTTTAATTTGCAGAGCTGCCAACCTCTGAGCGTTTCAAATTGAACGGAGCGTCCTGCTGGCTGCGAGCGTTATTAAAAAATAAATAAATCAGAAGCAGTTGGACTTCCATGGCTAAAAACCTGAGAGTGGCTTAGTCCGTAAGGAGATCTTCAAAACCTTCCAAACAGATTTTTTTTTTTAAATTTATTAGTGAGAATAGGATTATCTGTGATTATGAGCAAGGAGCGTGGTTCTCCCCCTGCGAGCAGTGGCAGGGCTGCTGCTCTGCGTTCCAGGGAGGCTGTGACCCTGCTCCCTGTTTGTTGCTTTTTGATTCTCTCCTAATAGACGCAGTCAGATGTGTCCTCAGCTCTGCAGGAAGTGGCATGCTGCTGCTGTGGGTCAGCTCTGGTGCGGATGGATGTGCTGAAGCAAGGACGGTGCTGTCAGGCTGCTAAAAGCCTGGGCACCCCCGCGGGCTCTGCCCCAGGCGCTGATCTCTGGGGGTTCCTCTCGGGGCTCCTTGCCCTGCTGGGCTCTGTGCTCAGCACCTCTCAGCAGCAGCACGCAGGGATGGGCACCGTCAGGGCTCTGCCTTTTGCTCCTGCTCTGCACAGCCCGAGGTCTCCTGCAGATGCTGCCCGGTGCTGCCTGGGGCCGTCTGTTTGCTCAGCTGCCCCGCGGGTGTTTCCCAACGCAGTAGGCAAACAGTTGCACCACCAAACCCGCTTCCTCCCCGTGGCTGCTGCTCCTCCTTCTGCAATGGGAGCGCGTGGAGGGGGGAGAGCAGTGGGGCGTGAAATTCTTGTGTTGCAGAGAGCAGGGACAAGGGACAGCAGGGGAGAGGGCAGCCACGTGCACGGGGGCTGTGGCAGGGTGAGAGAAACACGTCGGGCTCGCAGCTGTCCCCGCTGCTGGAGCTTAAAATCCAGCCCAGCGCCAACGGGAGAGGAGCTGCTGCCTCCTCTGTTTTGTCTTTGCTGGTTGTGCTGCTGTGAGCTTTTCCAACGAGTCTCGCTTCTTTGTGAATTGGTTAGAATCTCATGGCTGTGATCTTTGTTTATTTTCTTCCTCCCCTTGCAATCAGGAGACGCGGTGCCGAGGCCATCGGGCAGGAGGGAGCCGTTTCCATAGGCTGCCCTGGCAGAGAGCTCCATCCCTGGCACCCCTCCATGATTGTCTCACTGTATAGCAACAGGCACTAAAAGCTCTTAATGACTCCTTATCACCCCGGGCTGCTCCCGGTGGGGGCACAGCTCTGCTCCCCCCGCGGGGCTCCGCTGGTACCCGGCTGTTTGCTCAGCGACAGCACCGGGGGGGCTGGGGGGGGTTAAACCAAGACAAAGTGGTTAATGATGCCGAACAGCTGTAGTCATTACATTCCTTACAAAAGACAGATTTAATCTATTGCATCTTTATCGTTCAGGGCTTCCCTGTGGGAAGGCTTTAGTGTGTTTGCTCAGCCTTTAGCTGGGTTTGTAGAGCGGGAGATGCGCTCAGCGCTGCTGGCAGAGGACAGCAAACTGCAGGGGGGTGTTTGGGTGCTCCAGGAGAGCAGGGCTTGAGGAAAACAGACCATGGGAGTTTTAGAAATGGGCGTCTCCTTTGTGTTGCCAGCCGTCCCTGTGTCGTATCCAGCCCAACTCTTCACCTGTGCTGGGCTCCGTGGGTTGAGAGGTGGTGGCAGATGTGGTTCTGCAGCAGGACACTGCTGTGATTTCAGGGGGTGTCTGCAGCCACCCAGGAGCAGCCTGCCTGCCTCTTCCCTCCCTTGGCCCTGGTGATGCTGCAGCACCTGTCTCCTTCCTGTGCTGCATTCTGACATTGCCGGTGATGCATCCAGGAGGGCTCTGGGTGACGAAGGGCAGGCGAGGAGGGTGGGAAGCTCCTGCCTCTGCTCAGATAGCACTGGGGCTGAGGGGCTTCAGTGCCAACAATCAAAGCCTTTGAAGGAGAACCTGCTTAAAAATAGCCCTGGGTTGGCACAGCACTCAGCACAACAGGTCCCCAGTTGCTGCCTTTGGCCTACAGTAAGGCATCAGAGTGCTGGCACTAAGTCTTGTTCTCATCCTTCAAATCTGTCCTGCAGCTCTGCTGGCTTTGCTGCGTTTTGTTGGGTGTGATGTTTTATTGTGCTCCCATGATGGGTTTCTTGCAGGATTCCTTTAAGAGAGGCCTGAGCAAGAGTCCAGAGGACACAGCCTGCCCTGCCCTTGATTTTTCAAGCACTCTGGCTGCTTCTGCTCCTCCATTCCTGCTTGCATGCATTTTGCCTTCCTCTTGGAGCTGCTGGATCTCATGCAGCCTCTCCCAGCAAGGTCCCGAGCTGCAGGCAGGTGCTGCAGGCTGCTCAGTTCCCATTGCTGCTCTTGTACTCAGGTGGGTTCTGGGCACAGCCATGCACCTGGCTTGGAGCTGAGGTTTGCAGAAGCTCCCTCACTTTTTCCTTTTGTGGATCAGTGCCCTTAAAAGGCTCCTGTGAGCCAGCAGGGACTGGATGCTGGTGGAGCAGGGCAGAGGAGAAGCTCAGAGCTCAAACCCTCATGGGATGCACGTCACCCCAGTGTGCCACGTGCTTGCTATGAACCATGTCATTCCTTCTGCTCCCTGGCTGCATGGCATCCTCTCTGCCTTGGGGTCATTGTGCTAGATAGGATAATGAGGAGAGGAAGGTGATTAAGCCTCTACTTCAAGGCTTTGTTGGGCTGGAAATGTCTCTGGGAGGCTGTGAGCCATCTCCTGCACCATGGCAGCTGTGATTCTTGAGTAAAGGGTGAGTGGAGAAGGGGTGCAGAGAGCCAGGGCTGTCATTCTGTCCTGCAGACACCTCCTCCTCGATCGAATCCTTTATTTTCTCATCAGCTAGATACAGGGTTTGTTTTTTCTAACTGCAGAGCAGATCAATAAAGCTGCATGTGATGGGTGGACCATTCCTTGCATTTAAAGCAAATAGTATCCAAAGTGCCTTTTAAAAGCCTTTCTCTGGGCTGCTTGGCAGGTGCTCACCAGGAGGGATGCGCGTGGCGGGGTCATGTCCAGCACCTGGGAGTGGTTTTGCAGCTGCTCTGAGGATGCTCAGGTGAATGCTGGCACCTGGTGATGGCCTTGATGAGCAGCTGGGGTGCAGGAGGTGAGAGGAGTGAGCACGTGGGTGGTATAGCAGGGACCAGGGCCTGTTAAATCCTCTGTAGCATGGCTGTGCTGTGCTCCTGCCCTCATCCATGCATTTCTGAGCACCCCAGTGGGGTCTGGGTGAGCACAGCCAAACAAATGGATGCTTGCGAGCTTGTTTGGAATGTAGTGTGGGATTGGGCGCTTTGCACGGCGAGTTGTAGGCTATTTTTGGTGAGCACCCTTGGGAAGGATTTTAGAGCTCAGTAAACAGCCATCCGAGGACACTCTCCCATTTAGTAACGATGGGATCTGTAGTTTGGCTCAGAGTGTGCTGAGGGGATGTGTGTCACTTCCTAAACCTCTGCAGGCTCTGCTGTCTGCTCTGCGTGGGGCTGGAGCTGATGGGTTAATTGGTTCATGAGGTGGTGACAGCGAGCTGGGGCTCGTCGCTAACATTAATTTATAATCAGAATAGAAGTTCCTCTTATGTAATTTGTTAATTCCTCTGAGATGTGCCCACTGCAAGTTCCCATTCTTAATGTGTTTTTTCCTGTTCATCTGCGACTCCTAGAAAGCTAATTAGCTGCACATCCTCATTGCTGCAGCAGGGAGAGGCTTTGTGCTTCGAGTGTTACCCAGAGGACGTGTCCTGGCTTACTGCATTCCTGGCCATGGGACCGAAGCTGCCCCGAGCCTGGGGATGTGGGTGCACGGAGCTGTGTTGGGTGAGCACCTGGAGGAAGCTCCCTGGCTGTGATTCCTGGGGTTTGCAGTGAAAGGAGCTGATGCACTTCACCTGAGCTGCTCAGCAGCTTGTTTGGGGGCCAGCTCACTGCCCTGCTTACTGGGCAGGGTGGTGACAGTTCAACCAAAGCCCTTCTGCTTTGGGTGAGGGCTTGGAGAGTGGAACTGGAGAAGCGTAAATGCACGGTTGCAAAACTGTCGTGTAGCTGCGTGCTGTGCTCCTGCTGCTGGGGGCTTCAGGGTTGCTCCAGGTCCCACCTGAGCTCATGCTCTGTGCATGCAGTAGCTGTGAGCTGCATGCAGGAGCCTTTGCCCAGCTGCAGGGATGGGGTTGGTGTGGGCTCAGTGAGCCCCAGCCTGACTCGTGCATTCCTGCTTTGATCCCATTTCCTTATCTTAGGGGGAAGCCACCAGCAGCCCTTCTGCTTGGTTGGCTGCCGGCTGATGCGGCTGTGACGCAGCGCGGGGCTCTCTCTGCTCTGCAGCTCAGCCTCTGCTGACTGCATTTCAGTTACTGCACGGAGCCTGGCTCAGGATGGTGAAGGAGAACACATTTTGCAAAAAAAAAAACCAAAACAAAACAAAAAAAAACCAACAAAACCCAACCAATAACCCAATAAATGGGAATAACAAATCTTCCATATCTGCTAGGAACACCTGAATGGTAATGTGGGTGGGTGCTGCTGCCAGGGTAGTTCTGCTGGGCAGTGCCTGACCCCTCTGCAGGTTGGATTGGAGCTCCGTGGGGCTGAGCAGGGAGAGGCAGCGGGGATGCTGCTGTCCCTGTGCATCTCTGGGCTGGGTGTGGAGGCTCAGGGACAGACCCTGGAGTGCTCTGCATCCCTTTCTGGGGTCTGTGGTACTGCTTTGTGGTGGGATGAGCATCATCACCTGCAGACGAGCTCCTGCAGCCTTCCTGTGCTTAATTTGAACACCTGCACGAGGCCCCCTCCACCCGTGGGCTCAGTGGGTGTTAGTGACGGTTCCTTGCTCTTAAAATCTGCCTTTGAATTTGCTCCTGGCACAACCCAAATGAATGCCTCCCCTGTGAAATGGAAACCTGCCATTATGGCAGAGGAAGGA
>WBMW01004567.1:152066-228145 GCA_013396635.1 Penelope pileata | reverse complement strand
CTGAACTGTCAGCGGGAGGGAGACTGTGCCGAAAATACATCGTGTGTATCTGTAAAGGAGCGCGGTGTCAGCCCGCTCCCAGGGGAAGCTGTGACTCACTGCATTCTCCTGACACGCTGTCTGCTGCACCAGGAGCCCACTCGGTGCCTCCTGGGGGGGCCTGGGCTGGGAAACGTGCCCTGCACCTCTGTGCTGCAATGCACAGGGTGACGTGGGCTGTGTGGGGTTAGCTCCTGGCTCTGCACCCCAGGATGGCACCCAGCCCCGTGCTGCTGCAGGCCTGGGAGAAGCCCCTGGGGCTGTTGTTCTCATCTATTTCTGAGGCTCTTCTCGTATTTGCCCACCTGGGTGTCTTCCCCTCCCCTATCAGAGCTCGCCGCACGCAGCAGGGGATGCTCAGGGCACGTGGTGCTGCCTCGAGGTGTTACAGTTGGGGTGTGAAAACCTTCCTGATGAGTTTTCCTGTCTCCTGCTCTGATTATCAAGGAGACAGTGGAAGCGATGCGATGTTAATCTGCTGTTCCTGGGCTTTGCAGCTAATGCCAAATGAAAAACTGCCTGTGCCAGTCCTTCCCTGGCTGCGGGCTGGCTGCAGGCTCGCGCTGGGTTTACATTGCACGCATGCTTTTTATTTTATTTTTTTTAAGGCCTGTCATGGCTTTATAGGTGAGGTAAATACAGCACGTATAAATAAATGATATTTCATGGGTGCTTAGGCTGCAGGGAACAAGATGCAGCTGGGAGGGAAGCGGCACTGTGTGGATTTACAGCACTGATGGAGCTGAGTTCTGCAAAGCTGGGAGGGGTTTTTGCAGGGTTCGGTGAATAAGCAAAGGGGGGGAGGTAGGGATGGCATCCCCTCTCCTGCTGTGCATGTAGGTGCTGCCCTGTGTTACCTGTGAGGAGGGGAGAGGTGCTGGAAGCCTGAAGGCTGCCCTGGGGGTTTGCTCTGTGCTGGCACCGATGCCTGCACACATTGGAGGTGAGCAGACTGACTGCAGAGCTCAGGGGCTGGGCTGTGTCCATGTTGGGATCCTGCACCCCAGCCCCAAATTCCCCTGGCCCCACCTCCAGCTGTGTCCCCTGGGGCTCAGCCCTGAATCAGCCTCGCTGTCCCATGCCCCCAAAGCAAAGGAAATTGGTTTGCTGCCCTTGCTGGGACTGGTGGTGGTGGGGAGCCTGAAGGAAGCTGTGTTTTAACCCGGTGTCCCCAGGCATCAAGCAGAGCTGCTCTCCATCCCTGCTCATTCCTGGCCCCATCCTGTGCCCCCCTGCACAGCCAGCTCCGAAATGCTGGGGCTGTGTCACCACTCTGTCCCCATTCCTTCCCTTCTGCCTTCGTTCTTTGCTTGTGGACGTCCCCTGGGCAGAGCTGTTGTGCAGGGCTGTCCCACGGCCCCGCACACCCCGTGGGTCAGGGGAGCTCCCATCACTGCAGGCACAGCAGCACCTCCTTTGTTCCCTTTTTTCCCCGTTAATTCAATCTGCTCTGGTTAGCAAATCCTTCCTGAGAAGGATACAGTGCAAAAATGAGCTGTTAATTGAAGCTTTGTTTGCTTTTTCTCTTACTGTTGCAAAAAGCCTTGCATAAGAACGGCTGTAAAAAAAAATAATAAAAAAAAAAAATGTTGCCACGTTGCAAACACACAAGGTGAGGAGGGGGCAGGGAGCTGGGGGGGGGGACACGGAGCTGCTCTCTGCCAGGCTTTAATAAGCACACGGAGCGAAAGCTCTCGTTAATCCCGTCGGAGGCTTAAAGGTTTATTGCTGACAATTAAAATCTCGTATCGTGGTGCTGACTCCGTGCCCTGCCAAGCGGCGACGATGGGCAGAGCCGTCCTTGGGGGAATGCCTCTGGCTGGCTGCAGCTGGGAGAGCTTAAGGACAGCGTGGTTGTGGGTTTTGTGTTCCAAGGATGTGCTTCTGGATGATGCCACTCCGACCCCGCTGTCCCCTTTGCTGTCCTCCCCAAAGCAGTGACCGATGTGGCCCTGGGGGACGTGGTTTGGTGGGCAATGTTGGGGTAGGTGGGCGGTTGGACTGGATCCTAGAGGTCTTTCCCAACCTTTATGACTATTTTATGACCTCCTTGGCTTCGGGAGGTGAATTTGTGCCTTCTGAGGACCGTCCCTTTGCTAGGTGATGGGATGGTTGGAACCCAAGGTTTCTCCAAGCTTCCAATGGACAGAGAAGTGGTGGCATCCAACCTCGCTTTTCCTTTTCTTGAGGCTGTGCTTGTTGAACAAGTTGTTTACTTTCAGCTAGATTGCAGGGCAAAAGCAAAAATATTTGTGTGCCTTTGTTTTTGTAATGGCAAAGGTTATGAAAACTGCCTCCCCTCTGCCATGTTAAATACTGCTCTTACAAAACATCACGTTTTGTAACAAACCCCCTGGGCTTCCTCGGGGCTTGGGAATGGCGCGTGGGTGCCAGCGACATTCCTGCTGTGTTTGTGCTCCCTCCTGGAAAGGCAGAGCCCCAAATATGCCATCGGGAAAAATAAGTATGTTTGGGGTTTGACCAAAAAGAGCTGTTTTATCACCTCGTGTACCTTCGTGGGACACTCGGCTGGGGATGCCCCCACCCTCCTGGTGACACCGGGGGAGGATCTGTTCCTGCAGCTCGTCAGCAGGGAGCGGTGATTAAAGCTGCTGTTTGCAATTTGGAAGAATTATGAGTTATCAGAGTGGCTGATAATTAGCAGCGAATAAAATGTACTTGCAATAATATTCCATTAGTTACAGATAAATTGATACCAGGCTTCCTTAATATTCACTTAAGCTCCTTTGCTCCCCGTTCTTAGGGGAAAGTTCTGGTGTCTCCTTGCTGCCAGCTGCACCGCACCGAGACGCCTTCCACCTCGCTGCTGTCGGCTTGCAGGATGCTGCTGGAGCAAACCTGATGAGCAAACGCTGAATTTTTGTATCCAGGGACAAACCTTCCCCTCCGATTCCCGCTGCCATAGCTACGGGCTGCCGGCGGCCGTGGGAGGACGCGGAGCTGCGGGAGCCAGATGGGAGATGCTCAGCGTGGGCACCGGGAGCCCTGTGCTCCCCCCTTGGGGCTGCCACAGCCCTGGGGTGTGCTTGGGTGAGCCCAGTGCAGGCTGGGGGGCTGGGGCTGGGGGGCTGAGCCCCCCCAGGGAGAGGTGTGGGGCAAAGGTCCTGCTTGGGAAGGGTATGGTCCTGCTTGGGAAGGGTATGGTCCTGCTTGGGAAGGTTTTCCTGAGCTAAATGTTTATGGGATGGATTGTTTTATTTGATGCTGAAAGGGGCTGTGCTCAGGCTGAGCCTCACTCTCCCGTTGTGGGGTGAGTGGGTGATGATGGGTTTCCATGGGGCTCATGGCACAGTGCCTGGGAGAGGCGATCCCAACGCGCTGCCAGCACAGTGCTCAGCCCCAGAGCTGATATGGGGGGAGCAGGGGTCTGGCTGGGAGCTGGCTGTTGGGATTGGGGTCAGGATTGGGATTAGGGCTGGGTCTGTAGACCCTGAGCTCTTCGTGTGTCCCCCAGGACCACGCTGGCCCGTGCTGTGCTTCCCATGCATTCACTTTTTCCATGCATCCTCTTCCCTAGTGCAGATCGTGTTCTGGCACCGCGCTTGGTAGCTCTCAGAGGATGCTCCCGTTCCTGCGTCTGATTGCGTCTGCTCTGCTTGAGGCTTTGTGAAACTTTGGCCAGTTGGACTCTGGGGGAAGTGGAAGAAACCCTGAGATAGCTCCGTGCTTTGCAGCCCTGAGCAGCCCTGAGCCAGCTCTCATTAGCGAGAATTGGCTTTGCAGTGCCTCTCTGTCCACCTGCCCGTTATTGCCAGTCTGGTGGTAGCAGGCTCCAAATGAAAATGCAAAACAAGATGGACCTGAAGCACTTGGAGACCCTGAAACTTGCATATAAATTCAATTTGGCTTTCTCTTCATTACCACAGGGTTCTGTGGCCGTGCTGGGAAGGGGCAGAATGGGGCTGTGCAGGAGCTGTCCCTGTCCCTCGTAGCTCTGCTCCCTGTCCCTGCCCCGTGGCTCTGCCATTTGGGATGCAGGAGATGATCTGTGCAAACTGCCTCCAGAAGCAGGAGCTGGAGATTTCAAAGCTTCAGGGACACGAGCCTTCCTCCGGGGGGGAACAAACACGACGGTCTCTGTAGCAGAGCTGCGAGCAGCTGCCAGTTCTTGGTGTGATGCCGTGCTTTTGTGGCACAGAATGACAGCAGCGATGTGTTTCGGGCTCTGTTCCCTCTGAAGCAGCCGGGTACGGGGTGAGAGGATGGCATTGCTCAGCTCCTGCTCCTCACATCGCTTGCCCCGTGCAGGACACGATGCATTTCCCTACTCAGAGCAAATTCCAGACGGCACCGTGCATGTGTACCCGTCCCACTTGTTTGGGTCCAGCCAAAGGCTGGCTGTGCTGAGCTGCATTCCTTCTGTCCTCGGCTTCATTCCCAGCTTGCAGGGATGCAATCTCTCTGATGCAATGGGGTTGATCCCTCTGATGCAGTGGGTTTGGGTGCTGCTGTGGAGCAGGATCCAGCAGCGACGTGGGGCGAGCCCAGAGGAACCAGCTGCAGCCCACGCAGCCGAGCAGTAAAGGGTGCTGGGTCTGTCCCCAGGCTGCACGTTGGCTGCTGTTAATCATAAATATGATTGCACTCACTTCAGGGTAGAGAAAGGCTTTTTTTCTTTTATGGCATGGAGTGTTTAAGGCTGCGCTTGAGCTGTTGATTTTGCTGTTTTGAGTGGTGGGCTGCCAGCATCCCTGGCTGCCACAATTCCAACCCTTCAACGAATCAGTGTTGACCCAAGTCACACTCAGCCTCCCTAGCAGATGGTTGGGGTGTTGGTGCTGGGATGCTGTCCCTGGCAGCCCCCAGGCTGTGCTGGAGCTGTCTGACCACGATCTGGGGACGTGCCTGGGGCAGGCAGGCTTTGGGCAGCACCACAACCCCATCCCCACACACCCTCACCTGCAGGGCTGTGCTCCCCGGTTAACGCTGGCTTCAGGTCCTTGCAGGACAGCAGTGCACCTCAGCACATCCATGAGACACTGCTGGGTGACTTTGGGAGCGACGTGACCAGCCCAGCTCCCACCAGGTGAGCACTGATGGATGCCAAGGGACAAAGCCCCACGGGTTGTCACACCTGCTGGGATGGGAACCAGTGCTGCTGGCACAGGACCAGTGGGGTTCCACCAGGACACGCTGGCTCCAGGAGCAAAGCCCCACGCTGCAGCTTCACGTGCCCACGTCCCTGCTGCCCCCCACCCCTCTTTGTTCTCTCCCTTTTATCGCTCTCTGCTCTCTGATCTGGTACCACTTCCTCTCTTTTAATAAGCACGAAATGAGAGCCTCTGGGCACCATCAAGGCATGGCTTATTACTGGCTCTTATTCTCTCTCTCTGTTAGCTCCTGGACAAGTTAGCAATGTTTATTTATTTTTAAAATAACATCGTAAAATCCGTTCTGTTTCTTTTCCCCCTTGAAATGCTTTCTGCTCTCAGTTGACAGATTGTGGTCGTTGTCTCCCATGGCTCCGTAGAGCCGGGGCCTTCGCTGGGCAGGAGCCAGCACGGTGCCCGAGCACTGCAGATGGGCCCCTTCCTTTCTGTTTTATCCCTTTGCTTTGCAAAGGGCAGGACATGAGGAAGGAGAAAAGCCATTCCCATGCAGCAGGAGCTGGGTGGGGTGTTTGCTTATCCCTGGCATGGGCTGCTTTGGGGAGATCCAGCATGCAGAAGGTGCCGTTTTTGTGCAAAGCTCAGAGTGCTGTGTTCTGGGCTGCAGCTGGGTGGCTCTTCACTGAGAGGAACCTCCAGGAATGTCCCCATTGCTGCTGCTGTCCCTTGGAGCTCACTGTGCCTCATAGGAGCCCTGGAGCACCCGGTGCTCCCACACCTGTTTCTGGTCTTGCAGAGGGAGGCACTCACCTGAATATCTCAGCTCTGCAGCTGGCAGCTTTGTTTCTAAGCAAAACACATTCCTGTTCCGTGCCTCTGAGCACAGAAGCAGGGTGATGTGCTCAGCTCTCACTGCAGTGCTGTGCAGGGGGAGGGCTGGAGGGCTGAAGCAGCAGCTCTGCCCCTGCAGCACGCCCCGAGGCTCTTCCAGGGACCATCGTTCCCCCTGTGTGAGCTGAGCAGGCTCAGAGCCCCCCGTGTGAGGGCAGCGGGTTCCTGGTGGGCTGGCAGGAGCGTGGCAGGGTCAGCAGGGCTGCTGCCAGCTCTGCAGCGGGGCAGGAGGAGGCACTGCTCCTTCCCTGCCCCACGGGGGCTGCAGGTGAGGGTTTCACACCCAAAATGAGATTTCCCTTTCACAGGGCAGGAGGTGCCAGTGCTGCCTCGCGGGGTCCCAGGCACCTCCTTGGCTGCCTGCTGTGCGTGAAGGTGGAAACCAGAGCCCTTCTTGATGGATGGGGCAGGGAATGCTGCCTGGGAGGGCCGTGGAGGAGCTCAGCTCTGCGCTGTGTAACGGGGAGAGGCTCCATCCATAACAGCAGCTCCACGGGTGCGTGATCACAGGAGGAAGAAATCAGCTCCCCGCTGCCTGGGATGGTGGCAGGAGGGAGGCACGTTGCCTTACAAATAAGTTCAGGATCGCTCTGGGTTTTTGATAACGAAAGCGAGATCTGCCTCGTTGGAGCGGGGCTGTTCTCTGCTGCCCGGGGGGATGTGTGCTTCCTTCGGGCACCGTGGGCCATGAAGTCCCAGTGCCCTTCTGGTGCAGCTCTGCAGGCAGCAGCACCGCGGGGACTCCGTGGCCCAGAATCGTTTCCTCCCGGCTCCGTGCATCCCCCTGCCCATGGCTCTCGCTGCACCAGGCGTCTGGAAGCAATCAGCCCCCGTGGTTATTTCAGTTAGCGCTAATTAGTGGCACGGACTAATTAACGTGGGTTGAATTTCCTCTTCTTTCTAAATGCTTTTTTAACCCACTGACACGTTCCAATTAAGGGACTCACGCAGGGACCGGGCTGAGATGACTCAGAGCGATGGAGCCGTGCGCTTCCCTGAAGGTCACCGATGTTTTTCCGAATGGATGGAGCTGTGTGGCTGGGCTTGGCAGCGGGGAGCTGACCCGACCTTACGATAACCATCCGAAATACCTTTGAGCCTGTGTGTGAGCAGATCCCTGGGTGCCACTTTGGGAGTCATTTGCGGTGCTGAGAGCAGCGGGAGGTTTCTGTGCAGAGTGGGACATGGTGACAAGAAGGAGGACTGGGGGTGTTTGTGTGTGTGGCTGTGTGCTGGTAGCAGGGGGCACGCACTGAGCTGCTCCCCAGACCCATCGTTCCCAAAATCCTGAACAAGGGGGTGGGGGTGGCGAGGGGCTGGCAGCCCTGTGCAGTGCGTGTGGGTCAGTTGTGTGTGTTTGTGGAGCTGAGGGTTCACTTGTACAGCTCCAAATTCCCATCCCTGCTTCTTGGCTCAGCGTTTCCTTGGGCTGCCATTTGCTCTCCAGAGGTGAAACCCCTCCAGCTTCAGCCGGAGTCACCTTGCTGCTGGGGGCTCGAGCCGTGCCCCCGGTGCAGTGCACGGGGCCGGGTGAGGGGAGGTGAGCGCTGCCTGATTAAACTGCAGGAGAGGGCCAGCAACCAGCATGCAATTAGCATCAGTACCCGGGTCAGACAGTATCATGCAAACGATGGCAGAACAGACGATGCAGTTATTCATCTTTAACCTTTATCTTCGTTTAACACGACCTTCCCCAGCCGGGCTCCCGTTACGGCCGCGGGCTGCTCGTGCACGTCCCTTCCTTCTGCTGCTGCCAGCGCAGAGCTGAGCCCTGCTCCAGGGGGTGACAGCTGGCCCCGTGCGTGCCACCGCTGCTGGGAACCTGGGGCTGGGGGGGCTGAGCAGCCTGGGGGCAGCCGGGGCCGCAGGGCTCAGTGCCACGCGTCCCAGCACCACGGGGAGGGCAGAACCGGGGCTGCCAGGTTGCCTTTGGCCGAGGCACTTCTGGCTCTGGCACGTCCCCGAGTCGCAGTGGGTGAGCGTGGGCTGTGCCAGGTTGGCAGGGCTCAGGGTCTGGGGGCTCAGGATCCCTCTCGCTGTGTGCTCAGCTCCCTGCAGACGTTACGCAGAGCTGGGCCTGTTGGTTTTGGCCATCCCACGCTGTTTTGTGGAGCTTACAAATGGGATAGGGATATGTTCCAGCTGAAGTCTCACCGAGCCCTATGGCCCACTGTGTGCTTATGAACGTGACATCTCACTGGATTGCTTTCAAACCGTTGCAAACCCAATGTGCACTGAGGTTATGGGACCCCAGTGCTGACCTTGTCCCGGGGCGAGCAGCACCGGGGCATCACCTGCAGGCACGTACCAGCTCGTTGTCTGGCTGTGTGCTAACGAACATCCCTGTGTGTGCTGGTGCTTTGGGCTCCATCTGAGCACTCCCTGCATGGGTTCCCCATGTGTGGGGCAGATCTGGGCAAGCCCCACCCCTGCAGTGACGGCAGGGAGCGTCCCTCCAGGCTGCTGCCCTCCAGGGGGATGCTGGATGGAGATGCATCCGTGGCATTGCATCGCCTGCTGATGACCCACAGGAATTTCAGCCCCATACTCCTTGGCCAATGGCTCCTGCTGACCCCGCTATCAGTGCTCCTGCTGTCAGTGCACATTTTAATCCCAGCTGGACCATCCGTAGTGCCCAGGAGCCACGTGTCCATGCAGCCACTGTGCCAAAATGCCCCCATCGCTCCCAACCACGCAGCTGCTGGAGCGCTCCCTGGGACCAGAGCTGGCAGAAGGGAACACAATAGGAGAAGCTCAACTTTGTCTCTTGCCTTGCAGGGTTTCGGCGGAGCCCCCTCCACGGCGTTCGCCCTGAGCTACGACCCGCGGGCGGTGAAGGAGAAACGCGAGCAGGAGCCCTCCCAGCTGGGTCCTGGCAGCGAGCTGTCCATCCGGATAGGTAGAACGGGGCAGCACACAGGCAAGCATCCTGTGCTCTCCCCGTGGGAGTGCCCGCTAGGCTGGCACCCAGGCTGTAACGTATGTGCTTGGAATCAGATGGGTTTTGACGCGTGCATGCGGAGCGCGCCTGCTCTTCTCCCTCTCTGGGTCTGTCTCTCTTCCAGGAATCGTTACTTCTGCTTCTCCTTCGCTTCTCAAAACCACTTGCACCTCTGTCCGTGTCGATGAATTATTGATAGTTAGGTATCTGATTCAACAGGGAGATGAACTCATCCGCTGAGCTCGGGATCAGTGCACCGGGAGCGTGGCACGGCGCTGCCCCTGCCCTCTGCTGACCCCCCCAGCTGCAGATGAGGGCTGCAGTCACTCAGTGTGGAGGTTAATGGGATTTCAGCTGCCAAAGGGAGGGGTGCAGTGCCTTGTTGGCAGCTGTTACCTTTCAGAGAGCTTTTAAAGAAGGAGCTCCCTGCTCGGGGCAGTGGCACCTTGCTGGGTTCCCCATGTCCAGGGCTGTGGCACGGGGTGGGGGGGCCACCTTCACCCCCAGTGCTGGGTCTGTCCTCCAGCAGCACAGCTTCCATCTCACTGCATAGCTGCAGCTTTTCAGCAGGCAGAGACATGGTAATGCAGTGAATGAATCTTACTGCTCCTCTGCTTTTTGTGGATTGGAGATAAGATATTGCAAACTGCTGATTTACTTTGTGTGCAATTGGGAGCAGATTGAGATGAAGAAACGATCCTTTCTGCAAAGAGCAGTGCTGTCCTCCTAAACCCAGCTCTGTTATTTAACCACATTGCTTAATTGCATGTTTCATGAAACGTTTCAAATCTGTGGGATTCTTCAGAATTTGAGATGCTGCTCGGATTTCCCTAAAGGGAGGGATGGAGGCTCTGGGTCTGGGATGTCCCCTGGCTCCTGGCACAGTGGAGCTGGCTGTAGGGCCATCACAGTGCTTGGTGCTTTGTGAGGTGGAAACTACATCCCAGGTGCAATTTCATTGTATTGTTCAAGAGAAAAGATAGGCAGCCCCTCAATTGTCAGAAACTTCAACTGCTACGATTTTATGTTTTCATCTTCTTTCATAGTTGCAAACAATAACGGTGCAAATGGTTTTGAGAACAGAAAATTTCCATCAGGCTCCGTTGTTTTTCTCCCTCTCTGGGGAAACGGTATTAAGAATCTGCAACGCGTTAATGCCTGTATTGTTTCTTACTGTTCCTTTGCCTACTGCCCTGGACTCGGTGTGTTCCCAAGGCACCCTGAGCCCCCCCAGCAGCAGCTTTCCTGGGTTCTGCTGGGCTGTGCTCTTGGGAACGCTTTGGAAACATAATGGGGATTTGTGGAGTCTAATGGGTACTCGCTGCAACGTTTCAGACTTAATCACTGTTGAATCATTGACCCTTACTTTATATTTACATGCTTTAAAATCACTAAAGCCGTGAAAACAACAACAACAAAATCCCGAAGCGCACACTGCGTCCTTCTGCAGCTGTCTTTTCTGCCTGGGGATGATGGCGAGGAGAGGGGCTGGGGGGGCTGGGGGGAGCATGTGAGTGCAGAGCCCCGTGTGTGTGCTGCTGAGATGTGTATGCATGGGGCTGGGCTGCGGGAGGCTGGGAACAAAGTGGCTGTGCCTGGTTGGTGGGGTCCCTGTGGGTGCTCAGGGTGATGGACACAATGCCAGCAAGGTTTGGGTTAGACCTGGAGGAAGGGGGTGGAGGAATGCAGTGGTCAAATCTATCCCCCATGCACTTTGCTGGGAGAAAAACTCGTTCTGCTTTTCCCAGCACTTGGCAATGTGCTGGGGTGGCTGTGTTCTTCCCATCCCCTGTATCCCTAGGCTTTCCCTTGCAGGCTGTAGGGTGTGCAGAAGCGTGCACCCATCCAGGATGGGATCAGGGGGCACGGGGCTGAGGGCTCCCTGGCCCCCAGTTCTTCCCCTGCTGACTGCTGCCTGGGATGGAGGCTGCCCTGGCAGTGCTGCAGGCGTTGGTGCAACCCCAAATGAGATTTTAAGGAGTCGTTAAGGGCTGGTTCCTCCTGGGTGCATGAACGCGTGCCTGTCTGCATGCCCACGTGAAATGGAGTGCAGGTGGATTTGGTGGGAACTGCAGCGAGAATGTGTGTCTAGACTGTGTTTAACGGGTGAGATACTTGCTAGGCTTCAGTTACTACGAACTAAAGAGAATCCAGCCTTGTCTTTGCTTTATCTGGGTGGGAAATGGATGTAATTGTGTTTCTCTAGGATCAGGTTGCGATAAGGACGAGGAGGGATTGTCAGCTTTGCCCAGCCAAAGCCCTCCCGGGGGATGCTGCCAGCTGCCCCCATCCCACAGCCATCCCAGCACCGCATCTGCAGCTTCAAAGCCAGGGAGCGGCCCAGCGGGGTCCCCGGGGGCTGCGGCTCCTCTGCATTTCTGCAGGCTGGAGGTCCGGGTTTGACCCCTTCCATCGCAGCGCCGTGTTCTTGGGCAGTTCCCAGAAAGGATTTACATGGGGCATGGCACCCTGCAACCCGAGCCGTGACGCACGCTGTGCGAGCTGCATATGGAGCATGGAGGCACGGTGATCCTGCTCGGGGTCCTGGTGCAAATCCAGCAGCAAAATGGGAGGGCGGGGATGTCCTCAAGCAGCCGCCTTCACTCTTGTTCCAGCATTCCCACTGCAAAATCATCGGTGGAGGTTCTGTGTCCAAGGGATGTTGCAGGCTCCCTGCTGCCAACGTGAAGTCACTGATGGTTAAGAGGCACCAGGGTTGGTGTTGGCGGCCCCGTTGGCTTTTGGAAGGCACCATTCAGGAAATAGCACTGTGGCTCTGCTGCACAGATGTTCAGAGTGAACCCACGTGGGAAGAGCAGTTGGGAAAAACGCTGGTGTTTGAAATAGTGTTCTTACAAACTGGAGCGTCGTTAAACTCGTTACTTATACGAGCCGTGGGGCCTGGGGACGTTGTAGACAAATCTTGTTATGTAAAATCTGTATTTTTGTCCTCAATTTGAGCTGCTGCATCAAAGCACCGTGGCACCGTGGGCTGATGGCTGCCCCCAGACCATGGCTCATCACAGCCTCTCCTCCAGTTCTCTGCCTCCTTTCTGAGGGTCTCGTTTTGTCCCTTTGTGCTTCATTTTTTCCCCTTCAAAGGAAGTGATCTCGTGTCAGTATTGCTGCCGCAGACTGTGCAGGAGGGGAGGCAGCCCCTGCTCACACGGTGTTGCTTTCATCAGCACAGGGACAGTTAAAATCCTATAATGATGGGATCAACCTCTGATGAAAGGAAGGAAAGGAGCTGCTGAGATAAAAGAACGCCCCAAACCCCTTAAAGAGCGATAAAAACAGCAGGCATGGGTTGAAGTGTGGGGTGCATGCACCGTGTTGCTCGCCTCTGTCACCCTAATAGTGTCCCTGCGGCCAGGAACCCCCTCCTGACCCCATTCCTCTGCGGCTGGGATGTGCCATGCTTGCTGGGGCAGCCGGAGCTGCTGGGTTCCCCCTGCCCCTGGGGCTGCTCCCTGGAGCCAGTGTGCAAGCATCCGTGCTCTGATTTGGGATGCAGCGAAGTATTTCAGAACACTGAGGCTCGGGAGCTCTGTGTGGCTGTTGGGAATGGCAGTGCAGCGAGGGTTTGGGGAAACAAGAACAAAGTGGGTCCCACAGGGTCCCAAACCCTATGGCCCTTCTGCTTCGTGCCTCCAGCAGCCCCGGAGCCAATGGGGAGGGCTCCTCCGTGGGAACGAGCTGTGCCCATTGCACGGTGCCCATTCCCACGTCGTTCCCTGAGCAGCAGCAGGGCCGTGGAGCAGCGATGCTGCATGGATCCTCTCCTGCCATGGTGCTCACCCATGGTGCTCACCCATTGCAGCACTATTCAGCCAGAGCCCCACGGGTGGGTTCCTGAAGCCCTTACCCCGTGCAGACCCCGCTGCAGGATGGGGTGCTCCCAGCGTTAGGTCCCACTGTGTTTGCAATAACGGTGACGTGTTCACGCCCTGGAAAGCTGCTGCACTCCAAAGGCACCGATTCATTTTGAATTTTAATAGCCAGGCACGATGCTGAATGCCTCTGGCAATGTCTGTATTGATTTAAAAACCTCCTCGTGCCCCTTCCTCGAGCGTTCCAGGCGGCTGCTGGCCGGCTGTGTCCGCTGGGAGCTGGCGGTGCCTTTTATCGTCGTGACTAAGTGTGAATTTATACGCACACAGCTTCAAAAAAGTAAAAATAAAAAATGGGAGCATGTACTCCCTCACCAACCGACACAAAGCCTTCCTCAGCTGGAGGCTTGTGCCCGTCTTCTGGGCAGAACCGTGCTCTTGGATGAGGAATTTTGCCTTTTTTATGCTTTGTTCTCCTTTGCCCTTGGGCAGCCCTGGCACAGCGTGAGCATCTCGGTGCGTTCCACCCGCCGAGGTGCAGAGCAGCCCCGCTCTGCCCTCCCACGCTCACCCAGGGGTGCAGCAATCAGCCCAGCGGGTGCTCGGGGTGAGTCATGCACATTTCCAAGCACACAGCCCCGTCCCTGAGCCACTGTCAGCCCGTCACCTCCAGGGACGGCTGTGGCTCGCTGTGACCCGTGGGTGGCAGAGGGTCACAGTGTCCCTGCCTCAGCTGCTGCTCGGTGGCACCTCTCAGCTGCTCCCACGGGGGAGGAGCAGTGCTGTGCTGCAGGGTGGCATCTGCCTGTGTGTCCTGTGCTGCCTTTCAGGGCTTCTTGGTAATGCATCCTCCTGGGCTTCCTCTGGTGTTGTCCCAAAGGGAACGTGGCCAGGAGGGCTCAGCCTCGCTTCTGCCTTCCCCATCTGTGTCTGTTCAGCTCTCGGAGCCAATTCCATCAGTCCTGCTCCCTTCAGACCTGGTGGCACTTCCTTCTCCTCGAGTGTTCCCAGGGACGTGGTGCAGGTGGAGGGGGACAGCACGAAGTTTCCTTAGAATCATAGGAGGGTTGGGTTGGAAGGGACCTTAGAGGTGATCCAGTTCCAGCCCCTCGCTGGGGGTTCCTGGTGCAGAGCAGCACCGGGGTTGGTGCCCTGCAGGATGCCTGGGCTGTGCTGTGCAGCGATGCCTCGTGCATCCCGTGCTGTGTGCACTGCAGGGGGGGGACAGATGCGACCTGAGAACAGAGAGGGTTTTGTCTTTGCAGTGCCTTTTCCTGAAAGCCTCTTACCCACCTGTGTCAGCACAAGCACTGATTTCACGGCGTGGGGACGTGGCTTTGCTGCTCTCTGTTTGCCCTGCAGTCCATCTGTCCCACAGCAGAGTGCTGGGCAGGGGGTTCCCCAGGCGCTGCCACCTGCAGAGCTCAGCACAGCACCTTGCTGCGGGTGCTGCTCTGGGCTCGTTTTGTTTAACCGTGCTCTGCCCATCCCTGTGGCTTTTTGGGGTTGGCTGAGGGATGCTGCCTGGACCAGGCTCTGCCCTCAGCCCCATCAGTGGGTGTGGGAGCTGCAGCGATGCCTTCTGCGCTGCTCGTGGCCCTTAATCAGAGAAGCCATTTCCCAGATTGAACCTCGTTAACTCTACAATATTAGCAAAGAGCTTTAATTTCCTGACTACACCCAGCAATCTGTTACCTCTGTTCATGTACCTCTCTGATATTCTATAGAATCTGTCTGCAGGGCTGGGAGAGGATCCCAGCGGCAGGGTTAGCACCAGGGATCCATTGCACTGCAGCTGCCTTAAGGAGCCCTTAAATCTCAGGGTTTATTAAATTGAGCTGAACTAGCAATCAGTGTTATTGCCTCTGCAATGGATGTTGGTTGGTTTTTTTTTTTTTTTTTTTTGGGCTTCATTCAATAAACGCAATAATTCATTTATTTTCTTGATATGGCTCTTTAGTTGAGTGGGGACAGGAATCATTCTGGTTCGCCCTAAGGATGCTTTGGGGGAGTGAGATGGAAATCAGAGCCTCTCGCAGCTGCTTGGTGTCACAGCAGTGACAGCAGCCAGGGACAAACCCCAAAGATGTGCCACGGAGTGCAGGAAGGGAAGGGGAATAAATTGCTTCAGGAAATGGGTCGTTCCCCATTAAAACTAAACCAACATTTTGGGGACAGCAGCGTGTAAAAGCATCGGGGTGAGCGTGGTGTGTGTTGTGGGGCTGGGAGCCGATGGGACGGGGTTTGGGGGATCCTAAATTGGGAGGGGAGCGTGCTGAAGCAGCCCCATGTATGTGGGTATGTAAATATATATATAGTGTGTGTGTCTGTGTGTGTAGTGTGTATGTATGTATACATGCATGGAGGGCTCTATTTGTACAGCCCTGTGCTGCTTTGGGATTTGTAACTGCTGCCCTGTGCCGGTGCTTGGGGTGCTGGGGGTCTCCTGGCTCTGCTTTGCTTCACTCCAGCTCTGAGCAAGCACAAACCTCCCCAACACCCCGGGGATTCTCTGGGTGCAGAGAGGGGGAACACAAATTCTTGTTGCATTTGGGTGTGTGACACTTGCTGGGGGCTTTCTATCTCTGCAGGGCTGCGTGGACGTTTCCTGACCCTCTGAGTGGTGCCTGGAACTCAGTGGGCTGAGCCTGTGCCCCCAAAATGTGGGCAATGAAAAGGCTTTGACCCCGTTTCTGCTTTGTAGCCGGGATTCCCCAGGCACTGAGCTGATGCGGAGGGTCAGGAAGCTGCGTTCCTCCTGACAGCAGCTGATTCATTCCTCTCATTTCTGGGAGTCCTCCTGTGATTTGTGGTGCTGATTTTTTCCCATCTGATTTCAATTCCAGCACGTTTTGGTGCCAGTTCAGCTGTTGATGGCCGGGCTCCCTCCACGCCTGCTCCGTGGTGGATGGCACAGGATGCTGCACATGCACCAATGCTCTCTTTCCCCAACCTTTCTCTGGCACCTCCAGACCCATCCCAGAGCCATTGGGTAACGTGGGCACCCAGGTGGCCTCGTGCCCATGGCCCCATCCTTGCCCAGGTGGGAGTGAGAAGTTTCCCCTTCTACTGGGAGAGCAGCCCAACGAATAACCCCAATTAGCAAACATCACTCTGCTTCCCAAATGAGCACAGCTGTGCTGGGACGATGGTGGTTGGCTGTGCCACCCAGTGCTCTGTGGTCTGCCCCAAACGAGGGCTTTCTTGCACCCCGAGGTGGGGGGTGGGCAGCATTCAGCAGTGCTGGGCTCCCCACTGGGTTTCCTTCACTGCGTGGCACAGCACTGGGATGCTCCCAGCTGAGATCTGGTGCTCAGCTCCCCCCATGGAGGCTGCACCCTGAGTTCATCTTGGTTTCCATGCAAAATAGCAGGTGAGCAGAGAGCAAGCAAGGCTTTTCCTTTTATTTATATATATATATATATAAAATATTTTCAGTTGCCCATGGGAGCAGGATGCTGGTGGGGCTGGAGCAGCCGCAGCAGTGGGGCTGGAGCCATGCTGCTCGGGCAGGTGCAGGATGCAGCCCCTCGGGGTCCCTGCACCCTCAGCTCCTCTCTGCTGGGTGACCTCAGCTCGGGTGCTGACGCTGAAATACTCATCCTACAAAATGGGACCCCCCCAAAAAAAAATCTAAATGTCCTTATTGATGGCTGAAAACCCCCCACTGCTTTGCAGGTGGGTGCAGCGCAGCTCAGAGCAGCGCGGCGGTTTGGAGCAACGTTTGCACTCGCTGCTTTTTGGTGCACGCTGTGCACGTTCCTTACAAGCTTCACTACTTCCTGAGCCCTGCTTCCCTGCGAGCCCTGGTGCTGCAGCACGCTCAGAGCCATCTGCCTGTGTGCATGCAGCTGCCGCTCCCACCCGCACGTGCTGCAGCCCTATGGGTGTCTGCGGGGCCACGCTCGCGTCGGCTGTGTGGCAGCAGATGGTGCAAGCCGCCTTCGAGTCATGCAACCGTGCTGGAGCTGCAATGACATGTTAATTAAAACGCTGCTTAGTTATTTATTTCGCTGCCAATGGGTGGCTCCTGTTGGTCAGCGAGGGGCTCGGCCACGTGCTGCAGCACGGTGCTCCCTGCAAGCGGAATGTGAGCGTGGTGGCATCCTCCAGCAATGCTCAGATCTTAAAATAATCACCAAAATGCTTTCGAGGCTCTTTCAGCTCTTGGCTGCATGCAGACCCTGTGCCCCATCCTGGATTTGTACCCCTGGGGCTGGTGCCCGGTGCTGCCCCAGCCTTGGCCCTGCTGCACCTGGGGATGCAGTTTGTGGGGTTTTCTTTCCATTCAGACCCTGTGCAGACCATTTTTTCAAGTTGTGCTTTGTTTTCTGGGAGGACCTCAGCAGCTCTGGGGGAGCGTGGCGAGGTGGTGACCAGTCCCACTCTGAGCATCCCATCAGCAGTGGGTGCTGGTGCAGGGGTGGCAGTGCCTTCAGCTGCCTGCGGGCTTAGTGCTGAGGGGCTGCTGGAGAACGGCAGAGAGGCTGCTGAAAGAAATCCTTGATGCAAATACGAGGAGAAAGCTTAAGAAAAGGATTTTTCTGCCCGTTTTGTACATTGCAGAGCTGAGCTGAGAGCAGAGTTGATTTCCATCAGAAATGGGGTATTTATTCATTTTATTTTCCAGCCTGTGGGTACAGCCCCTTTCCTCCAGCACGGCCCTGCTGCCCCCAGGCAGGGACACAGCAAATCTGGAGGATTTGGAGCTCCAGAAAGGTGCTGGCTCTGCAAAGATGCTGCTCCTGCCTCGGGGTGGGTGCTGACCCCGGGGTGGGTGCTGATGCTGCTCGGTGGTGCAGTGCAGCCCTGTGTGGGGCCGTTGGGCTGTGATGGGCACAGCTCCGCTGTGCGGCTCCTGTGGCTGTTTGGCCCTCTGCTCCCTCATGCATTTATTCATTGACTTTTGTTTTCCAACAAATTGAATTCATTTGCAAAGAGAATTTCTGGGAGCTGAAGCCACAATGTCCTTTTGGGATAGGAAAAAAAGAAATCTCAAAGGCTTTGAATGAGGGGCACACGAGACCGAAATAAGGGAGATAATGAAGAACGGAGCAGCTCCTTTGGGCTGTCTGTAATCTGGCACCGTGGAAGCGCTGCAAAGAGAAGGCTGCATGGGAAGCAAATGGATGGAGCCCATTCTTTGTGCTCCTCTGGCACAATGATGGCCGTGGGGACGTGATGCTGAGCACCCCGGGGGCCATGGAGAGCAGGACGGTCCTCCCCACGTCCTGGCAAGAGCTTGGGTCCCCTTTGAGAAGATAACGAGATATTTTTTCTTCCTTGAGAAATCCAACGCATCCAGTCTTGCTCGGCTCAGGAGCCGCTCCCTTGCCAGGGATCGGAGATCGGAGCGCAGTGCTCTGGAATGAAGTGATTGAGTGAACTCTGATGTGTGAATGCTCAGCATAACGTGATTCAGCAGCGCACCTCATCTCCTGGGAGCTCTTTGAAGAGCTCTTGGAAGACCGCAGGAATTAGTTTGCTTAAAAGGACCTGGTGCATGGAATTACACTTAATGCCGTGCTGCTGCTCTTGCCCAAGCAATTAATCTTTAAATGCTGCTGACACCGAGGGGTGGACTTTTGGGCACCCGTCATCCATTCTGGCGTGAAGTCACCTGTGTCACCCCAAGGGGTGAACAATACCTTGGCCTCAGTGTTACTGCAGGTGCCACCACGTGCTTGGCTGGGGCTGTGTCACCGTTGTCACTTGGCTCAGTCCTTCCCCTGGACGTGGCTCGTGGGGCAAGGCCATGGTGAGGTCCCCTCCATGTCACCGTGCCTTGTGCCATTGGGTGTCCTGGCCATGGAAGGGTGTTCTCTGTGTCACCGTGCCTTGCACCATGGTTTGTCCTGCTGGCGCTGGGATGGGATCAGGCTGCTCCCGTGCCAGGTGCTCGCTGCCTGCTGTGTCCCCAGCCAGGTCCCTGCTCTGGGGACTCCACTGGGCCACCTCCATCGCCCTTGGAAGTGGCCACCAAGACGTCGGCTTCACTGTGAGCAGGGGTTTGAGGGTTGTGGGAGGGAATTTGTGAAGAGTGAGGTGCTGCTTTGATGCATCCCATTGAGATACCCAGAAGCTTGGTTTGCCCAGGGCAAACTTGGACAGGCTTTGCTGTTTCTTCCCCGTTTTATTGCCTTTCCCAAGTGCCTTGGTCTGAATTAAGGGCTGTGTGATGAGCTCATTTTTCCTTTCTCCAGCGCACCCACAGCACAGCTGCAGCTCTTGGAGATGCCAGGAGCCATCCCCTGTGCAGACACCACTGGCAGCTTGGGGGATGGAGGTGACGTGGGGCAGCACCGAGATCCGTGAGCTGCATGCCCACCATGCACAGCTCTCTGCTGCTATAGGCAAAGGATGGTGCCGAGGGCTGGAGCAGTAATTTCATCCAATGTCACCCATCCTTGATGATGGATTGCAGGGAGGAGAAGTTCTTGTGTCACGATCAGGGTTGTGGGGATGGAGATGAAATGGGGGATGGCTGGCGAGGGCCTTGCAGGATGGAAGTGCTGGGATGCCCCAGGGAGCAGTGGGAGAGCCCTGGGGGCACGCAGAGCTTTGGGGCATGGAATGGAGGAAAGCATGGGGCAGGGAGGGCTCCAGGAACCCCCAGCTCTTCCTTCCCCTTTTGGGCATTAATGCAGGGCTGTGTTGTCAGCTGCAGGCACCCCTTCTGCTCAGCATCCCGTGCCCTTTGGAGCAGGGTTGCATCCTCCTGACTCCAAACTTCTGTCGGATCCCGGCAGGATGCGTGTGTCCGCGCGCCAGCAGCACTCAGTCACGCTGAATTAAGCAGCCTTTTATGAGAGCTCCCGTGCACGCTTGGATAAATGAAGGCGCCTAGCAGACAGCGAGCCGTGACACTCCCTATTTATCTTCTGTGCTGAAAGCCCCAGCAGATGCAGGGACCTCTTCCACCTGCCAGAAACATTGGAAATGAATTTGTTACGTGGAGGGGAGGGCTGAGCTCGTGCCAGCAGAGCAGGCTGCGGCCAGCACAGCGTGCAGGCGGGTGGTGCAGGTGTCCCCTGGTGCCAGGCTCTGCTGGGGGACACGGGGACAGCACCCCTGGGTGCACACGGGGCTTTGTGTCACCGCTCGGGGTCGAAGCACGGTGGTGTGGGGAGCACTGCACGCCTGCAGCCTATTTTTGTGGGTTTNTTTGTGAAGAGTGAGGTGCTGCTTTGATGCATCCCATTGAGATACCCAGAAGCTTGGTTTGCCCAGGGCAAACTTGGACAGGCTTTGCTGTTTCTTCCCCGTTTTATTGCCTTTCCCAAGTGCCTTGGTCTGAATTAAGGGCTGTGTGATGAGCTCATTTTTCCTTTCTCCAGCGCACCCACAGCACAGCTGCAGCTCTTGGAGATGCCAGGAGCCATCCCCTGTGCAGACACCACTGGCAGCTTGGGGGATGGAGGTGACGTGGGGCAGCACCGAGATCCGTGAGCTGCATGCCCACCATGCACAGCTCTCTGCTGCTATAGGCAAAGGATGGTGCCGAGGGCTGGAGCAGTAATTTCATCCAATGTCACCCATCCTTGATGATGGATTGCAGGGAGGAGAAGTTCTTGTGTCACGATCAGGGTTGTGGGGATGGAGATGAAATGGGGGATGGCTGGCGAGGGCCTTGCAGGATGGAAGTGCTGGGATGCCCCAGGGAGCAGTGGGAGAGCCCTGGGGGCACGCAGAGCTTTGGGGCATGGAATGGAGGAAAGCATGGGGCAGGGAGGGCTCCAGGAACCCCCAGCTCTTCCTTCCCCTTTTGGGCATTAATGCAGGGCTGTGTTGTCAGCTGCAGGCACCCCTTCTGCTCAGCATCCCGTGCCCTTTGGAGCAGGGTTGCATCCTCCTGACTCCAAACTTCTGTCGGATCCCGGCAGGATGCGTGTGTCCGTGCGCCAGCAGCACTCAGTCACGCTGAATTAAGCAGCCTTTTATGAGAGCTCCCGTGCACGCTTGGATAAATGAAGGCGCCTAGCAGACAGCGAGCCGTGACACTCCCTATTTATCTTCTGTGCTGAAAGCCCCAGCAGATGCAGGGACCTCTTCCACCTGCCAGAAACATTGGAAATGAATTTGTTACGTGGAGGGGAGGGCTGAGCTCGTGCCAGCAGAGCAGGCTGCGGCCAGCACAGCGTGCAGGCGGGTGGTGCAGGTGTCCCCTGGTGCCAGGCTCTGCTGGGGGACATGGGGACAGCACCCCTGGGTGCACACGGGGCTTTGTGTCACCGCTCGGGGTCGAAGCACGGTGGTGTGGGGAGCACTGCACGCCTGCAGCCTATTTTTGTGGGTTTGATCCCTGTGCTGCTTTTGCCAATGCTAAATGAGGGCTGTTTGTAACAACACCGTTACTGGGGCACAGCTCCAGGGGCTCCGTGCTCAGCAGCCCTGGGCCACTCGCAGCCTTTCTATCAGCTCTGTTTTCCTCGTGCTTGGGCACTCGTTCCTTGAAGCAGCAAAGGGAAAAGGCTCGCTCTTATTTCCACGTCTCTCATCTGCTGTCAGCTCTGAGCAGGGAGCCCTGCCTGCTCCCCCCCAGTGCTGGGAGCCATGTGGTGCCACCTGTGTGCAGGGACATGGTTATCCCATCACAGGTGCTGTGCTTAATTACTCACAGTAATTAAAACCAGCGTGCCTGAGTGGCAGCAGGTGGAACCCATCTGCTGCTCCTGTGCTCCCCCAAATTCCTGCAAAAGGCATTGGGGGAGAACGGGGAAGGGGGTGGGTTAGGGTAGCCCTGATCCCTTCCATCCATCCATTCACTGTGGGCTGAGTGCTCTGCGCTTGTTGGAGCACCTGGAAAGAGCCTTAAAACAATGGCAAAAAAAGGAAAATGAAGGAAGATGTGTGGTGTTGGCCTGGAAAGGCAGAGGGTGCTGCTGGCAGTGGGTGTCCGGCTCAGTGCCCTGGGGGCTGCGGCTGTTTGTGCTGGGCAATTTCTCTTCTGGGATTTCCTCGTGGTTGGAGAGTGAAGGGAGGTGGATGAGGCCCAGGGGTGCTGTGCTGGGTGCCCCTGGCTGCGGTGCAGGGCTCCGTCCCATGCAGATCCCATAGAGCTGCTCCTGGTGCTGCTCTGTGTGCTGTGCAAGGTGGGGGGAGTCCAGGGGTGGTTTGGCAGAGTGCTTTCATCCCTGATCCCTTCTCCATCCCAATCTGATGCACCTGAAATGAGACAGAACCGTGGAATCATTAAGGTTGGAAAAGACCTCCAAGATCCCCCAGCCCATCCCACCCATCATGCCACTGAGCCGTGTCCCCAGTGCCACATCTCCATGGCTCTGGAACACCTCCAGGGACGGGGACTCCCCCACCCCCCTGGGCAGCTGTGCCAGTATCTGACCGCTCTTTTGGAGCAGAAATGTTCCCTAACACCCAACCTGACCCTCCCCTGGTGCTAACTGCTAACGAGCTGCTGACACCTCACGGGCAGCTCTGGGAGCTCAGCACTAGCAGCATTCCTCCCCTCTCACCGGCAGCGATGGAGCCCAGATGGCACAGAGTGATGGAGTTAATGGAGCATCCGGGGCTGGTGGAGGGTGGGAGGGCAGCACAGTGCATGGCACCAGCTACACGCCTGCTGCAGGGCTTGGGGACTGCCAGGCCTTGGGGAATCTCAGGAATTTTCTGCATAATTTTGATTTATCTCAGCCATTAGGGGAGAGAATTGAACGTGCTGTTAATTTCTGCATTGGGAAGGGATGTCAGCCACTCCTGTTGTTGTTTTCTTGGTCTCTCCTCTATCCCACCCCCAGGCAGGGGGTCAGGGCAGCTCGCTCATCTCTCGTGTTTTAATAGAGCTGCTGCAGCATTTCATACACATCTGTGTGCGAAAGCCAAGTGCCAGCAGGGCAGGAGCAGCGTGGTGCAGGGCGGGATGGGTGCACGTTGGTCTTACAAGGGATGCAGTGGGGTGAAGGCTCCCAAAACGAGAGCACTCCCTGCACACAGCAGCACCAAGCAGCTGTGATGAATGCCCCGTGCGTGGCAGTTAATCACAGTGTTAATGAGCCTGTTGTTCCGAGCTCCGCGCCGTCTCCTTCTCCCGCAGGTGAGTGATGGGAGCTGACAGATGTTGGTCAATGGTTACCCTCAGGGTGCTGATTTCTCTCCTTCATCTGAAGGCAGAGCCCGGGGAGCCCCGTGCTGGATGCGCTGCTGCGAAGCGCAGGGATTATTTCCCCGTCTGCAGTTCTCAGCTGCTGGCAGTACAAATCCCATCCCGGCAAGACGGACGGTCTCGTTGCAAGAATTTGATGGAGAAATCGATGGGGGAAAGATCGAGGAGCATTTTGGTGCTGCTGGAAATGATTTTCCTTCCAGCACCTCCAGCCTGGGAGGCACTGAGCACTGTGTTCCCCCGGCGCATCCCATCCCATGGAGGATCCCCAGGCAGAGCACTGGGAGCTGCAGCGGGAGGGGGGCACGGCCCCGTGCAGGTGTGGGGGGGTCCTGCTGCCTTCATGGGGTTTGATATTAATCCAGGAGTTGAAGGGAGAGTTTTTGGAGTGCAGATGGTGAATAGTGCATTCATCTGTTTGTGTGTGCTTGCAACAGAGCTCACGGCTCACACGAGCAGTTTTCATTAAGAAATAATCAAAAATAAAAAGCCATTCCACGTGCTGATAAGGAGTCTGCTGGCTTTTGTGTTTCGCCAGCAGTTTAAGCCCTACTCAAAGGCATTTATCTTTTTCAAGTGCTGGCTGCAGAGGATATGAAAAATGCAGCAGGCTGCACGTATGTAATTAAACTTTTGGCAGAATTTTTGCCCTGCAGCTTTACGAAGAAATTCAATAATGATAAATTGAGTAGAATATATAGAGGAGCTTTTGTGAACAAGACTCAAAATAAAGCGTGTGGCACAGATAATTATTTGCCAGATAATCGTCCTGGCAGCGTTCTCGCAGCACCCGGCTGATGGCAGCAGCAATTCTCTGCAGCCCCCCCCGTCCCACCCCCAGCCCTGCTCCCATTTGCTGTTGAAGTGTTCCTGACTTGCAGCCAGGTCTGTGTGTTGCCACAATTGTCGTTTTGTCCCCTGCCCCGTGGCATGCCCGAGCTTCGAGCAGGGAAAGCTGTGCTCGGCTTGGCTCCCTGCTGGCGATGCTGCTGCTGTTCCCTCTGCTAATGCACAGATAATTTGTCTGAGGGTCCTTTTGCTGTTCACATTCTGCATGGAAACTGCCCTCCGTGCTTCTCCTGCGGAAGCTGTGCCTGCTCTGGTCATTTCCCATCAATGTGAATTTCCCTTTTGCTGCTGTGCCCTTTGGCACCCCAGCTATTGCACTTTGGTGTGAGGATGAAGCCAGGTGCTTGGTCCGAGCCCTGTTTTGCTCTCTGAGGTTTGCTGCAGAGAAATCCAGGGCTGAGGGCGAGGTTCTGCTGATGTGAGGCAGTGGAAAGCCCACGGACCTCCAGCCCAAAGCCTTGGGGTGGGCTGAGCACGTGTGCTGTCTCTGCGCCTGTGGGGCTCCATTTTGGCAGCTGTACCCCTATCCTCAGGGCTCTGCATGATGCTGCAGGGACAGAGCAGCTCTGGGCTGCCTCCTCCCTGCCCCTGCCATTCCAGGAGTGCACAAAAAAAAGCTGAGAGGGAGTTGGGAGCAGGGAACAAATTGATGTCTTTACAAGCAGAGGAGGTGCCAAAGCAAAGCTGCTTTGTTCAGACCCCAGAAGTTACATTTTAGAAGTGCTGCTGACGTTTGTTTGATCACTTCTGCTAAGTGCCAAGTGAACGCAGCTGGAGGGCTTTGGGCCTGGGCTCTGCGTGGGCTCCTTCCTCCCTTCACAGCCCTCACCGGGGCTCGGGTGCAGGTGGCATCGTGTGCTTGGACAGCGGATAGAGCTGCTGGGCACTGTCCTGCTGGGAGCAGAGCCCTGGGGGAGCCTGGCACCCACGGAGATGGCACTGAATGGCAGTGACAAATGCTCTGATGGTGGCACAAAAGCCCTGGGGTAGCGTTCAGTGCTCCTGGGAGGTTCTGGGGGCTTTCATTTTGCAGGGGGCTGCGAGTCCACTGGGTGGTGCTGGGGCTGGAGGAAGAATTCGTGCTTCTCCTGACCCATGGGCTCTGCAGTTTGCATGGGGGGAGCCCCCTGCCCTTCTGACCCACAGAGGACACCCTGCACTCTCCTTCAGCCCTGCTTTGGGTGTTTTTCCTTCTTTCTGCATTGTCCTTCTGGGAGGGAAGGCAGGAGGTGTCCACCATCCTCTGACCCAGCTCTGTCTTTGTGTCCCCACAGACAAGGCTGAGAATGGGGAGCCCTACCAGCGGAGGAGAGGCATGGGGACCCCCCTGCCTGACAGCCCCCCAGCGTTCCCCACAGCCAGGGACGGTGCCCCGGCGGCCGGCAGCAGCAGCTGGAGGCGGATCCTGCTGATGATCCTCGCCATAACCATCCACAACATCCCAGGTAGGGCCCAGCTGTCCGTCCATCCATCCATCCTTCCATCTCTCCATTCATTCATCCATCCACCCGTCCATCCACCCACCCATCCATCCATGTCTCCATCCATCCATCCACCCACCCCTGTACCCTTCCTGGGGCTGGTGCTGAGCTGGACACAGCCTGGGAGGATTTCCCAGGGCTGCCTTCCTTTCTCCCTTCCTCCTTTTCGCTGCTGCTCACAGATGGCACGTGCCAAGCAGGAGCCTTGTGCTGAGATCTGTCACATCGGGTTGTGCTGTTTGCACGGGGCTGAACCGACGGAAGGTTTTGGCAGCAAAACCCTTCCAGGGTGGGGAATTGGGGGCTCTCTGCTGTGTCTCAAACATCTGCAGCCTCACTCCTTGTTGCCAGCCTGTTGTGGGCAAAAATTGTAAATCTGAGAGCAGATTGAGAGAGATAGCACTGTACAGGCAGCAGAATTCTGCTCTCTTGTTATTTCTTCTCTGGTTTGTATATGGCAAGAGATGCATTTTAAAGCACTTCTCTGCAGGAACAGTTACAGCTGTGGCTTTCTTATTCGAGGGATGGAGCATGGCAATAGATGGAAAACCATAGGGCTAAGAGACTGCCTCCTTCCAGGAGCTGGGCTTTGAGGCTACCAGAAACGATGGGAGATGAGATAAATTGGTAACAGCTGAGGGCACGCAGCTGCTTTGCAGTTCTTGGTGATGTTGAAAGTGATAGAAGGCAGCCTCTCCAAACACTTGCTTTCACCTCGGTCCCTCCTCCTCCTCTCCTTCCCTTCCAGTTCTCCTTCCCCAGCTTCCTCTCTGTCTCAGGCTGTTGCCTGAATGAAGGAAGGGGATAGGAAGAGGCTTTTCTGCAGGACCTGTAAGCGTTGGGAGGACGGTGAGTGCCCTTTGGAGAGCTGGAGTGTGAGCGGGGGGTGCGTGGCCAGGCACGTGGCTGCCTGTTCCCCTCGGAGCAGGGAAGGTGGAAGCTGCCTCGTGCAGTCACGTGTGCTCTCTGATTCCCAAGTTCAGTGCCAGGACATCTGCTCTGAATTCCACCAGTGGCTCGGCCTCCCTGCTCAGCTGTGGCCCTGCTCTCCCAGCCCCTGTGTTTCCCTCTGTGGGGGCACTCAGGTTTGAGTGACACCCCAACAAAGCATCCTGCAAAGGCTTTGAGTTGGGCATTGGTTCTCCTCGAGCTGCCCCCTTCCAGCCTCCCAGCCCTTTTTCCCCTTCCCCAGCTGTCAAGGGTGGGGAGAGCAGCCTGGTGCTGAGCAGGGCACGATGCCCAGTGGTCCTGCAGGTGCCACCTCGTGCCATCGCTGTGGGCACCATCCCCAGGGCTCAGCTGCTCCTGTTTGCAGCCCGTGGGATGCACGGTCTCTTTCTGAGCTCCCAGCCCTGCTGTGCACTTGCAGGAGGCGAGCAGGGAGCTTTGAATTAGCCACACGCGTGCACAGAAAAGGGGAAAGGTTTGCGCTGAGAGAGCAGTAATTGGATTTCATCCTGCAAATGAAGTGGTGGGAGCCCAGGGTGAGGAGCTGGGTGGTGTGAGCAGCTCGCTGCCTCGGGCTGTTGGCTGGGAATTCCTTTCACTGTCATTGGCAAAAACAACTTTTGTAGAGGAGCAAACAAAGCGTCACCCGCAGCTATGGCAGTTAATGACTGCACACCCCACGTTGCTGCAGAGACACTCATCCAAGCTTTCATTGCTTCAGCACAAAGCTCCCCTCGGACAGCTGTAGAAGCTCAGAAATTCTTTTGCATCTTAAAGGTCACAGCATTAAAGCTTAATATTTGGGGAGCTGTCTGAGCAGGGGTCCTGCGCCCGGTCTGTCACCCGCTGCTGCTTTGTGCCCAGTGGGGACCCTGGGTTGGGGGCTCAGTGGGGTTGGGCTCCCAGAGAGATTTTGGTCTCTGGGAAGTCACAGGATGCTGCAGGATGGGGCTGGGCTTGGCTTTCCCCAGAGCCCTTCTGTGCTCTCAGCACGGTGCCGTCCCTGCGCTGCTGGCATCACTGGTGCCTGGTGGCACTTCCTGGCTCTGCTGAGTTCTCTGCCTGCGGTGCGGGGTTTGGAAACACTGTAATGCTCTACCTCAATTATCAGCCCTGCCAGCGGAAAGGCTGACACTATAATTAGTGCAGCTCCCGCGGCGTAATGACACCGCGGTTAATGCTGCGCTGGAGGAGGAGCGGGGAAGGCGTGGGGCTGAGCTGAGAGGTTGGGATGCTCGAGAGGTTGAGATGCCTGAGAAATTGGGATGCTTGAGATGCTGGGATTCCCAAGAAACTGGTGTTCCCAAAAAGGTGAGAAGTTGGGATGCCCAAGAAGGTGGGATGCTTGAGATGCTGGGATTCCCAAGTAACTAGGATGCTCCAGAAGCTGGGATACCCAAGAAACAGGGATGCTTGGTGCACACCAGCCAGGCACATGCCTCCATGTCCCCCTCACCTGGTTGGCAGCACCGCTCCCAGGGCTCGCTGTCCTTCCCTTCATCCCTGGGGTGAGGGATGGGCTGGGAGCTGCAGGGAGGATGCAGCCAGGAAGGGGCTGAGATTGAGGTGTGAGAGTTGCGCTGTGGCTGCAGGCAGCAGCTGCCCTCCATCACCTCTGTCCCAGCAGTGCTCTGCCAGGGGGAAGCAGAGGTGGGGCTGGAGGCAGAGCTCCCAGCCCTGGGCTCCGCTGCTGTGTGGGGTTCCTCTGAGCCCCGCTGGATGTTGGCAATGTCTCCCTCCTTGCAGGCAGGGTGCTGGAGGGTGAGATAACGGCACAGGGACCGCCTCCTGCATTTCTGCAGGCACAGAGAGCTCTGCTAATTCCTTCCAAAGCCAGGGCGGGCAATGTAAAGAATAAATTGATAATGACAGAAGATGCCAAACCGCAGAGTATTCCCACTCATTAATATTCATATATGCCAGCTTTAGTGGGACATTAATTATGTATTTAATCAAGCCCTGTTTATTCTGCTTCATCTTTGTACCTTGGGTGGTTGTTATGTTGAAGACTTGAAATTAATTATAACGTTACTGGTGTATCACAAATACCAATTAGCGAGGTGTGAGCTTCAACCCCTTCCTCTGCGCACGCGTTTCCGAGGGAGGAGGGAATGCTGTGGGATGGAGCCCACGGGGCTGCGGGTCCGGGATGGGCTCCCTGCTCTGCTCCATGCTGTGTTCAGTGGAAGGGTTTGGGGATCACAGGGTTTTGGGACCAGAGGGTTTTGGGATCACAGGTTTTTTGGGACCACAAACTGTTGGGACCGTGCATTTTTGGGATCTCAGGTTTTTTGGGACTGCAGATTTTTTGGGACTGCAGGTTTCCGGGACCAGATGGTTTGGGAACTGCAGGGTTTTGGGATGGCTGTTGCAGCTGGCTCTGCCTGTTGCTCTCTGTTCCCCTCCCTGCAGTCCCTGCACGCTGCTCTCCTGCTCCGGGCACTAAGAGGAGCGTGCGCTGCTGCTCGCACCCTGTGCTGCTCCCTGGGGAGCTGCAGGGCTCCCTGCAGCCCGGCCCCTCTGTGGCATTGCTGCAGCCCGAGCTGTGCTCTGCTCCATGTCAGAATGCAGCGGTGAGGGGAGCTCACAGGCAGTTCTTACACCGGGCCGGGGACACGCAGAGGTGCTGCTCATTGCCATGCTCTGATGTTTGGGAAATGGGCCCTGGAGATGCTTCCAGCCAGGGTGATGTTGCCAAGGAAACCAGCCCAGCATTTTCCTTATGCTTCTGTGATGCCATAGGGCTGGCTTGGCTGTGGGTGCTGTGCTGGGGGCACAGCAGAGCCATGGGAGCCTCCTTTGCCCCAGCCCTGTCCCCTCTGCAGGAAAATACCTCGCTTTTCTGCATGCAGCCCCAGTGCTCCGTGTTTGCTCCTTGATTCCATTTCTGCAGTGTTTCTGTCCCAGGTGACAGAGGGGAGGTGGCAGCGATAGCAGTGCTCACTGCTGTGCCCCAACCCCACAGGCTCCACCTGGAGCCTTTTCTCCATTTCCCATTCCCAGAAGCCGATCACCGAGCGGCATTTCTCCTGTTTTTCCTTGAGAAGAACGCACAGAAGTGTGAGGATTGGTATCGTGTGGGCTAAATATGGAACAGATCCATCCCTGGCTGTGAAGGCATCAGGGGAGGAGGGGTCACAGTGACACAGCGTGGCACGAGAGGGAAGATTTGAGATGGAAAAAACTTTCAGGTGGTGACATCTGGGGGGACAAACGAGCCTGTGGGGAGAGGTGGGGCTTCCAGGGACCCCATCTCTGTGCTTGTCCAGGAGAGGAGGGATTTAATCCCAAAATGGGCAGATGGGGATGGAGGCAAGGCGCTGACCAGGGGAAGGTGCAGGTGGAGCAGAGGAGAGGGGACAGTGAGTCCCATCTGCTGCTCCCTGGCTGCAGGTCCTGGCAGGGCACGTTCTGGAGCTGTGGGTGCTGCTCCATCCCTGACCCCTGAGCTTCAACGCTGGGGTTTCTGTGCTGGAGCGTGCGCCCCGTGGGTGGGTGCAAGGATGCAAACAGACTGTGCTTG
The DNA here is from genome assembly GCA_013396635.1 of Penelope pileata. NCBI lineage: Eukaryota > Metazoa > Chordata > Aves > Galliformes > Cracidae > Penelope > Penelope pileata. The sequence goes on along the minus strand of WBMW01004567.1, from coordinate 198,454 downwards.
GCCAAGGAGGGAGGGATGGAGGGGGCTGTGGTGGCTGCAGCAGCACAGGGGTTGTGTTCTGTGTTCATGGAGCTGTCTGATTCCAAGGCTGGATGCTCTGTCATTAGCAAAAACTGATTGGATGCGTTCTCCTGGGACAGGCTCTGCCGCGCACTCGGTCTCTGGAGAGAAGGCTGGGGCAGCGCGTGTGACATTGCATCTCAATTATATATATATAGAAAAAGATGATTTATACGAATGCTTCTCAGAGATCCACGAAGAGTTTGGAACATCCATTTTGCATGATGTTATTTTTGTTGGTCTGTTGACATTGAGAATATTTTGCAATCCATCCGTGTCGGGGCTGCGGGCGCGCTCCTCCTGCAGCGACAGCCGAGCGCCTTCCGCTGTCAGTTCTGCTGCATGCGTGGGTGTGAGTGGCTGCTCCTGGTCACCCCTGGAGCACCTCTGATTCCTGCTGAGATGTTTTTTTGTTTGGTGAGATAAAGGAGATGTGCTTGGGGCTTGAATTCCTGAGAGCAGGGTGGGAAGGAGGGCGAGGGAAGGGCTGTGGGGTCGGTGCATTGTGCTCGGTGGGATTGAGCTGCTGCGGAGGGAGCACTGTGCTCACTGCTCGAGGGAGGGATGGATGTGTCCCGTGTCAGGGGTTCCTGCTCACGGCTCTGACCTGGCATGGGGCAGGTTGGGTGCAGAACTGGGCGCACCCGGAGCGTTTGCACGGCCGTGACTCAGCTGCAATCAGGAGCACGGGCGCACGCACACGCTCGCTCTGCGAAAGGTTGCTCTAACCTTTCATTAAACCTCTCCCGCTAATTGCAGCCTCATCAGCACATATTTTGACATTTTCACGCATGAAGGGCCTCGAGGGATCGAAGCGACTCGCTCAGAGCCGTTGGGGTTCTGCAGGGGGGAGGCGGGGGTGCCCGGCTGTGCCCCGTGGGCGCGGGGACGTGCCGCCAGCGTGGCAGTCTCCAGGTGGTGCTCAGCGTTTGGTAAATGCTGACAGGCACAAAGGTGACAAAAGCCAATAAAGCTCCGTACTTCCAGCTGGGATGGAGCTCTGCTGGAACAGCGTGGAAGCTGCTCTCCTTCCACAGAGCTCACAGCTCTGTTGCATCCAATGTCACTGAGCTCCTCCGGAGCCGTGGCCGCTCCGTGGTTGGAAGCGAGGACCTGTCCCCTTTGCTGGAGGCTCACCCCCCCGTGTTGCACAGCGATGGGGTTATTTCCTTTGTGTCAGCTCTGTGCTGAGCACCTGAGCTCGGGACGTGGCTGTTTGTTTTTCCAGGCTCCAGCCTCCCCCCAGCTGCTGTTTGCCATCACCCGTGTGCAGCGTTGCTCGGATGCGTCCGCGGATCCCTGGAGGAGTGGAGGCAGAAAGAAGTCTCTAAAGTTACCTTAACCTCCTGCTGGCTGTCTTGCAATGGCAGGGGTCTAGAGGCATGAAAATCATGGAAACTGGGTAATCTCTGCACTTTGTTGCACAGTAATGGCAAAAAGATGTTATCTGGTGAGGACTGGAATTCAATCTTGGGAAAGAACCTGAGAGTTTGAATGGCGGAGACAGGGACATGCTTCAACTCTCTTAGAAACACAAACCTCATTAGAGCAAGATTAATTTTCCACGAGGAACTTACAGTTCTTCAGAGAGCAGGATGAAGAATTGATGCCTGTTGGCATCCCCAGAGCCCTCCTGGAGGAGCTGTGCTCGTTGCTGACCCAGGAGGATGACTTTTGCCCTGCAGAGGAGCAGGGAGCATCACCCGGTGCCAACCCAGGGGTGCCCGCAGCAGCCATCGCAGTGCTCTGTGTTACTTCTTTGAAACCTCTGCAGGTGCAAACCTCCAATATGCCACAGCTCTCCTTATCTGCACGAGAAATCCAATATCCCCACAGGCTGTGCAGCAGCATTTCCTGTGTAGGCAGAATCTTTTACAACCCCTTCTTTCCTCTTATCTCCATCCTCCCTCCGCGCCCCGGGTTCTGCCCCTGTGCACAGTGCTTGTGGTGTGAGTAATAAAACCAGGGGTGGAAAAGGCAGTGATGGCAAAGCTCAGCTTTTGCTCCTTGCAGTGCATTTCCCCCATCCCCTACGGGGCTGTGCCTGTGGCTGGGTGCAGGTGGGATGGGCTCCAGGCATCCTGTTCCTTGCTCCTGAAATTCTACCTATGCTGTTACAAACTGGGAGACAAAAGGGAATCAGAAATGCTGCTTTTGTCTTTCTTTTGGTCACTTTTGTTATTTTTTAACGTTGTGATATTGTTACAGCCTATGCTCATTGTTTTGCCCTTTAAGGCGTATGGGAGTGACGTAACATTGGGGTTAATTAGCTAACCAGCATCATTTATAAAGGCTCAGTGAGCTCCTCCTGCTACTGCTCATTAGTTTGGAGTTCTGGGGACTCAGAGGGCTTTCACTTGTGGGTGCTCTTTGTGGGCAGCCTTCTCCTGGGGATGACTCAGGCTCACGCTGGGGGTGATGCTGGGCACACCCCTGGTGCAGGAGGGGCAGCGGTGGCACCGTGCACAGTGACACAGCGACCGTGTCACCCCCGGGGCCGAGGACCTGCTCGGAGATCCCAGCCCTGCAGCATAAGCTGCAGTGAATAGGATTTAGAGGATCAGCTCGTTTCATTTCAGCTCACTGAGCTGCTGCCAATGCGTGGGATGGGTGATAAGGGAGAGGTCTGCTGGGAGCTGTAAGCTGCTCTGCCTGCAGTTTTGTCCTTGGCCCTTAAAGCTGGCGTGGCGTTGGCATCCTACGGGCACTGTGGGTACGTGGGGATGGAGATGGGGCTCTGCATGGCCCTGGTCATCACTATGGCACTGTGCTTGGGTTTGGGGTGCGCTGGGGCTGCCACCAGCCCCTGGGCTGATGCCCGGTGGCACTCATCCCCAGCCCTGGATGTGCCCTCCGTGCTTCTCCATGTTCTCAACCACGCTGCAGCTTCCTCCATCGCTGCCTCTCCCTCTCTGGATGCGCCCTTCACTACGCACCATCTGTTGATTTTAATTTCCCATAATTTGTTTCCATGTATACGTAATTTGTACTTTCATTAATTGTGCCGCTGACTTTCTTATTCCATGAGATTTGCTTTACAGCAGGGAAAATTGCTGTGTTTTTTCCCCCCTCTCTAAGCCCTTTCAGTTATTTACACAAATTGGCACTTTTATCCTTTGAATTTTGCTCTCTGGGCCAACCTCCCTTAAAAAGAAATCTCGTGGAGGAGCAGTGCCAGAGCCCTTTGTGCAGAGCTCCACTGTGCCCTCCTTGCACTGAATGTGCCCATTAACACCGTGACAAAGCTCTTCCCCTCTCCCCATGGTGCTGTCGAGCAGCACGGGGTTTTGCACAAGAGCTTTGCATGGGGGCTTTGCACCACCACTTTGCACGAGGGCTCTGCACCAGCACGTGCTCTCCCTGGCACTGCTCTCACTGTTTTGCTGGATGCAGTCGTCCCCTGTATTTCAGGGCCCATTAGGGGTTTCCTCACTCTGTGTGTAGGGCTGATTCCTGATGTTTTCCCTGCCTCCATGCTGATCCTTGGCACAGAACTCGGATCGGGGCTCCCAGGGCTCGTGGCACGTTTCAACTTCCCCACGCTCAGCCTGCAGCGGAGGACGCAGCGCTGATAGTAAATTAGTGCTGCTTTTTATGGTGCGTTTCCATGGCAACTGGAAATCCGGGGGACCACAAACACACATGGCCCTGTTCCTCTGAGACCTCGTCCTCGGGTGTGCAGGCACACCCTGGGTGACACTTTCCATCTGTTTGGAGCCCATCGGAGCAGCTCCCTCCATCCCTGCGTGGCTGTCGGTGCAGCACCGGAGCGGATCCCTCCTCCAGGGAGCTGGGGTGGCTCCTGGGGAGAGCAGCTCATGTCTGGGGGGAATGCATGAAAATCTGAGAGGATCTGCAAGGGGGGAGGTTTCTTCCCTGGGGCTCTGTGTGGTCAGTGCTCAGCACAGTGCTGGGCTGCGTGAGGATGCTCAGAGCTGGCTCCCCTGGCGCTGGGTTGTGCACACCCCAGCTCTGCAGGTTTGGATCTTTAATGTAAACGGGCTTTGATGCTTTGCACTGCTGTGTCCCTATTAAAACAGCACTTAAGCTGCTGGGGATCGTGGCCTTTTTTCCACCCATGTGCTCGTTATCAGTACAGAAATCTGTGTTGGGCTCTCCAGGAACGCTGTTTTGTGTTCTCCAGGAACACTGCACTGCTTTGGGTTCTGAGCTGGGATGCCGTGCAGGTTCCCAGCAGTGTGGCACTGAGCCTGAGCTTCCCCCAGGCTGCACTCTGTGTGCCCGCTGCTGCTCGGAGCTCCCGGGGTGGGAGTTGTACAGATTTACACAGAACTTGGGATAAAAGGAGGAAGGCAGTGACCTGCAGCCCCGGTCCCTTGGTGTGCTGCCTTTGAATGCAGGAGGAACAGCCCCGGGGCTGCTGCAGGGCTTGACCTCGATGTCTCTCCTTCCTTTCAGAGGGGCTGGCGGTGGGAGTTGGATTCGGGGCCATTGGAAAATCGGCGTCAGCGACCTTCCAGAGCGCCAGGTAAGGCACAGCACGGCTCTGGGCACGGGGCTCTGCGTCCACCCCTCCCTCCTGCAGTGATCTCCTGCCCCACACCGCTGCTGGGGAGGCACCGAGCTCCCTCTGCGAGCACAGGGGTGGGCAGGGGGAGCAGGAGGAATTCCCATTGCTGCTGCATATTTCACACTGTTGTGCTCATCAGGTGGAAGAAAAGCTGCTGTGGGGGAGGCCTGGTCTCTGCAACAGCTCTGTTCTGGCATTGCAGAGCAGATAGAGGAGCTGGGGAGGAGGAGGGGAAGGGCAGCTCCAGTTCTGGGATGGGAATGGGCACAGGGCAGAGTGAGCGTCAGCCTGGGCTGGCACCTGGGGCTGCAGTGGTGCCTGATGCCGGTACAGGGACAAGAGAAACAGTGCTGGGATGGGGCAGCGGTGCTGGGATGGGGCAGCACACTGCATCTCAGCCCCTGGGTACTGCAGGTCCATGGGGGCCCGTAGGAGGTGCATGCTGCAACCCCTGCCCTGCTGTGGACCCAAGCAAAGGCTGTGTGATGCCCATGATGCCAAGGCTGTGTGATGCCCATGACACCAAGGCTGTGTGATGGCCATGACACATTTGTGCAGCCGAGGACCTTGCTGTGGGCTCATGCTCACCGCACTGCCCTGGGCACTTTGGTTGCAGTGGATACAATCCAGGTTTGTGGCAAGTGAAGCACGATAAACCAGCTCTAGAAGCACATTTCTCTAACCTTTAGCAATAAAAGGCTCTTCACAACTCCTGCAGAGACTCCAGGGATGCTCTTACAAAAGGATGTGGGTTTTTGTCAGCTGCTCAGTAAAAGCTGGGAAGCAGAAGCAGCTGGTTCTTTCTGTGTATTTACAACGGCATTAATCATGTGAGATAAAAGGTGGAGTCTGCACCATGAAAATACCAATGCAAATTTTGGCAGCTGCAAAAGGGGACAAAACGACTCCATTGCCATCAATCTGTCTGTCATTGCAATCTGCAGGCAGAAGGAAAATCGCTTTGTGGGGCTGCTCCTCCGTGGAGCTTTGGGAATACCCAGGAGTGAAATGTTCTGGTGGTGCTGAGCTCTCCTCTGCTCTGCAGGTCTGGAGCACAGAGCAAAGGCTGTGCTGGGCCAGGGCAGGGGGTACAGCCAGCACACAGCATTGGGGATGGAAATTGCTGGTGATACTCTTGGGGAGCTTTTGTGGAGTGGAAGGGATGGGGACAGCTCTTGCAGGAGGTGCTGAGAGCTGCTCCAGGGCTGCAGTGTGAGCACTGCGTGTTGGATCGCTGCGGGGCTCCCGGCTGCTGTGTTACACAGCCTCCAAAGATAGCAGAGGAGTTATATTGGATTTGAGCTGATGTGATGAAAGAGAGTTAAATCTTTTGACATGTTGGAAGGGAAAATTGCTCTGGGTCAACCCCAGCGCTTTGGGGACGTGACAGTTACGCTCCTCCTGTCTCCGTTGTTTTAAAATAGCATTGCAATGGAACAGCTGCATGACTCAGTTTCCCCTCTCTGTTCTGCTGCTGCCTCTTCCCCTGGGATGTGACTGAGTGCATCCCATGTGCCCCAGGAGATGACTTTCAGGGATGTTCAGCAGCTCTGACTGCATCGTGTGAGAGTGCTTCTGATGGCTCAGATGCATCAGCTGCAAAGAGCCAGGGCTGCACGCAGGGGCTGCACGCAGGTGGGTGTTTGCAGGGCTGCATGCAGGTGTGTGTGTGTTTGCATTGCTGGCTGCTAACCCGTGCTGACCTCTGTCCTGTGCTGGAGGTGCAGCGGGAAGCACCGCTGGCACCATGCAGGTGGCACTGCTGCATTTCCCCCCGCGGGCTGAGCCCTTTGCAGGAGCCTCCAGCTCGCTGCAGGGCCCTGGGGAAGCTCACTCCCAAAGGGCTTTTTCCAGCTTTGCATATAGGAAATGGGTGTTTGCACAGAGAGAGTGACGCAAAAGCGGAAAGTCCCCTCTGCTCTGCAAGGGCAGCAGGAGGGAGGCCGGGTGGTGCAGGGGGGTCCCCTCCCGGAGCGCCCAGCGCAGCCCCCGCGCTCCCGGCGCCGCCGCTCCGCGCTCCTCTGCTGCCCCCGGGCGTGCGCTGCGCGCTCCTGCGCTGCCCGGAACGGCCCCGGCTGCGCTCGGAGCTCCGCTTGGAGGAGGCTTTGCTAAAGGTGTTACAAACCGAATCTCACCAAAAAAAAAATCTCAGCAGCTGAGATGCTTTTTTCCTCCTGTTGTTAGGCAGTGGTTGCCCGCAGGCAGCACTCCCAGCCCTTATTTCCAAGACTGGGCGCTCTGCTGCACCCTGCATAGGGCTCAGGGTACCCCAGTGCTGCTCTGCCAGGTGCAGAGGAGCCTCCTCCTGTTTTGGGGAGCAGGGGACAGTTTGAGTCCCTCTGTCACATCCCTCCGCCCCTCGTGGGGCGGCCGGACCCCATGGAGCAGCTCAGCGCTGTGCAGGGAGGGGGGGAGGGAGGGAAAGGGGGGGCAGCAGTGCCTTAAAAAAGCTCTGTTACCCCCCACTTCTCTTTGCATGCAGGGAGAGAAAAAAAGAAAAACCCTGGCCGAACCTCCCCACCTTGTGTGGCTGATGTGAAAGGAAGCAGATGGGGCTGGAGCCACCTGGTGCAGCTTTTGGAGGAGAAACCCCCCTCCCCCCAGAGTGGCTGTCAGTTTTCTCTTTCAGCCAATGGACCCCAGGGGACCCTCACCCTCCCCATCCCACGGGAGTTTTGCCTGCAGCAGTGCCAGGGAGAGGAGCCCAGGGAGATGCTGCCCACCCCAGCAGTGGAGCATCCTCTGGATGCTGTGCGCTTCATCTCGCGGTGCCGCTGGTTCCACCTGGACCACAGGTGCCCTCCCTCCCTCCCTGTCCCCGTGTTTGTGGGTGCTTTATCTTGCAGCTGCTGGGTGATTCATCTTGCAGCCCCGGTGTTAGTGTATTGTTGTCGTTTCTGTGCAGGATTTTAAAAATAATGCTGAAAGGTGGTGACTAAGGATGGAAAACCAAGCCTGGGGCTGTTAGGAGATGCTGGAACCAGGGCTGCCTGTGCACTTCTGGCAGAGGCTGTGTGAGCACCGCGGTGCCCGGCAGCGCTTAAACCCGGTGAGGACACAGCCATCGTCACAGCCTTTGTCACAGCCCATAGCTGTCCAGTCACAGGGGACAGCTGGTGCCAGAAAATGAAGTGGTTTTGTTTTTGTTTTTTTAAAAAAAAAATAGAGAAGTTCAACCACGACAGTTTTTCAGTCATCAGCAAGGTGTAGGTGTGACCGAGGGATCGTTTAATTTTAATTTCAGCTGGTGCTGCACGTGATGCTCTGTCCTGCATCTGGCCAAGGGCAGTGAAACCCCAGCTGGTGTGGGGCAAGATTCTTGTCCCTATCCCTGTCCCCATCCCTGTTCCTATCCCTGTCCCCATCCCCATCCCTGCTGCTCCTCTCCTGCCTGGCACAGCGTGGGTAAAAGACCAAAAATTTGAAAAACCAACACAAACTGTTTTGTTGCACATGGTGCAGACTTCAGGTCCTGATAGGACGCTGTGGCTGCAAAAAACTTCAGGGGTGTGTGAGTGTGTGTGTGATGCAAACAGACCCATTTCCCCGGCGATGCTGGGGCCGTTCCCTGGGCTGCAGCACAATGTCCCCATTGATGGGGCTGTGCTGGGAGCGCTGTCCCCGTCGCTGTGCACACACAGCGCTTCCTGCCCGGCTTCAGCACAACAGGCAGGAGGAGGCTGATGGACAGGCTCGGAAAATATTATTTCATGGGACAGCCTGTGTGTCCCACGCTGCATCTCTTGGGCTGGAAAAAAAAAATAGGCTGAGGCTTGATGGATGTACAGAGATTGGAGGCAGGCAGAACTTGTGCAGAGCGTTTTCTTTGAGTGAATGGGGATCGTTGTGGATTGGGGCAGCTGATGCGCTGGGTTTATCTCTGCACACACGATCCCTGTCTCTGTGGATGGGTCACAGAGGGGCCTGTGCAGCTCGGGTGGGATCAAGATGTGGGGTCGGATACGGGGACGTGCATGGGCACAGCGACTGGGAACTCTTTCTCCTGCTGTGGGGTGGGGCCGGGGGGGAATTCCGTGCCCGAGCTCCCAGGGAGTGCTGCCTCTGCAGCCAGGGACAAAACAGAGCTGTTGCAAGATGCTCATTAATCACCTTTTAATTAACCTGTCCTGGAGGCATATGGTTGTTGTTCAGTGGTGCCACATGGGTTGGTTTTGTGAGGCAGCGTCTCCTTTTTGGGTGGTGGATGTTTCCCCGTGCTCTGGACACGTGGTTTTGCATCCCTCAAGTAAATGCGGATGGGTTTTGGCTCTGTGGGTGCTGCATTCCTCATCACAGCTAATTAATTAATTAATCACAGAGCTCCCGCTCTGCCCCTCGAGCTGTGATGGGGGGGCACTGAGTGTGGTGCTGGAGGCCTGGGTGTCCCCAGCAGCAACAGGGCGGGTGATGCAGAGCAGATCCCAGGGGCAGAGGAGATGAGGTTGCATGGATGCGTGGAAGCCTCGGGCTGCTGGGAGAGCAGAGCTCCCGTGGGAAGGGCTGGGACAGGCAGCCTGTGCCTGCTGTGCTGCAGCAGCACAGCCCTCCTGCAGCATCCTCAGTGCTCCTTGCCCTTCAGAAAACAGTGCTTTACTGTAAGCAGGTATGCAGCCACGTCCTGGTCATTAGGGAAAGGAAGCAGAGGGCTGGCTGGGGAGCCAGACAAGGCAGGCTGGAGATGCTCTCCCCGCAGGAGATCTGTTCACAAACGTGCAAAGTGCCTCAGGCAGTGTCTAACCCTTCACTTGCTCTTCTCACCACCTTTCCCGAGAGCTGTTGTGGTTGTGGGTCGAGTTTCCCAGATCCTAGTGGAAGCCTTAGCAAACACTGTAGGACTTCTTTGAAACCCTTTGTTTGCAGCCTGCTGAGATCTTACACTGATAAGCAGAAGCCATTCTGACCGTGGTGCTTCGTCCTTCATCCAAGAAAAATTGTTACTGGGCAATGAATCTGCAGGAATCAGGAAATGAGTGTGAAAATAGCACAGCACCGCGCTCGGCTCCGTGTCTGCAGCATGGCAACCTCCATGGGTATGAACCTGCAGGGGGGAATGTGCATGGCCCCAGTGCCTGCAGAGCTGCCCCGTGTTTCCCATGCTGGGACCTGGGCTGCTGGCAGGAGCTGCTGTCTGCCTGCAGGTGATCAGAGCATCACTGGGTGCAGCTTCTGCTTCTCAGCTCGTTGCAATGTCACAAAGGGAAAGGTGAGGTCTTGCTGCACCTTTCTGCTCAGTCTGTGCAGCGGGGAGCAAAGACCTGGTTCTGCAGTCCTTGGATTGAGAGCAGAGTGCAGATGTTTTCCTGGTCCTTAAAATCTCGTGGCTGGGTTTGCTTGGAGCTCCTGAGGGAGCACACGTCTGTGGGGCTGAGTTCCCCAGGGCACAGCGGGTCTGGAGCCTCCCCTCTGCTCCCAATCCTTCCTTCCCCTTGCCTTGAGTGCCCAGACTGAGGAGGGTTTTTGCTGGATATGGGATGCCCCTTAAAATAAAAAAAAGAAGAGGGCAAAGAAAAGAGCAGAGAAAGAAAAAAAGCCATTATCCCTGTTTATCTTATCAAGATAAGGCAGAGCAAGGCTCCCTCTGAGGCTGGCCCCGCAGCACAGTTTGAAAATAAACCCTGCGAGGAGGGGAAGCGATGTGAATGAAGACATTGTTACTGTACAAGATGTGATAATGGGGCCTTTTATGGCTACATCTGTTGGTAAATTGTTTAGTTCCAGGTTTGGGGCCGCAGAAAGGAGCCGCTCTGGTGCTTTTTCACACTCTCCCCTGGCGATGTTGCAGGACAGCGAAGGGGAGGAACCGTTTTTGTGCTTCTCCTGCTCTGAGCTGCTGGCAGCAGTGCCCTCGTGCAGGCAGTCGTGTGCAGCCCCATCACCTCGTTGGGGCACCGTTGGGTCCATCAGCCCTGGGGCTGCCCTGGGGACAGCGTGTCCGTCTGTCCGTCCATCTTTGCTGTATGGGCAGGGACTGAACTCCGTTGCGGTGTCACTTTGGATGGCCAAGTGACAATAGAGGAGACACAAGCACATGTATGTATCTGTCTGTATGTAGCATCATGGGGCTGGAAAGGTTGGAAAAGCCCTCCAACATCCCCCAGCCCAACCCCAGCCCATCCCACCGTGCCACTGAGCCACATCCCCAGTGCCACATCTCCATGGCTCTGGAACACCTCCAGGGACGGTGACTCCCCCACCTCCCTGGGCAGCTGTGCCAATATCTGACCGCTCTTCTGGCGCAGAAATGTTCCTAACACCCAGCCTGACCCTCCCCTGGTGCAGTGTGAGGCCGTCCCCTCTCGTCCCATTGCTGTTACCTGGGAGCAGAGGCCAACCCAACCTCCTTTGGGGTCAGCATAGGGTAAGGTCTTCCCTGAGCCTCCTCCAGTCTGACCATCCCAGCTCTGGGCTTTGCCTGTTTGGTGCTCCTCACCCAGTGACCAGGAGAAGAGCTGGGTCTCTGTGAGCAGCATCCGTGCCGCTGCCTCTGGAGCTGTGCTCGTCACGGTGCACGGACCAGAGGGCAGAGCAAAGGAAACATCGAAATAATGACCCCAAATAGAATCCCCCCGCCTCAGCTTGTACTCTGCACTGAGATTTCTGTGGGAAAATAATTTCCTGTGGGAAACGTGGATTTCTGTGTGAAATCTTGTGACTTGCAGTCGTACAGAGGGAGAGGGCTGGGGTGTGTGGATGAAGCCATAAATGCCATTTGGTGTTGGGGGTTTCATGGGTGGGCTGCAGCCCTGCTTGGAGACCACCCAGCTTCTGGGTGTGTTTCATTTTTAAGCAATATTTTAACAACCTTCCTAAGGTTCCCTATCTCCCTGCAGCTTTGCCCAACCCGAGATCAATGCAGCCACCTCGTTAAAATCGCTGTATTTGTGGGTGTGCCCATCTGAATATGTAAAAAATGTAAATTGGGGTGGGCGCTTCTGCAGCCCTGAGCTGTGTGAAGTGGAATTAAGGAGCTCTCACGTGAGGGGCTCCTGAGGGCATTTAAAAATAGCCCCAAATGAACCATTTCCCTCCATGTGGGAGAAGGGGCTCTGGCTGCTCTTGCAATGCCATTGGGGTCATACGCAAAAATAAAACTCTGGGTCCTCTCTGCCTGGGCTCAGTTCTGCAGCGTGAGCATCAAAACAGAACGAACAAAGCAAAAGATCAAACCCATGAGAGCGAGCAGAGCCCGGTGCTGTCATCAGGCCACCTGCTCCGAGCCCCCCTGCGCTGTTCCTGGGGCTGAATTTCCTTTTTCACACTTTTTCCTTCAATCCCGAAGGGAGGTTTTGGAGAAGGACATATTTGAGAGCAGATTGCTCGCTTCAGAGTCAGCATTTGGGGGCTTTGTGCGTTTGTATTTTTGCTGTGAGCGCTCAGCGCGTGAAAATGCAACCTGAGAAACGGTCCCGAGTTGGGTGTCCCGGAGCGGGGAGCGGAGTTTGGGTTATTTCAGGTATCTTTCTGCTGGGATGTGCAGCCTTGTACACACGTGGGAGCAGCTCTGGGGTGAGAGCAGGCAACGCATTGCGCACAGCAGCGACGTTGGGAATGGGCAGCGGTGCCTCCATCCACGTACAGACCTGGCTCGAGTTTTTAGCTAGGAAAACCGTAACGATGCAAATGGAGATGTGTGGCACAGCCCCGATGTTCCTCCCATCTGACCCAGCAGTACGAGCCCAGCTCCTGGCCCATGTTTCCCATGAGGATGAGCCCTGGGTGCTCTCCTGCTCCTGTTTTGCAGCCCCGGGGGAGGTTTGGTGGCTGCGGGTGGGACCTGGAGGGAGCAGAGCGCGGCTCGAGCATCCCTGAGCATCCCCTGCTGGGAGAGAGCACGACAAAGGGGTGAGTGGTGAAACGGGGGGGGGATGTGAACTTTTACCCCATTGCATGAGGCTGACTCATACATCAAACAGATCCAGAAATAACCAGGCAGATAAGAAGAGAGATTTTTTTTTAACCCACAGGGGAATAAATAGCCTCAGCACCATGGGTGGCTCTTGGGGACACGGAGGTGTTTGGTGCTGTGCCAAGAGGGGACACACTGGTGGCATCCCCGTCCCCTCTGTGTCCCCACAGCACTGCTCCTTCCCTTGTCTCCCTCTTTTGCCTGCAAATGGTGGGGATTTGGGCTGGGGGTTCCGTGCTCTTCAGCCCAAGTTCACGTCCCGGTTGCCGCGGTTGGAGGAGAGAGCGTGTTTTATGACTTTGAACTTTGCTCGCGTGCCTTTGGGATAAATTAAGGGTAAAATTTCCTAAAATTGTAAACATTTACTGCACATGGATCCAGAGCTGTGTGTACTTAGGGCTGGCGGGGGGCCAGGCGAGCAGATGGGACGCAGCCTGCGTGGAGCAGGGCTGTGGGGTGGGAGGGAGGAAGGGGCGAGAGGTGGCACGGAGCTGGGCACAGGGCTGGGCACAGAGCTGGGCACGGGCTGTGCTCAGGGTGCATGCGTGGGCTGCTCGAGCCTCTGCAGCTGTGTTTGCTGTTGCAAGGAGAGCACTGGTGTCTGTGCAGGGGGGAGTGCAGGCAGTGAGCAGCCCTGGGGCTGCTGGTGGGGAGCGTGGCTCTGGCACAGCCCCTCCAGAGGATGCTCTGCCACCACGAGCAGCTGCCCCAGGGCTGTCAGGTTGTGCTCCTTTGGCCATGTGCATTCATGGTGTTAGCCTGAGGTGTTCATCCCTGCAGCCCTGAGCTCTGCGTCTCTTCTGCTGGTCTGTGCCCCAAATCATTTCCTTCCTTCCAAGGGGGATTACTTCCATCCCTTTTGCTTCCTTGCAGTTTGAGTGCCCATCCCTGGTGCCATCTGGAAGCGCTCGCCCTTTGCACAGGTTGGGTTCCCAATGGAACAACAAGGCGCTTTGTTTTATTGTGGTTTTTTTTTTTGTTTTTTGTTGCATTTCATTCCCATCTAATTCCCAGCCTGCCCCTACACCCGCTCCCAGCCCGGTGTTTGCTGCAGGGAGGAGAGCTGCACCCGGCCTCGCGTGCGAGGCGCGCGGAGCTGTGCGTGCAGGGGCGGCTGCACCCAGCAGGTCGGGCAGGAATGGGGAAACGCTCTGGGCCCCGCGCTCCCCGCCGGGCTCCTGCCCACCTGCGAGCCCTGATCAAACACCTCGCCAGGCGGCCCGAGTGGGAAGCCATGATGTAATCTTGGGAACCCAAAACAATCGGCCCTTTCATGGCAAGACGATAACAATCAAAACAGTATGTAAGGGCCTGCCATGCAAGAATACACATGCACATTATACACTGGAGGGAATTGAAAGCCGGAGTGAAAAGGGGCTTGTTAAGAATATGTAGCCTGCTTTCATAATCAGTTTGTAAAAGAATAGGCCCTTGAAAACAAGGGTTTAGGCTTATAGAAGGCTTTCTGTGCCTTGACCTTGCAAATATGCAGAGATGCCAACTTTTTTTTTTTTCGGAAGTGAACTTGGAGTCCCGCAGCGGTTGGCAGCGAGCGGGGCAGCGTTGCGGGGGGCACGGGCAGTGCTCGGTGTGGCACGGCCAGGGTTCACCTTTCCTCCTCTGCTGCAGAGGGCGATGGCCCCAGGGCAGCACAGAGCATTCCCTGGCACTCGTGGTGGCACTCCTGTCCCCAGGTGTGGGTGCTGGAGCACAGCGCAGTGCTCAGCCCGTTTTGCAGGTGGGGAAGCTGAGGCAGAGCGCTGGAATAGGAAATATTTCCACCATGCATTGGCTCCTTGGTCCTTGATGCTTCCAGGGATGCCTGGGGCTGTTGTGCCCCAGCAGCAGACACCCTGTGCCTTCACTGCAGGGCTGCACACAGAGCCCAGTGTGGTTTCCTTCTTCTTTATACCAATGCCTGTTTCTATGTTGGAGCTGACCTGAAGCTCCCATCTAACCCTGACTCTACCCCAAAATGCTCCCCATCTGCAAAACATCTTTTAGGTGGACATGGGTGACCCATTGGACAGCACAAATCTGCTCCTAACACCTTGCACAGCTCTTCCCCACTGCAGAGACCCCAACGTCTCTGAACACTTTGCCATTTCCCCCTTTGGCTGAACCCCCCCATCCCTGCATCCCCCCGGGTCAGCCCGCTCCAGGCTGTCTTTGTGCATCTGTTTTACAGCGTGTTTCTTTGCAGCAGGGGGAAAGCCTTCCAAGAATCCCCACCTATTTCCGTCATAAGGAAGCCTTTGTTTTCCCCGGGCACAATGCAGCTTTATGTGGTTCTGGTGCTTTCTGACCGTGGTGCCGTCGGCGCGACGCGGAGGTGTGAGGTGTGCACGGGTCGGCGGCCAACGGGGGAGGAACATCTCCTGGGACCGTTTTGTTCCCAATTTGGGCATCGGAGCTGAATGTTCTCTGCCTGAGCACCGGGCATCTCCCCTGTGCAGCAGATGGGGAGGCTGGTGTGCTCCTGGCCTCGGGGTCCTGCAGGATTTGTTCTCATCCTGCTGAGATCAATGGCTCTGCAAAAAGCTCCAAAAGCCCCAAAATCTGAGCGGTGCTCAGGCAGAGCTGTGAGATAGGAAGCTCTGAAGGGTGACCCCGGTGAGCAGGAGGAGGCAGCTGGGTGCTGTCACCCTGCAGCTGAGCCCCTTTCCCTGCCACGTCCCAGGGCACAGAGCTGGGCTCTGCTGTGTGTGAGCACGATGCCAGCACCTGTGTCCTTGGGAAAACTCTAATGCAAAACCTGGAGCAGGGGGCACGCTGCTGCCTCCCCCCACGGGACGGTTTGCTATGGGAGGGCAGGGGGAGGCAGGGTCCTGCTGGGTAGCTCCTGGGGTTAAATCCCCCTCCCCGTGCCCCTGGGGCTGCTCTGTGCCCGGGCAGCCCCGCAGCGAGGGGTCAGCGAGGGGGGAGCGCTGCTGCTTCCCTACAGACCCCTCCATTCACACTTCCCTCTCCCACCCCATTAATTTGTTGTGGTCGGGGCTAGTAATAGCTGCTTTGTGCGAAGGCGAGGGAAGGAGGAAAAAAAAACCCAGCACACAGACAGCGGCTCCAGTGTTTTCTAAAAGGGATGTTTTTCCCCCTCCGTTCTCTCTCTCTTTCCCTTGAATAATGTTTTTGATTGTAATAGCCTGTCCTGGTTAGGGAAACCCACAGCCTCTCCCCCCTTCCCCTCCCCTCTTCTGTAAACCATGATAGAAGTTTAAACAACCCGGAGAGATTTTTCTCACCAGTCTTATTTTACTAATAGGAAACAAGTGTTTAAAGGCAGCTTTCAGCTGCTGGCCAAGGAACCCCTGACTCTGCAGAGTCCCAAAAATCCCTGGGACGTGTGGACGTGTGCACACTGCGGTGCTGCTGACGGGGAGCAGCCTCTGCTGGAAGAGATGCCTGGAGCAGGGGCTGGGGGTGCAGCTGCCTCCCACATAACTGGGATCAGACAAACCCTGCAAGTGCAAATCCCCGTTCCTTGGCCGTCAGCTGTTTCCAGTTTGGATGAGTGCTTCAGCTGCAGAAGGCTCAGGGAGTGCAGGGTGCTCTGGAGGTGGATGCTGTGCTGGCTGCCAGCAGACAGCAGGGGCTGAAGATGGAGGGGGATGGAAAGAGGAGAAGCCTCACCCGGTTCCCTGCCCTTGAACATCCCTCCAGACCTCTCCATGGCTCTAGAAGAGCCGTGTTTTCTGGTTCTGGAGACATAGGGCTTTAATTGGAGCAGTTCAAGCTTGCTGTGCCTTCCTGTATAACCTCCATTATCAGGCTTTCCATCTTTTGTGCCTGTAGAAGTGGTCCTCAAAGCAGCTGCCTTCTCCTGTATTACTGTACCGATGGACAGACCAGTTCCCTCCCCTCCCTGTAGGCAGGATCAGGCCCCGCACATGGCTGCTGGCATTGGCCTCCTCCCCGTGCAAAGCTGCGAGTTTCCAAACCCTCCAGCCCTGAAGACAGGCTGTGGTTGGGTTGTGAAATCAGAGACCCACAGGCAAAACCTCAGGTGCTTTCCTTGCTTAGAAGTCAGGCAGTGGGGTTGAAGTGAGGCCAAACGCCTTTTCTCCAGGTGCCCCGTGGTGGCTGTGTCCCTGTGCCATCCCCTCGCTGCCCATGGTCGGGCACTGGCACGGGCTGCCTGGGGATGTGGTGGAGTCACCATCCCTGGAGGTGCTCAAGATCCGTGGAGATGTGGCACTGAGGGATGTGGTTATGGGCATGGAGGGGATGGGGTGGGTTGGGCTTGGTGGGAAGTGTTGCCTTTCCATAGGGCACAAGGCCTGGGGCTCTGCTGCTCCCAGGGCTGCTGCTGAGGTTGGTATAATGCTGTGGAGCTCTTTGAAGGTGAAGTTTGCTGTGTTCATATTAAATATTGCCGTGAGTCGCCCCGGGGCTAGATGTACTTCCATTAAAAGGCTCATCTTTAATAACATCTTTCTTTTTCTAGCTCCCAGCCTGTCCTTCCCACCCAGTACGGCCGTAGATACCTACATGTGCTGTTCTGTTTGTAGGAACTTAGCGCTTGGGATCGGCATTCAGAACTTCCCCGAGGGCCTCGCCGTCAGCCTGCCTCTGCGTGGTGCGGGATTCTCCACGTGGAAAGCGTTCTGGTAAGCAGAGCTCTGCAGGAACGGGGACCCCCGGCCAGCAGCTCCCATGAGCGGGTGCCTGTGGCTTTCTGCCCCATATCCACGTGCATTGCCTGGCTCTGGCCTGCCCAGGGAGCTGGTGGAGTCCCCATCCCTG
Organism: Penelope pileata; assembly: GCA_013396635.1. Taxonomy (NCBI): domain Eukaryota; kingdom Metazoa; phylum Chordata; class Aves; order Galliformes; family Cracidae; genus Penelope; species Penelope pileata. The sequence continues at coordinate 181,211 of WBMW01004567.1, read as the reverse complement.
GAGGCGTTCAGGAAACATGGAGATGTAGGACATGCTTTAGTTGGCACGGTGGGGATGGGTTGGCGGTTGGACTTGATGATCTTGGAGGTCTTTTCCAACCTTAACGATTCTGTGGTTCTGTTCTATGACTCCATTGGGCTGCCTTTGGGATGGACTTGTGTTGGCCAAGATCCACATCCCGCAGTCTCCATGGGATGCTCAACATGCAGAGTTCTGCTGGAGCTGTGCTGTAGGCCTGCATCCCCCTGCAGCCAGCATCACCCACGGGTGAGCCTGGGGCTGGTTTCCAGCCCCCTGCAGTGGGTGCTGCCCAGAGCCCCATGATTCCCCCCAGCCTGGCTCAGCTGCCTGCTCGGTGTCTGTGGTTAGCTCCCAGATCCTGCACCAAAAAAGGGGATTTTTATTTTTCTATTTTTTTTCCCTCTCACTTCACTCTGGGCTGCATTTCAAACCCACTTTGTTTTTTTCCTTTTCCCTGAGGTGAAAAAGCCAAGGGCATGAACTCTGCAGGCTCAGGGCCGCGTTCCTGCCTGCGCACGTGTGCCATGGATGGGGGGGGCTCGCAGGCTGCTCCCCCCAAACCTTTGTTTTCTTTCCCTCCCACCCACCTCCACTGCAGGGAGTGCTGGGACTCGCCCTGGGAAGTGAGTTCCCATGGTCCTATTAAAATGTTCCTGGAAGGAAAGAGAACAGTGGGGAAGAGCGAGGGGGCTGTGGCCAGGTGTCCTCTTTGGGACTGAGCTACGCTGGCTGGAATTATTTCCTCTCTGACCCATCCCTGGATCCTCAGACCCACAGGGGGAAGGAGCTGGATCGTATCTTAATTCCCTTCCTGGACGAATCTGCTTGGTTTGGTCCAATCACCTTCGCTGCCCGTTGCGGTACCCCCAGTGGTTGCTGTGTTTGGGGTCCTGGAAGGTGCCCGGTGGCTTTTGGTCCCATTGTCCCGCAGGTATGGGCAGCTGAGCGGCATGGTGGAGCCCCTGGCTGGAGTCCTGGGAGCCATCGCCGTGGTGGTGGCAGAGCCACTCCTGCCCTACGCCTTGGGCTTTGCTGCTGGAGCCATGGTCTACGTGGTCATGGATGATATCATCCCCGAGGCGCAGACCAGGTGAGATCCCCTGGCTGGTCCTAAATTCGGGTTGAATATTAGGAAAAATTTCTTCTCTGGAAGAGTGGGCAAGCACTGGAACAGGCTGCCCAGGGAGTGGAGGTGTCAGCATCCCTGGAGGTGTTCCAGAGTCCCATGGAGATGTGGCCCTGAGGGAGGTGGCTCAGTGGTGGGGATGGGCTGGGGTTGGGCTTGGTGATCTTGGAGCTCTTTACCAGCCTGAATAATTCTATGATTCTAAATGCAGCCAAGTGCATGGGGAAATACGGAGGGCTCTGGGAGATCCCTTCCCCTCCCCAAGGAGGGGCAAATCTCTGCTTTTCTCATCCTTTAGGGCACCCCAGCTCCCAGGAGCTCACTCTCTCCCTTTTCTCCTGGCAGTGGCAATGGGAAGCTGGCTTCCTGGACCTCCATACTTGGATTTGTGGTGATGATGTCCCTGGACGTTGGCCTTGGGTAGGCAGCTTGCTGCTCCCCAGGAGAAGACTTCACAGCAATTCCCATGGTGGCATTTGGAACTGGACATGTGTTACACTCTGGACTTTTTTGTATATATTTTTTTGATCTGGTTGGTGTTAATTTCCTATAATTTTATATAACTCCTCCCCATAACTTCATGTCGATGGTTTTCAAAGCACAAATACGGGTGGTTCCGTGCAGGTCCTGGTTTCCTTTTGCCACCAGATTTTCTTTCTCCAAGAGGGTTGTTGCGAGACGCATCGGCCGGGCTGCAGGTTGCAGTTTTTCCTTCAGTTCTGGGGTGGTTCCTCTGATTCAGGTCGCTCTTGGTTTTGATCATCCTTGTAGGAGATTAGGAATTCTGTCGCGTGCTTCAGCTGGTCTGTGGGTAAGGACCAAAGCGTTTGAATGCAGTAAACTGCTTGAAAGTCTCAATTCCCACACCTGGGTCTGAGAGGTGGGTGGAGGTGTTAGGACTGGGATAACGTGCAGCACCCTGGGGGCAGCGGGTCTGATAGCTCCTGCTGTCCTGGGGAGCGTGTTGGGTGTCTGTTGGGTTGTTTCAGTGGATAAAAATAGTCCAAGCAAATAAAAATGAGATTTTTGGTGTCTCTGCAAGAGGAAAACATTGTTTTTCCTAAACTTATCTGCTAAGCAGGGCTTTGTTCCAATGCATTGTGGCTCATCCAGTACCCAGAGGGTTTCTCAAGGGGAAAAAAAAAAAAAAGGAGAGAAGAATATCTGTGTTTTCTAGCATGTTCTCTATGGAAAGGCGAGGTGTGGTCATCCACGTTGTTGCTGTGCACTACCTGATGGTTGTGTGGCACGATGCGTTTCCACGTGGGCCCATGGCTGGGCCCAGCACTGCCAAGCAGCTGCTGTTGCCCAGCTGCTGTTTCAGGTTGTCACTCTCTGATGTCCCTGTGTCCCCCCCAGAGGTGGCCCTGGTGGCCCCTCTGCTCTGCAGTCCCCTCTGAGCGCAATGCTCAGCGCTGCGTTGAGCCAGGACCTGAGCGTGCCAGGAGCTCTCGTCCTGCTGAGCAGCATCGGGATGAAATAACTCATCAGTGTGCGTTAATTATCCAGCCTGAAGAGTCTTCATCCACCTCATCATCCTCTTCCTTTCAAGCATCTCCTACTGAACAACCATGCCGTGGTTGAACGCAAGCGGAGAGCAGAATGCAGGAGCGGGGAGGTTGGCATGAAGCAAACCTCACTCTTCACTGGGCTGCTTCATTTTTTAGGAAGAGGGGTTCAGGAGGCCCTGCAGCAGGGCTGCCTCCATGGCCTGGCTGCATCGCAGCCCCCGCAGCTGAGCGGGGTCCTGGGAGGGGGGGACGGCTCCGTGTGATGAGCGACATGAGAGCCACAATATTCTGTTTGGTTCCTTGGTTTGGATTCATGGTTTCATTTGTCCTTCATTCGTGTGTCACTCTGGATGATACAAAACTACTGTTTGCCAATGGATTTGACCTTTTAACTGTGATTGGTTTCAATAAATGGGAAATTCAGAGTTTGCACTGATTTGTTTGAAGGCAGTAAATCTTCTCCCTCCGTTCTGCTGCGTTTCTTTTCGTTTCTTTTCTAATGGTTCTCAGCTTGTCAGGGTCCTGCCTCTCAGCCAGGAAGGTGGCAAGCTTGGGGGAAGGAAATAAAAAGCAAAAGTCAAAGAAAGGGATCTGCAGTGCAGGGGTGCATGGCACCCACGAGCACGTTTCTCCGGGCTTATCGCTGCGGCCCAGCTCCCTGCCCCAACCCCTGGCACTCGTTAACACTTTGTGACTCATTAAAAGCCAACCACAACAAATGCCTTGGGGGGAAAAAGCAGCCCATGGGGACTCGTGTTCAATGTAGCTGGGATGACCGTGTCCCTGGTGGAGGACTGGGCACAGAGCACTTGCACAAAGCCATGTGCGGTGACAGGGGGGACAATGGCCCTTTGTCCCCGAGCTGCAGGTGAGCTTGGCACAGGGATGGGCACCCATGGGTGGGAGCTGCCCACCTCCACCCTTCTTGATGCACTGGGGAGGTGTCACCCCCCCTGCTCCAAAGCCATCCCTGCTCCAAGGCCACCCCATGGAACGTGGCAGCCCCAGGGGTGTCCGCAGGTCGGCATTGCTCGCAGGCTCTGAGTCGTGTTTTCTTGTTTGATTTCTGGCGTGTGGTGTAAGTTGGTACAAAAAACACATTATGCGTTTAAAGGCAACCTCGTAATCAGATTGCTGTGAGATAATATCACATAATGCACTTAATCCTGCTTAGATGTAGCCAGCCGAGATAATTATGTACATTGGACGGGTAGGGGAGGGCAGGAGGGTGATGCAGCAAACACGGATGAAAATCCCTCTTTTCTGTTTGTACCCTGGAGGTGAATGAAATTATACATCTATTTCTTGCCACGATTGAAAAGCTGGCTGGGGGCCAGGCCTGAAGTTAGGTGTGGAAACAATAGCTGCCAATTAAAAGGTGGAGCTGGGAGCAAAGGCGATGAGAGCGGCAGCCAAGGGAGGTGCTGTGGGCACCGAGCGGGGAGAGAGGAAAATTGGGGCTGGGGATGGGCACGTGCGTGGGGATGGAGGGCGATGGGTTGGTCCATGCCCACCGTGGTGTCCCTTTGGGAAGTGGTGCACGTCTCAGCCTCCTGCCCTGTGAGATGGGGATGCAGCCACGGCTTCGTGTACCAGTGCTGAGCGCACAGAGTGGGTTGAATGTCTTTCCATCCTTTTGCTGTAGGACTGGTAAGTCGTGGTGTCCCCCCGAGCAGCTGGGACACCAACCCCGAGGCTTTGTGTGTAGCAAGGACAAAACCTGCCCTAAGCCAGCCCCGTGGTGCAGGGCTGTCGGGTGTCTCTGCTCCTGCAGCCCTGGTGCCACGCGGGGCCGATGCTGGCAGCATCCCCTCCCCATGGCAGCAATGCCAGAATGAAATCAGAGCATCAGCGCCGGGGATTTCCCCTCCCGAATTTTTCCGTCAAGCCTCACGCATGCAGAAGTGTTGGATTGGTTTTGTCTTAAGGCATTAAGGACGTTTTGTGCTGGCTGGAGGAGAACTGAAGATGTGGCCCCACTCCATCAAGGAGCCTCAGAGCCCAAAGGTAAAGAGAAAGCTCTGTTCCTGAATACTGTGTGTGTGTGTGCTCATGCCATGGGGTTTAAAAATAACCCCAAACCTCATCTAAGTTTGTGGCTTGCTTTCTGATGGCTCTGTGTGTTTTTGGTTTTTGCTAATGAAGGAGAGCACCCGGGCCGTTCAGCTGAGGATGGGAAAATCCCCAAATTCTTCACAGCCCTGGGGTGGGTGCATGTGGCAGGGGGAGAGACTCTGAGCATCAGAGCTTTGCTGGGCAGCAGTGCTGCAGCAAGCAGCGCTGCAGTGGGTGCGTTTTGCTGCTTTTGTTGGGCTTTGAGCCAAGCAGGTGCTGGCCTGCAAGACGGCCATTGCACAGTGCACGATGATGCTGTGAACGCTTTGCAAGGGATGGTTCTTGCAGGGTTTCCCCAAACACGAGCACTGCTGGGGGCTGTGGCTGTGTCAGGGCTGAGTGGGGCACAGAGAGGCTGCTGATGGCTCAGGTGCATGGCACTGCATGTCTTGGGATTGGGGCATTGGGAAGGGGTTGTTTGGGGCTGGGAGTGTGATGCAAAGCACCCAGGGATGTGCCAAATGGCCCTGGGACAGCAGAAATAATGCAATGCTGTGAAGTGCATTGGAGATTCATGGCTTTTCCTGGGGTTTGGTGTGGCCGAGCCTCCCACCCGCTGGCCCTTGGGCTGTGCGTGGCATTGAGCTTCTCCTCCCACCCCGGGGCCGCTCCGTGCTGCCCAGAGCTGGGGCACACAGGGGGATCTGGGGGGGCTTTCCCCAGCACTGAGCAATGGGGAAAGCTGCGGGGATGGCCCCGCTCCCCATCCTGCAGCTGGGGCACGGCCGCCGTTGTGCAAGAGGGGCAGGGAGGCCGGGCTGAGTCAGGGGGCAGGAATGCTGCACTGGGTGCTGCGGGCGCTGGGGACGGCGATGGCGGCTGCGGTTTGCAGGGCTGGGCGGGGACAGCAAACCCCGAGCGAAGGCTTTGCACGCAACCGAACAATAATCCCATTCTTAGGGCCCGTGCCGTAAAACAAACCGCGGCGCAGAACAGTCCTCGGGCATGCAAGATGCGCGCCCAGGGTAGATCGTAGCACCTGAGTCATTGCTTATAAAGGAATGGATTTCATCTCCCTCCCCTCCCCTTAGGAAAGAAACAATTCAAGCCTGAAAACAAAATGACTTCTATTCTTTGTGTGCGCGCTGTGTTGTACTTGGCAACCAGGCTGCAATTAGAAGCGAGACGCTCTCATGTGCGCGCACACGCGGGCTCCCATCCCCGCTCCCCGTCCCCGCTGCTCCTCCTGCTCCCAGCTTGGTGCCCCATGCCCAGCCCTGCCTCATCCACCCAGCACCGACCCCGAGCCCCAGGGCTGAGCCTGTTCCTGGGGGGTGAGAGGGGATGAGAGCGATCCCAGCCTGGCTGCCCCTTCCCTGGGGCAGATGCTGTGGGGTCATTGAGTTTCTAGCTGAGATTTAATACCTAACATCCCTGCTTTTAGGATATATTGGTGCTCTCTGAGTGTGTCTTGAGTCTTGCACGGCCAGCCAGCCCTGGAAGAGCTGTGCCCCCGAGTGCTGGGCTGCAGCTCGTGGATGTTCCTTGGTTCCTTTTTGCCTTTTCAAGGTGTCCCAGCAGTGAGGTGGGGCCGTGTGGGAACGGTCCCCGCTGCCACCTGCGTTCCCCACGCTGTGCTGTGTTCTGTGCGGTGTCAAAGGTTGGAATTAGGGTAAAGCAGCATCAATCCAGGACTGGCTCTGTTGCAAAATCTCTGCCTGAAGGGTTATTCCAAATGGGGAAAGAGGGAAAATGGGGCAGTGTGGAATTTGCATATGGCACCACTCTTTTCTTACCATCTCTTTCCTTATTTCGGGGCTTTCACAGCCCAGAAGGGAACTCAGTTATGCAGGGACAGGGGGAGGATGTTCCTTAGGCTCTCGGGATGCCGTTGATTAAGATTTCTGGGATGTGTTTCTGTGCTTTATAATCCTGCGAGGGGGTTCGTGAGAGCAGGAAACTGAGCCTGTGGGTTTATTTTAATATAATCTCACAAAATGCTGATGATAACTAAAAGGCTTTTGTGTCCAGAGCTGGTTTGCATGGGGGAATTGCTTAAATCTCTCTTGGCCTGTTGCATTCTCGTGTTCTTACACGAACAATGAAACCATTACTGAGCCCGACACACGCTCTCTCCCCATCTCATCTCGTACAATCCTTCTGCTGCGCCCGGAGCAGAAAACAAAACCGCTGCTCCAAAAGCCATGTGAGGATCCTGGGGAAGAGAACGGCCTGGATCTGCTTTCCTTTTTCTGCAAAATAATTTCCCTGCCATAAAATTANGGACAGACCCTCCATGAGGGCTTGTTTTCCCCTGGAACAACCTCAGGGCCAAGGAGCTCTGGGGGTGATGCTGAGCACCCACCTCAGTGTGGGTTCCACAGCACCCCCTCGGTTCCTGGGTGGTGGCTGCTGCACTGCCGTGAAAAAACCTCTCTGAGACCAGGGAAACAGATCCAGACAACAAGGGGGCCCCGGGGCCTCCGAGTCATTAAACAAATTAAGTTGTTTCGATCAAGGAGGCCCAGGTGACTGGGTGTGAAAGCCCCGGAGGCCTCTGTAATTGCTGTGCAGAGGCAGCCCTGGTGGGTGGGAGGGTGCTGGGGGGGTTTGCAGCAGCCCCAGCCAGGTTTGGCTTCCCGGGGTGCTTGGGGACTTGGTGGCAGTGGGCTGGGATGCCCGAAGTGATGCTCTGGGCTGGCGTGGTGCTGCTGTCCTTGCCCTCCCAGGTGTGCTGCACCGTCAGCTGCCCCTTGGCTGCAGTGTTTGCTCCCCCCAACACCGGTCACTGGCCTTGCTTCTTGCAGAGCTGCAGGAGAGGCTGGGGAGCAAAGGGGATTGTTTCCTTCAAGCGAATCTTCTGCCCTTCTGCTCTTTGCAAAGATGAGCAGAGTCTGTCTCCGTGGTGCATTTTACCCTTTTGTAACTCCAGAAGCAGACAGAGGAGGCCGTGCCTGCAGGGCTGCCTGCATTCAGCAGCTGTGTGATCTGTGCTCATGCCTTGCTCCTGGGAGGGGGTCAGAGCTGGAGGGTGCATGGCTGAGCCTCCCGGCCCTGGGAGATCTGCACAGAGCTCTGCCCAGCCCAGCACTGCGGCAGCTGCAGTCTCCCAGTGCTGCACCTCCACGAAGAGCAGCGAGGACGGCAGCTTTCCAAGGAAAGATGCAAAATTCCTGAACTTAGCTGCCTCCTAATTTGCAGCATGAGACACTCGCTGTGTTTAGATGAGATGACAAGCTGATAGGGCTGCTACCTCCCCTGGTGAGCTGCGGGCAGGAGCAGGAGGCTGCTCCGGGCTGGGTGTGCGGGGAGGCATGGGGACCCCCTCCTGGAGCATCCCTGCCTGTCCCCAAATGTGTCCCCATTCAGCTCCCATGCCCCGTGCCACCGCGCTTTGGTGGCACCTTCACCTCTTCCATCTCCTGCCCAGGATTTGGGGCAAATCCTGCCCACACCATGGCAGTCTGCTGCTCTCCTGGGTTCTCAGTGGGTGACACAGCACTGCCAGGTGCCACCTCTGAGCAGTGCCAACGCTTCCTTGAAGCCATCACCCTGTCGGGTCCCCTTGCTCACTGTGTTGTGCAGGAAGCCGTGCTCGTTTTTCCTCTGGGGCTGTGCTGCAGGAGCTTGGCACCAAACTGCAACCCAGCAAAACAGGGCAGGCTGGGGCTGCTCTTTGCTGGGGGTTAGGGCACAGGGAGCGGGGTTTGGCCGCAGTGAGCTGCCTGCACCCTGCAGAGCGCAGAGAACCCTGGTGAGAACGGAGAAGTGGCCAAAGTTCCTCCTCCACGGAGGTGGTTTCTCTCCTTTCTTTCCCTCCCCCTCTCCTTGAAGCTCTCAGAAACAAGTGCTGGTTTATTGCAAATAATTTACCAGCTGCACAAAGGCTGCCTTGTAAGGCTGAGCTCCAGATGTTTAGCATTTCGCAAAAATCGAACCGTAAGGAACCTGCTTCCCTGGCACACCGGCTGAGCTGCCCGGGGAGAGCTGACTTCACAGAGCTGCAGACTCACAGCCTTCCCCTCTCCTTCCCCTGCAGCTGCCAGCACATCCTGGCCATGGACTGGGTGCGTCCTTACTGAGCGGTGCTGGTGGTGCTCTGGGGGCAGAGCAGAGCGAGAGCAGCAAAGTGCATGGCAGGGGTGGCTGCAGGGCTGAGCCCTTCTGCAGAGTCCCAGTTCCAGAGCTCATGGCTCTGGGCACAGCAGCCGTGACAGAGGATGCTGAGAATCTGTGCACTGCCTGCATCCTCCCTGTGCCCTCTGCTCGTGGGAAATGGGCACCTGCAGGAGGAGATGCTGCAGGGGCTGGGGGTGTGCGCTGGGGGCAGGGGGTGCAGGTCTGGGTGCTGGGTCCTGCAGGAGAGCGATCGCCTGGCTCTGCTCCATCCCCACCCCATTCCTTTGACTGCAATCCCATAATTGTTTGGAAAAAAAAATCACATGACAAAATACAGGGAGATAATTACAGTCAATTGCCCCCCTCTTATCTCCAGGGAGAGCACATTGGGCAAATAAAAAGCAGGGGATTAATTCTGCTGTTGACCCAAGCTCCCCGGCCCGGGCTGCGGATGGCAGGAAGGGCTGATTCACTGCTGCTCTTCGCAGCTGTATTCGGTGTTTTATTGCAGCCACCATCCCTGCTCCCATCAGGATGGAGAGGACGGAGCAGCCCCGGCTGTGTGCTCACAGCAGTGCTCGGAGCTGCCCCTGGGCTGCACTGGCTCCTGCCCTGCTGCTGTGCACATGGGGATGTGCATCTGGGGTGGGCTCATCTTGCTGCCTCCCACCCCGAAATTGGGGCTGTGGGAAATGAGGCTACAGGGTGCACCCTTGGGTGCAGGGACGTGGGGCCTGTGCAGGTCCTGGCAGCACTGCGGGGCTGGAGGAGATGGTGATGGGTGGGGGAGTGCCTGTGCAGGGCGGAACCGATGCCCCGTGGTGCTGGGTGGGATGGCCCATCTTTGGGATCCAGCACGAAGAGCAGCGACTGCTCTGAGATGTTGGTGCATGGGGATTGCTGGAGCCTGCACCCTGACCTGAGCAGTGCCATGTCCCCAGCAGTGCCATGTCCCCAGCATCCCCTGTCCCCAGCAGCCACTGCTCGCCAGCATCCCCATGCCCATGTCCCCAGCATCTCCACGTCCGTATCCCCAGCAGCTCCATGTCCCCAGCAGCCCCAGGTCCCCAGCAGCCCCATGTCCTTGTCCCCAGCAGCCCCTGTCCCCAGCATCCCCTCATTCTCATGCAGAGCCCGTGAGGGGGAGGGAAGAATCCATCCACTGGGGAGCAGAGACGGGCAACTCCACCGCAGTGAAGTAATCCTCCCCCTGCACCCGGAGCATATAAAGCACCGCGGAGCACAAGTGCCTCTCTGTCCCCTCTCTTTCTTCTCTTTCCCTTTAATAATCTTACTCTTTTGTCCCCATCCATTGCTCTCTGTGCCATTGGTGCCTTCGGGGTAGCTGTTGGCTGCCCATCGCCGCGGGACCCCCGGTGTTTGCCTGCCGAGGTGCTCGCGGTGCCACCTGTTTTCTCCCCTTTCTTTTCCAGGACACCTGATTTATTTATTTTCTTTATTATTTTTTTTTTTTGCCTCTGGTTTAGGGTCTATTAAGTTTACTCCTTCTTCCCCTTGCCCTGGGAGACCCGGTTAATGAGTAACCATAGCGTGCTTGGAGGCAGCTGTCTCAGACAAACTGACGGAGACTTTTTTGGAGCTGCATAAGGGAACGTTTGTTCTGCAGCTTCTCAATAGATCCTTGTGCAGGAGGCAAAAAGTGTGGGGAGAGAAAGAAAGAGACACTAAATCACTGGGCTCCTTGAAAATCTCGCTCAGTGTGTGTGGTTTTATTCCTCTTTATAATGGATGTTAGATGAGTCACCTTTTCAAGTTCAAATAATGAATTTATCTTCGCGGCGGAGCACACAATGTACTCCTAACAGCGTCTCAGCTGTAAAGTTCTTTTTAAGTAACTTAAGTATAAACCACACAGCCCATATATACACTGGCATGGGGTTGCAGTCACATGAGTGGATTTGCTTTGTCCCAGTCCAGGGCAGATTTGGCACTTCTGGTGCACGGCTCCACCTGGACCCTCCCATTGCCTCCATATGGAGACATCTGGGGATGACATGCTGGGGTCTCCCAGACCTCTGCCATCCCTTCCCCAGGATGCTCGGGTAGGAGGTGGAGGACCGCGTGCCGTGGAGGACCAGGGGAGCAGTTCCAGCCACGGGGCTCCCGCGTGCCCTTGGGAACGGCATTTAAACCTCTTCCCTCCCTCGGCTTTGTCACTGTGCAAACAGGTGACGGATGTGTCCTTTGTCATGCAGCCTCCTGCGCCTTCCTGGGCTGTGGAGGGGATGGCGTGGGCACGTGGGAAGTCACAGCAGCAGCGTGGTTGCCTTGAAGCATCGCTCCCTCTCTCAGTGGCTCCTTTGGGTGCCTGGATTTGTGTGAGCCCCCTTCCCAGGCACCTGATGTCTGCAGGGGTCCTGTGCTTCCAGGGATGGGATTGCTCCATCTCCCTCCTGGGAGCTTTCCCACCCTGCCCAGGGATGCAGCGATGCTCTGCCTGTGGTCCAGGCGGCCACCCAGAAATGGGGAGAGAACTAAAAACATGTCACCGCACTCTTTTACAAAACCTCAAGGTTTTTTGAACTTTGGGATCAGTTCAAGGTTTTGGGCAAAGATTCAGGTTGTTTTTGTTTTACCTGAAATGCAGCTCCCTGTTCCCTGCAGCAACAGTGCTTTATTGGCTCTCACAGATGCTTGGCACTCTCAGCAAATGAAATGAAAAGCTTTTTGTTCCTGTGTTTCAATGTATATATATATTTAGCCTGTTTGGAGAGGGTATTTGGAGGGCAGAGGACTTTCAGAGGTTTTTGTGCTGGCCAGGCCCTGAGAGCAGGCATCCTTTGGGAGCTCATTACATGGCTCAGTGGGCACTGTTAGTGGTGGGTGGGTGGTTGGGCTGGATGATCTTAGAGGTCTTTTCCAACCTAAGGATTCTATGATTCTATGAACTCATTCCCAGCTTTCCCTTCCCATCTCTTTTCCATTCTATGGATGCTCTGCCCATCTCTAAGTGCTCTCCCTGTGCGATGCTGATGCTGTTCGCACCGTGTGGGGCCAGGTGTGGGACCAACCCTGTCCCCTCTCGCCGGGTGCCCCAGGTCCGTGCCCTTGCAGATAAAGGATGCTTTCAGCTACCTTAAATGGATCCGTTGGGAAACCACTGATTTGCTGTGACTTGGAAACATCTGGTTGACATTCTGAAGTCCATGGGCTCTCGTGTAATTATCCTCGTTACCTGATCTGAGCACTTTATCTGACTTTCTGGGGGGACTCCACTCCCTGCCCGCACCACCCACCTCCACCCACCCACACCGGGCACTGCGCTAATTAAACCGCTAATTAAACCTCGGGGCTTCCCCCACCGCTCTGCCCTCCCTATCCCAGCAGAGGCTGAGGAATGTGAGGCAGGAATGCTGTCCTCTTGCAAGGATCCTGGCAGGGGAGGTGGCTCTCCCTCCTAACAATGTCTTTGTGTTTGCAGGGCTGCATGTAAGGCCCTGCTGCATGCTCTGGTCCTGGTGCGTGCTGGCTCACCTGGAGGCAGCGCACAGCGTTCAGCATCTTCAAAACCCTTTGTGCTCACATCATGCTGTTGCAAAACTGGGGCTGGGATCCTCCTGTAAATCAAATCCAAGCTCTGCTGCAAGCAAATCACTCACCTCTGTGCCAGCCCCGTGCTCAGAGCTGCCCTGGGGCTGCCTGGGCTCTGAGCAGAGCAGTGGGGCCTCATCCAGGCGTGTGGCATCCTCAGCTACACCGATGGGATGCTGCTGTGGGTCCTTGGGGCAGTGCTTCAGGTGATGCTGGGAGCGATGCCCGATAGTGCATCACCCTACAGTGCATCACTGTTCCATTTCATCACTCTGTTGCAGTGCATTGCCCTATGGCAGTGCATTGCCTGTCCCGTGTGTGTGGCTCTGAAGACAACGGCAGCAGAAAAGGAAGCAAAGCTTCCCGATTAAGTTACCAAAACGGTAATTTGCTTGGAGAAATCCAAAGCCATCCAAGCCCACAGTTCTGTGCTGCCAGGCTGTTGGTGTGTCCCGCTGATGTTGGCTCTTTGAAGACCCAGTTCCAGTTCTGCTGGGCCAGCCGGAGCCTTCCCATTGACCTCAGTGAGCGCTGGGTCTCATCCTGCCTGTGGGCTCTGTATGGCTGAGCACTCCCTGCCCGTCCCACCCAGCGGGATATGTCTGTGCTACAGTCTGTCCCTGTGTCTGCCTGCAATCCAGTCCCACCTTCATGGCCTGGGCTGCTCTGGGGGCACGTTACCCTCCCTGCTCTGGGTACCCAGAGAGCAGCTGCCATTCCACAGCTGATGCCGATAATTCCCGCGCCACGGAGGTTCCTCACCTCTGCCTGCAGCTCTGGTTTGTTGGGTGAGGTCCTGCGCTATTTGGGAAGGTGGAGAAGTCCTGAAAGCTGCAGCCAAGGAGGGCTCTGGGGATGCTCAGAGCAAACACTGCTCTCCTCCATGGGTGACCCAGAGGCACTGGGACCGGAGCTGCTCCTCAGCCGGGCTGCACCCTGTAAGCGGGGCCGGGCAGGGGGACAGGGAGGGACGGGGACACTTGGGGGCTGTGGGGGGACAGGGAGGGATGGGGACACCTGAGGGCTGCAGGGGCTGCAGCAGAGCCACGCAAAGGAAACTTTTCCCAGCGCTGCTCCTCGCTGCTGGTCGCACTCCGGTGCTCACCAAACAGGTTTTAATTTACAGAATGTGGGGCTGAAAAAGCAGCACAAATCCCTCCACCCCAGCGCTAAAATATATTTATATTTTCCTTTTAATATACCATAAACGATGACCTTTTACCTCCTTCTGAACGCAGCCAACACAAGCACACCAATGTGATTCGTGCAGCATTTCAGCTGCGGTTTCTTCAAGAAATTCATCTGGTCTCAGAGCAATTAGGGAAGGGAAGCATTTCCACTCCAGCTTTGGGCCCTGAAAACCTGCCAGGAGGATTTCTCCCCCCTCTTCTCTCTCCCTCTTTCTCCCCCAGCCCCTCGCTCACTTGTCCCAGGGAGCTCCTGTGCTTTCCCTCCTGCAGCAGGAGGATGCAGCCCGCAGCGTGGGTGGGAGCGTGGGCTCTGGGCCCCTGTCCCTGCGCTGGGTGGGAGATGGCTCACCTGGACTGAGCCCGATGGGATGAGGGGAGCATGGGGTCACCCCTGGCCAACACCTGCATCCTTCATCCTCTCCTTTGTCTAAAATTTTCCCTTAAAGGGTCTGTGCCTGGAGAGAGCGTCAGACACAGAGGTGTTTGTGCTCCCGTTGCCACCTGCCCTGTGCCTGGACTCTCCTTGAGGGCATTTCCCTGCCCTGTGCAAAAATGGGGACTGAGTTAAAGCACGTGGGGGCTGCAGAGCAGCAGGGAAACACGTGGGGAAGGATCCATCCCACGAGGGCTTTCAGGTGACTTTGCCTGGACTGAGCCTGCTTGCAAGAATGGGCCTTAAATTAGCCTGGACGTCAACAGCACGCTTAATTGCTCATTCATTCCACAGATGGGTTAATAATTAATTTAAATTAATAATTGGGACAATAATTAAACTAAACAATAACTAATACGCGGGACAATTGAAGCAATCACTCTGGGTGCCTGGTGCTCGCCGGGGTTACTCATTTACCCGGCGCTGGATGGGGTGGGTTCTGCACATGACCGCGCTGGCTCCCGGCCGGGAACTGCGCGATGGGGCGAACCCCGGAGCTCCGCCGGGCCCCGGGGCTGCTCCGCTGGGGGCAACAGCGCTGCCGCCCCCCGCGCTGCCCCGCTGCTCGCAGGGGGGAGGGCTGGACGGACACACAGACAGACAGACGGGAGGGAGGGGCGGAGGGAGGTGGCTCCCGACCCGGGGGAGGAACTACAAGTCCCGTGAAGCCGCGCCGCCCGCCCGCCTCCAGCGGGGCTTTATAAGCGAGGAAATGGCCCGAGAGCCGCAGTCGGAGCATCCCCGGGCGCGGCAGCACCGGGCCTGGCTCCGGGCACCTGCAGGCTCCGAGCGGCGGAACCAGCGCCTGCCCGGGTACCGCTCCGGGGGCTGCTCTGCGCCGAGGGTGGGAGCGGGGCTGGCTCCAGAACCCCCAGGGATGTGGGTACGGAGGATGCGATGATGCTGCCGGAGCCCCGAGCGCTTGGAGCAGCGGGAGGAGGCGGCGCGGCCCGCAGGAGGTGGGGGTTGGGCTGGGTCGCGGTGGGTTCGGTTCGGCGCGGGGCACCGGGCGCTGCCGCTGCCCGTGGGGGTGCGGCCGTGGGGGTCCCGGCGCCTCCTCGGCGGCTGAGCGGGGCCCGGCGTCCCCGGGTCGGTTCCGTCCCATCCCATCCGCCTTTGTGTCCGGGCAGCCCCGGCCGGGGGATGCTCCAGCAGCCGAGGGGCCCGGCTGGCAGGGCAGGAATCTCTTCTTTCTATGAAAAACCACGAGGGTGTTATTTTTCTTCGTTTTCTTAAATTTTCTTTTCCTTTTCTTATTTTTTTTAACGACTTTTCCTTTCCCCTCCTGTGGGAAAATCCCTTTAGAAAGGTTTGCAATGGCTCTGTGCAACCAAGGGAGCACGGTGAGCTGTGGGCAGGTGTGTGCCTAGGGCAATGGGGGGCCCTGGGGGAGCTGCAGCCCCCCCTCTCCCCCCTTGCCCTGCTCTCTGCTGGGGGTCCAGGGGTCTCCCCAGCCTCCAGCACTGTCTGCCTGGAGTGCAGGAGCCAGGAAAGCTCGATCGGGGTTGGTGATGCAAGGTATCTGTGATGCACAAGAGCACTTTTGTGTGAATGCTGGAAAAACATGAATGACTCCCTTCTTTTGCTGGCTACAACAAAAAGACCACACCGGTCTAGACCTGCAACCAATAACACACAAATTAGTGCTGTCTGCTCCCAGGGACCCAACGTGCTGAGGACAACGCCGGCCCTTCCAGCGTGCGAGTGTGCTGATCTGTATGGAGGGTGAGGGTTGCTTGTTTGGGGAAAGGATGTTTGAGGTTGCTTTGATATAAACAAGAGAAGTTTTTGTTGCCCAGACATTGTTAGTGTTGCTCTTTGCTGGCTTGGAATGTGTTTCCCCTGAAGGTTTTGAGACCGGAGGGATTGCTGGGCTCTTGCTAATTGAGATATCTTTTTATAATCATGGTCGCAGCTGGTGGGATGGGAGCAGGGGAGAAGGCTGGAGGGCAGTGACTCAGGCCTTGGGGAGAAGCTGTTCCTGCCCGGTATTTGGGAGGTTTTAGCTTGGAGGCTGAAGCAGTGGATGTGAGGATGCCTTCCTCCCTAACTCGTTCCATGCTGTCAGGCGGGTGCTGATGTTTTTGGGACATCAGTGTTCTCATTTTCCTGTGAAATTAGGGATGGGTGGGAAAATGTTCACAGCTCTCCCTGGCTCACCTCAATCCCTCCCACAGGTGTGGGGTCACACCTGTACCCGTGGGGTGACACTGTGGGGTGAACACGGTGTTGCAATACGGCTCTCCTTTCTCCAAGGGTTTGCTACGAAAACAGCTTGGTCCTGCCCTCCCTAGCAGGTCGCTTATGTGCTGGCTGCTTTCCGTGTGCAGATCTCTAAAGCTAAAGGCAGCCCAGGATGTGGCACCCCTCGAACTTCATGCCATGTGTTGGCAGTGACCATCCCTGGGATGCTGTGGAGTGGCAGCAAGGCTGAGCTCCAGCAGGGACTGTGCAGCCCCTGACAGGGAGGAGAGAACCTCTTGATGGGAAGAGGGTGTGTAACCCCACGTGTGAAGTCACTTTGCAAGCATAATGTGTGTGAAGAGCAATGCCATCCTCCTGCATGGGCAGGAGGAAGTGACCGTGCTGTGATGGGCAGGAGTGCTCCCTTCGAGGCATCCCCTGAGCAGCAGGGGCTGTGCTGCAGGAGTGGGCTCCCTGCACAGCAGGGACTCACAGCATGGCATGGAGCATGGGGAAGCTGCTGCAGGTGGGATGTGTTGTGCCTTTGGCAGCTGCCTGTGGGCTCTCTGCAGGGCTTGGGTGCTGCACTCTGGATTTGGTGCTGGGTGGGACACCGCCACAGCTGCGCTCAGGGGGCACAGGAATGTCCCTGCCCACCTCTGGGTCAGGAGATCAGTGCTGGCAGAGGATCTTACTGCCTGCAGCAATGGGGGTGTGAGGGCCATGGGGGAAATGGTCTCAACACCACATCCCCTGCTCTATGCCAGGACTGAGCTCCAAGCCCCCAGCCTCCCCTGTCTCGCAGAGGGACTCAGCTGAGCCCTGAGCTGTGACCTGGGGACAGGGGGCTCACCCCTTTGGGACTGGAAGAAGAAAGAAGCCCCAAACCAGAGAGGACTGGTCACAGTCACTTGCAGGGCATGTCAGAAGCTGCTGATGGCCAGCTGTAACTAAACTGCACATCGTGGAGCTCTCAGAGCAGGGTGTAGAGCACCCAGGTAGCAGCCTCCTCTGTACCTGCCTGGCTCAGTGCTGCAGCTGTGTGGGCTGCAGAACAGAGAGGACTTAGAGGATGTTGTGAGCTGGTGCTGGGGCCTGAGCCTTCCCTAAATGAGTGCTTCTGTCTGCAGTGAAGTGCAGCTGTGAAATCTGGAAGCCCAGGCTCAGCCTCCTCTGAGGGCTGGGCTTGGACATACATTCCTCTGTGCTTGGTTTCAAACATGTTTAATGCAGTAGCATCGCTCCTCCTTGGTGTGATGGGTGTGTTCTAACAGCAATTGGCTCATCTGGGCTGGAGGGTTTGGGCCCCTTTTCTATCTGGGGTTCTTCTCTATCAGAAGCAATCCTTACATCTCGGGAGCTGCAGCCCCCAGCCCCGCACCATGGGGGATAGCCCAGCAGCACGATGCAGCTCGCTGGGGGCTTCTCTGGTTGAACTTTGAACAGAAGAGAAAAGCAACAAAAGAGAGGGTGAGAAAAGCACAGAGCTTTGCCAGCCACCAAGGCCGGCCAGAGAGTTATACCAGCATCACAAAGGGCAGCCTTGTTCAGAATGGCTTCTTTCATCAGAAAGATGAAGTTGAAAAAATAACCGAGGGGCAAACGCTAGCATGAGGTCCCCTATGTTAGTGTAAACACTGCATGAAAACACTTTTATTGCCTCCCATAACTCCCTAATAAATACTCTTTGGGTTTGATGGAAACCCTTAACACAGGATTAGGGTTTATGGGGTGTTACCTTGTTAGGCTCTGGGGACAGAGCTGGGGTTCTGTGTGCTGCTCTGCAGTGGGTTCCAGGGCTCTGTTCCCCTCCATCCTGCTGGGTTCCCCCCCGTGGTAGCATCTGAACTGCAGGCAGAGGGAAAGGAGCTGGGGTGGATGTGGTCAGGAGGCTGTTCCCCCTCCTCCTCCATCTGCAGGGCTCTCCCGGGTGGGGCTGATGAGGTGTGAGGACCTCGGCCCCAGCTGGGCAGCGCCCCTGCCCTGGGCAGGTACTGCTTTGCCTTTGATTTGTGGCTATTTCTGCCAAACCCCAGATGTTCTTGAGAGTTAAAGCCTTGAAAGAAATGCTTGATCCCTGGGTGGTTATGCAGCTTTCCTGCAGAAATGAAACCCAGAATGGGTTTCAAATCAGGAATGAATGCCATCTAGCCAGGCTATCTGAAGCTGCTTCCTGCTGTGGTTCTATTTGTGTTGCTTGTCCCTGCAGAGCTGTCACCTGGCAGAGCTGCAGCACTGCTGCTCATGGCCTCATGGAAGGCAATGCCCAGCAATGCTCTGCTCTCTCCAGAGCTCAGTCTGAGGCAGCCTCGAGTCTGTAGTGCAGTGCAGTGAGGCAGGAGGGTTGGTGCATGGTGCTGCATGGGAGCTCTGTGCTGGCTTCAAGTGCTGCAGAGAGCATTTCTTTGGGATAAGTGTTAAGGACTCCTTAGGCAGATGGCATTCCTGCTCATCTTTGTGTGCAGAGCAGCTCAGTGCTGGGTTTGCTCACGCAGCACCTTGCTCGGGAAGGAGCTGCTGGCAGTGGCTGGGCCCTGGGGTGCAGTGACACCCAGAGGCAGCCGGGCTCACTCAGCAGCCCCACGGCCAAGTGCTGTCTCTGATGCAACGAACTGGGAAGTAAGCTCCAGGAATTAAGCTGGCAGCAGCTTTTCTGTCCTTCCAAGTGAGGATAACCCTGCTTGGCCACCCTTGGGAGCCCGCAAGCAGAGGCAGTGACAGTGCTGCTGCCTCAATGCAAGCAGTGAGCGCAGAGGATGGATCTCGGTGCCTGCAGGAAGGTGTTGTGCTCCTGGCAGCCTGCTTGGTGGCCAGCTGCAGCTCTGCTGTGCACTCTATTTGGCACACATGGTGCCAGCATCTCCCCAGCAAGGAGGGGATGAGGACGTGGTACCTCCTTCTGGGGGCTCAGTGATGAGCAGGGCAGGTTTGGGAGTGGGAAGCCATCTCCATCTGGGTTGATCACATCTGGTGATGCCAGAAGTGCTGCAGTGCAGCCCTTGGGTGTGTGTACCCGAGCATCCTGCTCAGCTGTGCTGGGAGGAGGCTTGGTCACCAGCAGACCGGGGCAGCAAGAGCTGGAAGTGGTCACTGGAAGCGTGTGGCATCCAGGTGTCTGATGCAGCTCTGCATCTTGCTGTGAATAGAATAGAATTACCTGGAGCTCATCAGCTGAACTGCTGGGACTGCTCTTTGTGTGCTGCATGGGATGCAGCGTGCTGCAGAAAGCTCTTCCCTGGATGGAGAGTTCCCCTGACAGAGGGAGGTGGGGTGGCAGTGGTGGCCCTACGTCCTGTGTGTCCAAATGGCAAATGTCACATCTCCTCACCGAGGGCTTGGGAGGGGGAGGGAGGGCTTCCCAGCTCCCAGCCTGGATGGGAAATAATGATCCCCTTTTTATAGCTTCTTCAATTGTTCCTGAAAATCCTTTTTGAAGGGAGGAAAGTTCCTTCCTTCCTTTCAGCTCCCGGTATCTTTAAGAATTCGCTCTATTGTGGCCCAGGACAGAGACCCCTCTATGAGGCCGCCCAGCGCTCTTTGGGGGCCCCTCCCCGCGCCCCCTCCCGCCCCATCCCAACAAACCCCCATTCTCCTCTGAAGAGGGTCCCTCTGTCTAACGCCAAGTAACTCTTAAGGGTAGCATTTATCCTCGGGCACTCAGCTCACAAAGAGTGCTGGAGTGTCAAATAAACTCACTCCAGCCTGCAAAGAGAAGAGGAAAAAAAATACAAAACCCCCTTTATTTCCACCCCTGCAGGGAAACAAATACGGACTTTGTGCTGGAGAGCAGCAGTGCCCTAACGGAGCGGGGCAGGGCGCGCCCCGCCGTATCTCTGCTAACACTGTGCATGCACACATGGCACGGTGTGTGAGCATGGAGCTGGCAGACAGCTGTAAATCAAAATCCCTCCTAACAAACGTGTGCTGCAGTGCTGTTACAGTGATTCCCGTTCTCCCAGCTGCAGGTGTTTAATCTCATCAGGGAATTCCTGCAACGGGGGAATTCAGCTCCCTGCCCTGCTGCAGGGCTCTGGGTGGGCTGTGCTGCACTCCCTGCAGCTGGCATGATGCTGTGGGTGCAAAATGGGGCTGTGGTGTTTGCTGCGCTGCTGCTGTGCAGGGATGCGCTGCCACGCAAAGAAGAACTTGTCTCCATTCTGTGTGTGGATTTAAACTGCAGTCCTATGTGGCAGAAAGCAGCGTGCCCAGTACTGGTGGAACCACTGGGCAGTGAAATGTGTGCTAATAACCTGATGCTGCCTGCCTGCTCCCTGAGGATGCATCTGTCCAGCACAGCAGCACCTTTGCTCGGGCAGTAGAAGCCCTGTGCTGTGCTCCCCTGCTTGCTTGCAGCCCTGGCTTCAGTGCTGAGCTGGGGACACCTCAGTGGTGCTGCTGGGTGTGGGGTGTGCTGGGGGGGTCCCTCTGCCCCCACAGCTGGCAGCAGCCCTGCAGAGCCTTGCACTATGCTGCAGCACTGCCGTCCCCTCACCCTGACTCTTGTTTCTCTGCAGGTTTTGCTGGCTTGCCACCCCCAACAGGGGCAGATGGATGTGGCAGCTGCTGGAGGGTGCTTTGTACCTGAAGTGAGAAGGAGCAACAGCCTGACCCTGTGCAGGTTTGGGACCTCTCCCCCTCGACCAAGCAAGCAGCCCTGAGCAGGGAGCATTCACCTCAGGATGTGTTCTGTCTACTGGGACCTCAAGCCTGGAGCCCTTGGGACTGCTGTGGGTTTTGGATGCTCCTTTCCATGCATATCTGGGAAGGAATGCTGCTGCCAGAAGGCCTCAGACACCTGCTTCTCTGAATCTGCTGGATTATTTCTTTTGGCATCGCTCTGTAGCAGCTCCTATGGATCTCATGGAACTGCCTTTGTTGCTTGAAATCTCCCAACTTCCAGATGTGGAGACCAGTGCTGCAGACTCCCCTCTTCCTTGGGCTTCTGTTTTCAGCATCGTGGCACTTTAGAAGAAGATGAAGTCCATGCACACGTGTAGGAATGTTCTGCTGGTCTTAGGTGAGTCAGGAATACCTGTTTTTCTTTTTTTTTTTCTCTAAGATCCCAGAGAACTAAAGCTGGCTTCTTATAAAGCGTATTTCTCCCCATGTTGGGAAACAGCCAAATCTCATTACCTGCTATTCTAGGGGCAATAGGAGAGCAGATAGGTTTATTTTAGAAAGCCAGTGTGGTTTCCCCCTTCTCCTTCAGTCAAAGCATTGATTTTTAGCACTATTTGAGCCTGAAATCTCATCCCAAGTAGGAACTTTCTTCCTGGGGTCACTGCTGAACAATGGACAAGGGAGCTAGGTCGAGGCAGCCCACGAGCAGGTTTTGCTTCCTTTCCCTGGGCAGGAGGAATCCTGCTGGCTTTCTGCACTTTAAAGTGTATCAAAGTAGCAGTGGTGATGCTGCCCTTTGTGAGGTTCCCTGGGAACAATGTGGGGTTTGTCTCGAGGGCACCGTGGGGCTGGGGGGGTGCTGGGGTGGGCTGGAAGTGGCCGGGCTCCCTTTGGAGGGGAGGGAGCTGTGAGCCTCCTTGAAACAGCAAAGCCACTCTGGGAAAGGTGGGGGCTGCCAGGAAATGATGCCAGGGCTTTGGTTTTTGAGGGAACATGTATCACACTGACATCAGCAGGATGCTGAGATGTGCCCAAGGGGCTCTGCAGGAGTAGCTGTGGCTTTGCAAGGGTGTGGTGTAGATGTGGAGAATAAATGCAGGGATTCTGGTTTGGGTGGAGAGTGAGCTGGGGGAGGGGGGTTCCTCCTGTCCTGCAGAGCACTGCTGCAGGTTGGCATGCTTCCCTGGGGCTCTGCACCCCACAGCACCCCCAGCCTCTTGTGCCGCTGCTTGGGCCTTGGATCACCCTCTCGTGCTGCCCATTGCTGAGAGGGAAATGCCATCATCCCAGTGCTCTGGGACTGGCGTGTTGGTGGGGGCCTGCTGCCATGGGCCCTGTGTGCTCTGGGGAGGATGTTCCCCTTCAGTGCCTGTTCCCTGCAGCCTTGTAGCTACTGGGGCCCTGTTGCTCTGAATGAGGGGGGATCCCCCCTGTTCTTGAAGCACAGAGCAGAAATGGTGCTCTTGGGAAGGTGCTGTGGTTCACCCTGCCCAGACTGCTTTCTATCTTGTGTTTTCCTGTAGTGAGTTTTGATCTGAAAAAATGATGTTGAGAAATGTGGTGAACAGATGGAAAATTGTTGCCGTGAAATGCTTTTCCTAATGAAGTACATTTGTGTTGGGTTAGAGCTCATCTGTTCTTGCTTGCTGGTGTTCAGTCAGCCCCAAAAGCCTGATGCAGGCTGGCAGGAATGTGAGGGCTGTGCAGGAGGGGTGCAGCTGTGGATGTGCTCTGCAGCAGGGGAGCAGTGGTCTGTGCCAGGGTGAGTGAAGGGAAACAGGAGCTGTGAAGATGCAATTCTTCCTTCTGCAGAATGCAAATCCAGGAGAGGATGTGATGTGTCCTCCCCAGGGACAGCTCTTTCAGTTGGGTGCTTTTCAGGTGATGGAGAAGGCAAATGCAAACCCAAAGAGGCACTGCAAGCATCTGGCTGTCTGAGCAGAGCTGGGATGGTGCAGTCCTTTTCTGCTGTCAGTATCTGGCTGGTGCTGCTTTGTAGCTCAGCCTCTTCTCAGAGCTTTGTGGCTGTGGTTTTCCCTTGATGAGCATCCAAATACACCAAGCACTTCAGCCCTTTGCAACACGAGTCCTTTTGGTTTCCTGTCCCTGCCTCTGAGCTATAGGGAGGGGAGGCTGAGATCAGGTGTGTCCTCTGGTAATACAGCAGCCTGGGTGCTGAGCTCTGGGGGGAGGCAAGGCAGAGCCTCTCCACCCCCAACTAGCATAATGCCTGCTTGGCTCTCTACCAGCTTGTGCAATAAGGGGCCAGGCTGGCTCTCTGGCTTTGTTTTGGCACCTTCAGCTATTTGAGAGATGAGCTGTATAGGAATACCTTTGCTATCTGCTTGGCTGCTCTCTGCACTTGTGTAACGGGTGATGCACCGAGCCCTGCTTGCTCCCTCCTGGCTGGGAGGAGGGCTCCCTGCTGCAGGTGTCACCCTCCTGAGATGCTGCTTGTGGTGGCTGCATGGCTCGGGTGGCTGTGTCAGCTCTATGTAGTGTTGCACTCCCTGGAACCTGCAGGAAGGATAAACTGGGTTCTAATTACAGCTATCCATACCTCTAGCTACAGGCAGTGAAAACTCTTTGACATGGCATAAGTGGCAAAACCCCTCCACACACTCTGCCTGCGACCTGGTCCTTGCGGTGGGGACGTGACCTCACCTTTCCCGACCCCCCTGCTATGAGCGCTTCCCCCGGCGGCCGCGGGTCGGGGTCCGTCCCCGCGCGGATCGGGCGCGCTCCGGGTGCGCGCTGCCCCCTGGCGGCCGCGGCTCCGGACCGGGCGCAGCCGCGGGAGCCTCTGCTGAGGGCTGGGAAAGGGCCGAGTTGTGCGGTTCCTTCGGCTGAACGGCTCCGAGTGTGGGTTGCTGGACGTGTGCGTCCTTTGCTGTGCTTCCATGGGTGTGTTCTGTGGCCATGAGGAGCGAAAGGGGAGCATCCTCCTGTGCTGTGAGCTGCGGGCTGGCTTCCAGGAGGGACTGGAGGAAGAAAAGGCATTAGCTGTGCGATGTGTGCCTGGGATATGCTGACTGTTACAGGGTTATTGGTAGCTTTAGGCTGACAGTCCATATGGGCCACTTCAGATAGTAGGAGAGAAGAGAGTGGCAATGGGAAGGATGCTGTGGTTGCAAACTGCAAGTGTGACCATGGCAAAGGAATGGTGGAACAAACTTTTTGGATAAAACTAAATCTCTGCTCAGAACAAACGCTTCCTCCCCATCTCCCCAATGAACAAAATGAAAACAAATCCAAACAAAACTGGCATGCAGCAAGGACCAACAACAGTTGTTTCTGATGCTTATTGGTGCTTTGGCTCTGATGGGTGGGGGAACGTCTCCCAGCATTTCTCTTTCCCTGAAATCTCATGGGTTTGGTTGGAGTTTGGTGCAGTACTCCTGAGGCTCGGCTGTCTGCTTTGCATGGAGCTGTTGCATTGCCACAGCTTTGGGGTGAATGCACCAAGCCAGGGCGGGGGCTGGATGCTGGTCCCTGCCCTGTGCCTGAGTGTCTGAGAACATCCCTGGAGCACTCCTGCTCCTTCCCTCTTCTGCTTCTCAGCCCTCTCCTGTAAATACTGCAGTGACTCATGGGCAGCCAGGCCCTGCTGAACCTGAACTCATCTGAGATGCTCAGAGGCAACTGGGATGGCAAACTGGGAGTTGAAGAATTATTGGGATGAGAAAAGAAATACCCACGAACCTCCTGCTGCTGTGCCGGTCTGCTCACTGCAGATACAGCACGAGTCCTTTTTTTCCCTTCTCTGAGCCAGAAAAATGCTGCGGAGGAGGGCACCGGGTGGTCGCATCCTGCGGGGCTGCCGCGTGCCGGGCGGTGCGGTGGCAGCGGCGGTGGCCGCCGGGTGGCACTGTGGCTCCGGCCCCGGGTGACGCTGCGGCGGCACCGCTTGGTGGCACTGTGGCTCCGCCGGTCGCTGTCCCCGTGCAATTCCCGCTGCCCGGTCCGGGCTCGCACCTCAAAATGCTGCCCGGACCCAGTGCCGCTTGCTGGTACCCCCGCGAGGGCTGCAGCGAGGCTGTAGCTGGCACAGAGCTGTTCTGGAGCCTGGTTCGGATGTGGCTGCAGACAGAGGAGAGGTGATGAGGGGCTTTTTGCAGTGCAGGGGGAGGATTGGGAATGTCCTCGTGCCCTGCGCTGGCTCGAGCAGAACATGGCACAGTGGCTCCCAGGGTGTGCTGAGCTGGTGGCTGCCCCGCTGCTGGGAGCACGTGGTGGTGCTTGGAGACCTGAGCAGAATCCCTCACGAGTTTCTCCTGACTGTGGGTGCCCAAATGGGCTGTGCAAGGACCATGTCTCTGCCTCATTTCCCCAGGTTTCTGGGGGCAGGCAGCAGTCCCTGACCTCTGGGGATTCTGATGGGGTTGCACACCCAGAGGGGAGAACACTGAGACTGGGGGTGAGGGCAATGAGGGATGGGGAGCAAACAGATCTGGGGCTGTAAATGTGACCCCTGTGGGTCTGGCTTAAGACAAAAATGCTTGACACGCGCAGCTTAATAGATTGATCTGAAAAGCCTCAGCAGAGCCATTCCTTTGGTGTCCTCCTGAGCATGCTCTGAGCAGAACACAGCTCCAGCCTGCACAGCACTGCTGGAGCTGACATGGGGTGGGTTGATGTGCTGCTGCCCCACAGAAAGTGCATTGAGAAGGTTCCTGCGCTGTATCCCCTTTTCATCTTCCCCTTCCCCACGAAAAGGGGTTGGGGGTGCTGTCTGGCTCAGCACTTCATGCTGCGCTGTCTGGGAGTGGGTGGGTGGCTGCTGGGTGAAGCAGTGTTGGGCTGCTGGAAGAGCCCTCCCAGAGCAGTTACCAACTCCTGGGTCAGCACCACTCAGTTTCACTGCCCTGGCTGCCTCCTCTGTAGCTGCACCTGATGACAAACTTCAGTGGTGCTACCAGCCCTGGGGCTGGGTTTCTATGGTGAGTGCGTTAGGGTTCTGCACCCCACTCCCCAAAGGCTCTGGGCTTTGCCATGGTTTTTGCGGCTTGCCTGCAGCATTGCCCTGCTCAGCTAGGGGAGGTCCCTGGCTTTAAAACCAAAGCAGTGGTTGTGCAGGGGCTCTGCAGTGAGTGAAATGGAAGCTGTATCCCATGGCACGGCTGTGATGGGAGCCCTGTGCTGGGCACCCTCCTGGTCCCACATGTATGGGTGCCTTGTTAGAAACTTTACCCAGCTTGCTGTGTTCCCTCACATATAATGCAGAGGAGGTTCTGGGTTTTGATGTTTCCCTTGCTGGGGGTGTTCCTGCCCTACTGCTCTGCAAGGACCCCTCCAGCCCTGGGAGCTGCGCTGCGCCCTGTCCTCTGGAATGCTCTTTGCATTGATATTTTGAGAACAAAAATGCCTGCTTTGTGTCCTCTGTCCCTTTCTTTCCCCATGCAGAAGGGGAGGGAGAAAATGACTGAAATATTTTCTTGTAACAAAAGGCTGAGGGTGAATCTAGATCAGCCGTTCTGATCCATTTGAGGCAAAATCTCCAGGGTTTTTAGCAGGGAAATTAAAACACTGAAGCTCTCTCTTTTCTTCAGAAGAACAAACAGGAGCGGTTACCACTTCCTCCAGCTCATAAACAAAACCAGTCCGACGTCTCCAGGAGAAACCCAGCCAAGAGACTTTCCTTCCTAATTGTTTGATACTCCTTCGGCTCTGATTAGTATTCACCAGTGCCCGGCGTGCAGGCAGGGAGCTCCAGCAGCGGCCGTGCTGCTGCCTCCAGCAGAGCCTCCTCTCCCTGCCCAGCCCGTACCCTCCTTCCCTGTCCCTCTCCCTCCCTCTGTTCTGCTTTGTTTCCCTTCATGTGCTACCCTTGGCTTCTTCCAGGGGTTTTCTTGCTGTTGTCTTTTGGCCTCCGAACTCCGTGGCTTTGCTTTTTCCTTTTGAAGCTGTGCTGGATCTGCAGGAGCTGCACCCTGCTCCAAAGGCTTTTACTGAACTCATCTTCTGCAGTTCCTTTCAGCCTTTTCTCTGGGGAAGGAGCTCTGGCCTGCCTGCAGATGCACTCACGTTCCATGGGAGGAAAGGGCAGTCAGGGCTTGGACCCAACTTCAGTAAATGCCAAATAAATAAATAGAGGGTCTGAAGGCGCAGTGCTGGTGTCTGAGCTGAGCCTGCTGCAGGGCTGCTCTCACCTGCCTGCTGCGAGATGTCCTTCATCTGCTCCAGCATCCTCTTAATTTTAGGGAAGGTCCTCCCTGAGGAAGGACAGAGCTCCGCTCCCCTTTGAGGTCCCCCCAGGGGTTCTGCCTGGCAGTGCCTGATGGAGATGATTCTGGGGGAGCGGGGAAAAGCAAATGGGATTCTCTCTTCCATTCCCCCCACCTCACTGTGCCCACTGGGAGCCCTCCTGGCTGGAGCAGGACCTGTGCTCCCAGCGGTTGTGCAGAGCGTTCCCACATCTCTGCGCTCTGCCTGGGTTTTAACGTGTAACATTGTTCTGAGTTCTGTTCTTGCATCATGTGCTGGAGATTAGGAAATCAGTAGCGATAATAAATATCGCTGAATGAGTGGGTGTGGGCGGCAGGGAGGAGAGATTTAAAGGGCAAGGGAAGCTCTGCACACCCTCTGCAGACAGAGCCTTCTGCAGGGCTGAGTTGAGCTTTTAGGGCCTCTTTTGCAGGAGGTATTGGTGTGGTAAAATAAACTTTGAGTGGGGGGTTGGAAATGCTCAGTGTGGTTCCCTGAGCATCTCTGCTCCCTGCAGGGATGGTCCCAGCACGGTTGGGGTGTGCAGGGCTGGGGAACCTCGGCTCTGGGGGTCCCTATTACCATGTGCTGCTGCTTCTGGTGCCCCGTGTGTGCCCTGGGAACACACAGCTTTGACTCCGTGACTCAGCCTGAATTTCTTAATCGCAACAACCTCAGTGCGTTGTGCTTTTCTCACGCTTTCTGTGCTGCGGGTTCAGAGCGTTCTGCAGAGCACGGGCACTGCCTGGCAGCCCCTGGGGCAGGCAGCATGGCAGCAATTGCCTCCCCTTTCTCAAGAGGGGAAACTGAAGCTCTGTGGGATGAAGCGATGCCTCCCAGGTCAGGGAGGAAGGTGGTGGCAGAGCACAGAGCCCGAGGTCTGTGCCTTTGGTCTCCCCGGGAGCTGTGGGCTTCCTTGGCTGCAGTGCTTTGCTGTCTGTGTTCCCCTCTGTGGCTGCAAACTGTGCAGTAGAAAAGTTTGCACCTTTATTTCCCTTAGCAAATAAAATCAAAAGACGATAGCGATGCAAAGCTCCTCTAGCAGGCAGCAGTGCTGTCCAGCAGCTTTGCTCCAAGGGCTGCCTGAGCTGCTGCTCTGCCCTGGGCAGTGCCCTGGCTGCTGCCCCTGCTCTGGGTGCCCGCAGGTGTCTCTGGGTGTAGCATTCTCCTCCAAAGAGCTGTGAAGCCGTTAATTGCTGGGACAGAGGACAGCAGAGGAGCGGCTCTGCTGCTGGGAGCAGTTCCTCGTGCTGCAGCTGCACAGCTCTGTGCTCAGCTCCCTCCAAGCTCCCATCCCTGCAGTGCCTGAGCAGCCCAGAAGCTGAGCTAGCCCTGTTCCTCGGGGGCAGGAAGATATTATCCCCTTTTTACAGAAGGGAAGGGCAGCTCATAACGCAGAAGGATTAGGGCTGGGATTTCCTAAAGCCTCCTGCTTAAGAGGACTGGGACTCACAAGTCACTTAAGTTACTCAGGAGCCTCTGTGTGAATTTCTGGCTGGAGCAGAACACCGACCTCAGTCTCGTGACAGCTCGGTGCATCCAAGCCCATCAGCAGAGCAGCGAGGCACCGCAGTGATTATGAACCCATTAGGACACTTATTTTCAGAGCACAGCTTTTTCCTCACCAGCTTCCACCTGGCTACATTTTCTGTCTGCTTTTCCCTCTCCTTCTTGCGTGTTTGCCCATTGCCTGAGCTGGGGAGGGGTGAGTCGGCCCCAGCTGGGAGAGGTGATGGAGTTTTTGCAGCTGGGCTGTGAGTGGGCTGCTCCATAGCACCGAGCCAGCAGAGCTGTGTCTGTGACTTGATCGAAGTGAATCTGTTTTTGGTGTGGGCTCCTTTCCAGCTCCCGTGCAGGTTTGGGGCAGAGCAGTGCTGCTGGGCATCGCCCTGTCCGGTGCTCAGCTCGGGTTGGCTGCGTAAGGGCTGTGTTCTGTTTCTGTTTCCTGGCATCCCCTGCAGCACTTGGAAGGGGGACGCTGTGATGTCAGCACAGGTAGAGCGAGCGCTGTGCTGACCTCCCCTTCTTGGTCCATGCTCATCCGGATGCTATAAAACCTGCTCTCTGCAGCTCCTTCCAGGAGGTTTTGGCTGGTTTGGGGAGGTGTGAGTGTTTGCAGGATGACAGTGT